>CM032229.1:117465000-118065000 GCA_019009955.1 Riptortus pedestris | reverse complement strand
ACCACCTCGGAGTTAAAGTCGAATCTCTCCCAATGTAGTAACTCCTCGTCATATAGTACGCGAATCACGTAGAGAGGAAGAATAAATAAATAAATAAGTGAATGAAATTTAATTATTTTTCTCCTATTTTGAACTTCCTCCATTTTCTCTTTCAACGTGGAATAAAATAGAGTTGTGAAAATGTGAATGGAATTTCAAATCATGGAAACGTCTATTAATTAGCTATTAAAAGTATTCTATTAAGCCTATTATCTATTGATTTTTTTCCCTAAATTATAATAAGGAAAATCATAAGGACGTCAGCAATTAACGCACGTTAACAGACATTTAAATCTGCCTCCTTGCTCTATAGTATTTAATGAAAAAAATGAAATTTCTGTCTCTTTTTCTCCAAATAATTAAAAAACAATTTCTGCCTTAGAAATGTAATTAATAAAACAGCATAAAAATTTAATTAAATAATGCGGCCAAATAAGCTCAAAAATAGTGTCTATATAAATGTTATTCTATAATTTAGACAGTGATTTATCAAATGTTCTAGAAAATATAACAATTCCAGCTGTAAGCAGTAACACTCAAACGTCAATAATACCTCTTAATTAATAAAAATTAGCATTCTTTAATAGCTACTTTAAAAATATATATAAATGGGATTTTTAACAAAGATACAATTTCCGTAATTTTAATATCCGTCTGATTAATCGCATGACAGTATTACTGAAAATATTTCCGAGCCACATGTCTTTCGGCAACTAAGTTGATGTTGAAGTATATTTGTCTCGATTAATTGTACAATGTAATTAATTTTTCATGCTCTAATTGTGAAAATTAATTATACCCTAATTATATCAGAAATTGGGGTAAAATAAACACATAAAAAAAGTAAAATTAGGAAGGAGTAAATTTTTTGTGGTTATGTAAATATACAGCGAGGAACCTCAATTCACCCCAATGACCTCTACAGGAAAGTTATAAATCCCTACAAGAATAGAAACTCCAAAGGTGGTATTTGAATTTCACTAGATCCTAAAATATTATTTACTATAGGTATACTTATTCTGAAAGGATAACAAAAATGTCCAAATTACGTAAATATTTCATCAGTGAGATGTACTTAACAGAAACTCTTTAACATTCCTTTACTTTTGATCATTAAAAACGAAATTCTCAATGAAATAAAAATAAAAGAAAGATTAAAGAATGCATTAATGCAAAAATAAAAAGTATAGAAAATTTTACATACATTTTTTTTTATTTACATTACTGAATTTAAATTCTGAAACAAAAATGACATCTAACACATATAGTTTGTCGAGAAAAAAATTAAATTAAAAACAAAGAACAAAATAGAAAGCGAATTTTATAGCGAAAGGGCAGACTTTAAGTGACTCTAGACCATGGAAGGAAGAAGGAAGCGTCATTTATATTATGTCCCTAAGAGCAGGTTGCAGTAAAATTAAAATTGTAAAACTTAAAAAATATCTGCAAAAGTAGAGTTTAGAACTGGTCTATCACATTAGAAGTAATAAATAATGTTAACTGCTTATTTATTTTTATCTTATTCTTTTGAAAATAATGCCTGACGATTTTTTCTAAATTTAGGGATAGAAAGGTCCCCTCTTTAATTCAACTGAGCAATAAAATATATATTTATTGATACCCCTTCATATACCATTATTTTATTAGCGATTATGAATTCTTCGTGGAAATAAGTTATAACACTGGCATCAAAAGTATTGTAAAATTGCTTCACATTTTCGTGTATCGGAAGATGTGAATGTCAAAACAAAATCCCCTCCGGTTTACGCGAAGTACGAAATAAAGCTATATACAATGCTCCATAAATTTAAACATCTATACATGTTACTTAATAAATGTTGGTATTAAGTATGAAATGCAGGTTAATTTAATTAATTATTTTCGAATTTCGTCGACTAAAAATTATCTAAATATTTTTTAGTAAGATTTTATATTTTAACTGAATTGTGCTACTTATAAGTATTAATAATTATTTTTAAGTTTTATGAAATTGTTTATGCATAATTGTTCATGAGAAGTCAATGAATAATTTTCGTAACCTTTCAGAATATAGGCAGCTTTCAAATGGCTGTGATTCCATGAAATTAAAATTTATTTCCAACTAATTAGGCGACTAGGGGAATGCACTAATAATACTGCATGATGGATTATATTTTAATATACTGAAATATGTAAAGATATAGTTTTTTTTTAAATTAAATAATACATCAATGAAAAAAATGTATATATTTGTTATATTTCTATATTAGGATTGCATATAATTTACATTGATTTATTTGGAAAAATATGAATGAAATATTTTCAGAAATATTATATATTTTCATAAAATTTCAAACAGTTTATTCATTAAAAAAATATTCATTAATTAGCTCGAAATTTTAAAAGAAAGGTGAACGGGGCCGGATTGTCGAACAATTTTTATTATTCATTATATATCTTTATTAATGATTTTCTAAATTTAATATATTGTGTGGAGGAAAATAATAACACTTTCAAAGGGAATATTTTATTGATAATTAAAAAAATAATAAAAATAGATAGTACTGTCGAAGAGTGAGTTCCCGAAATATGGATGTAGAGATGAAATTGGAAATTTGATATCTTGCTATAATTTTGCTATAATTATTACACCAGGCCATTATTACATTATATTGATTCATATACAATCTTAAGACATATCATTGAGAATCCAGTAAAATTAATAACAAATTTAAAGGATGATAATGGCATTTTCGATTCTGTATATGTATAGTAAACATTCTGATTTAACCTACTTGGGTTTTTAAATTATAGTTATTAATTTCATTTAAAATTATATTTGTCATATATTTTATCGGAAAATATTTTCATTCGAATTATTTTTTTGAAAATTATATATCCCTAAAAAAATCATTATTTGAGTAGCTAACACAAATTTAAAACATAATTGGCTAAATAAATGAAATAATAATAAAAATAAAGATACTCACAGAGGCGATAAGGAAGACGAGAGCTAGGAGAGCGGCTGGAGCAGATGGCATCATCGCAGAGAGGAGTATAAGTGGGGACTGGAACAGAAAAGATCCATGATGAGATTGTGGCCTTGCTGAGCTGCCCCACCACTAGATGGGGAATACTGCCTCCAGGGGGCACGGGTCTTCAGGCTCATGTGGTGGGGTACTACCATCACAAGCACGTGCCCATTTCTCTAGTCACTAATCTATCTATCTCTTTGGCTATTGTATTCCACTAACCTCTTAGTATCTTCATTAATATTAATTAAAATGACTGTTCTCGAATTGACATGGCGGAAGTATAAGTCATCTTTTCTATCTACACTGCGATGTAGCCTTTTTGTAGGAAATGAGTGATTTTGGGACAATATTTTCATTTGAAAAAACTAAATACCCATTTATATCCTAACTACTGAACAAAATAAAACAATTTTCATACATTTATTTTTCAAATGATCCCTCAGACTTCCTTCATCATAAAATAGCTGATATCAATTTGTTTAAAAATAAATCGCGATATAACTAGATTAAACCTCCTCTCCGAGCTATCCAAAATAGTAAATCTACCAGCTTCCTGGTACATCAGATCTGACATAAATTGCTTTTCAAATTTTCAATTTATTTATGAGGGTTTCTTCTCTTTTAAATATACTTCTTAATGAATTGGCCGATCCAGAGACTTCCAATGCACGCATGGATTGTTGTAAAAATAACGACAACAAACTGAATCCTATATGTCAAGAATTAAAAGAAATGCTCTCCAAAGGAAAACAACCAACCGCATTTCTCGACAAAAGAAGGTTGTTTTGGCAAAATTTAGATTGGGGCACACAATGATTACCCATTCCCATCTCCTCAGTAATCTCACCCACTCCATTTTTGAGCTATACCAGATAAAAGTAAGGTGGAAAATGTAATAATCAACTGCAAAAGATATGCTGAAGAAAGTAGGACTTCAAAAGTTGCATAGTTTTCTCCAACTCGAATATAAACCAAGTTATTTGTATATTTTAGTTTTCAGCCTTTCGTAAACCTCCACTCCTACTAAAATGTTTTCCACTACGTGCCACTTTCTTCGTGTCTCCTTTAAATGAGATTTTCATTACTGCAAAAATGGAGAATAGGATTGTGTCAGATCCGCAGCGTGTCCGCCACTTGAGAAATCTGCTAGTGTTCACAGCCCTTGCACATACACTTTTTTCGTTTCGGTTTTTCGTTGGGCAAAATAAAGTGAAAATTGGTCTTAAAATGTACAAACATCTAAACAAGAAAATTAACTATAAAAAACAGATATTCCAAAATCGGTTTGCATGCATTAAGACGAATGGATAAATATGTACGAGTAAGTGCTTGTGTAATATTTCCTAGATAGTAAAAACTATTCAAAAATAACTAAAATTTAAATAAAAATTATAAATTTATATAATCCACGATGAGGGCGAGTATTTATTAAATATCTCCTTTAACTTTCTTTCTAAACCAAAATGTCCAGTTTTTCTGAATACTTTTTTTTCGAAATTATGTGATTGGAACGATTACTTTTGACAAGGAATAAAGATTAAATTTATTACCATTGCATACGTTTCATTAGAACGAAATAATCAATATACTTTATAATGTCACCACGTGCTTTATCAGAGAGCACCGGTTTGTTGACTTGATGTAGGGTCATCCAGTCGGTATCTGCCTAGCATTACCACACACCGCCCGACGGGTTTCTCTCCCACTCGCTCCTCATCTTCATATCTATGCCATAACTTCATATCTCATCGCCCAACTGTGACCTCTTTGGTAAATACAGGTTAAAACGTTCCCATCATCACTTGGGGTAAGTTTATCCCTTCTCCAGTTGCTCTACTGAAACGAGTTTTTAAACCTCTGAGTTGTGGACAACATATTGTTTTGGTGATTATGATTTCGTTTTTTACATAATGATTTCATTAACATTACAAAATAATGTTTTTTCCAATATAACTCTATCATTATCACTCCGATTTCGAATTTAATTACTACGGAGGTCAACAAGTTGATCAGTATTGGACACTCTAACGATGTTATTGACGACCCCTTAAAACAATAAAAGCAACACATATATCATGAAATAATACATATTTTATTTTTATTTTGATACTCTATTCTATACTTTGATTTTTTCTTTTAATATTTAATTTTTATTTTTATTAATGCATTTAGGCTGTATGCTCTTTACCATCCATTTATGGTAAATTAAAGGAATTAAATTATTTTTAATTATCTATTTACTTGAATTTCCTCTATTCTGTAAGAATTGTCCTCCACCTGCCAGCATATATTTCCAGAATTAGGATATTATTGACAAATATTTACTTGTTACAGTTTTTAATACTTTTACATCTTTACTTTTGATTGTTTGTTTACAAGTTACCTTTGCTTTCAGATTAAGCAACTGCGTTTTTACACCTTAATATGTTTTATTTTGGCTTTTCTAGTTTTTTTCTCCCAATCAGACGCTCCATAGTGAATGCAAGCCTGCTCTTTTATGCATTCAAATTTTAAATTGTGTACTTTCAGTTAAGAAGAACATGTTTTTTCAGACAGATGGAATACTTTATGATGTTCCTGCATAAGTTCAGGAATTTGTTGTGATTTTGGACAACTCACTGTGTCCAAAGTATTATTTACTAAAATAAAATTCTTTTATTGACTTTTGAGGTACATTTTTCACCATTTTCCATGATAAGGATACCAAAGAGAGTTTTCTGTTCTGACTATATAGATTTGTGGACAATTGCATCTTCCTATAGTTATAACCCTCCAAATAGTTTTTAAAATATACAGATAAACTGATTATATATATAGTTTGTGCATACAACTTCAAAAGCTGATTTACATAAAAAGAAAATGTACATGTATTAAATTAGCTTGCCTGAAATCATCTGGCTATCAAATCCGATGTTGAAATATACAAATTTTAGTTATTGACTATGCTTTAAATAATTATATTTTTATTATCTTGCTGTTTTTAAATTTAATGCAGGCGTTCATTGCAATTTTGCAACATTCTGTCTTATGACATCAATAGCTGATGGCTATAATCGTAGAGAAATTTCACTTTCAGAGTTATAATAAAAACAATCTAATGTAGTTACTTAATTTATGCAAAAATGTTTACATTCAAACGATTTAGTAATTAACAATTAAATCTTTATCCAAGAATCATTTTGCCATTGAGAATGCGCTCTACATTATTGAATACAGTCAATAGATTTCTGTCTCTAAAGAGAATGTCTACATTTATTTATGAGTTTAATGAGCATGCATTTACATGCCGAATTACCTACTGTCAACTGCTTTAGCTTGAATTTATTATGATGTTTAATTTAACTTCACCGTGTAGTACGCCTAGTTCGAAATTATTCTTCATCAGGTCTAAACATGAGGATAAAAGAAATGCATAAAGCAGATACAAGACTCGGTTGCGAATGCATTTGCAATTCTAAGAGGATTAGTTCATATCTGCTTTGATGCAACAGATGAAATTGTTCTGCAATAAGAAAACAATCAATAGATGTAAATCTCTCATTTTAATAGTTACATTTTTATTTTATTTCTACTTAGGTGTGAGCGTAGTTTTCCTATATATTATAAAACATTATATATATGAAACATTACACTATATGAGAAAATTGTCAGGTGAAGTGAATAAATTTAATTCCATGTGTGTATAATATCGCTAGATGTCGAGTCTATATGTCTGGATAATCAAGAACGTTTATTTATTTTAATCGTTTTCTACTATTACGAACAGCAAGAAATGTTTCTTAGAGTGTGTTTTATTGTTAAAAAGTTGTTACATTATGCACAAATAGCAATTTTCTGTTAATATTATCTAATGCCTTTGGAAAGGCTTAACTCTTTGTAAAAACATAAATTGAGAGAGTTAAAGGCCTAGGGAAATGTATGGGTTAATCGTCACTCTAATCGGTTAACTTGGTTAAGAATTGGCCTACAGCCTGAAGACCGGAGTATGAGTCATTCAAGTAACACTTCTCTTATATTATAGTAATAATATTTACTGAACTTCAATTCAATTATTATAAATTGCCATGTTAGGTGGTACGATAATACTGGAGATCATGTTTGGAAATATATTTATTTATGAAGGAAGTCATTATCTCTAATCACCTGCCAACTATTACCTCCAGCGGTCAAGTCCTTGGACTAATTAATTATTCGAATGTGTTTTAAGAACAATTGAGATGGAATGCTCGAAGAAGGCAACTGAAGAACTGCTGAAAATGATGGGAGAGGAATTAATGAAAGTAGCCACTAGTGCTAATAGCAGACAGTTGATTATAGATATAGTTTTTAATTAAATAGTTCAATAAAATACACATTTTGCGTTGGTTTATGAATCCATTTACAGGTTTAGTAGCCCCAGATCCTGTTCTAACCTTTTAATTTCTACATAGCTACTGAATCGACCCACCTTTAGTTGGCAATCTCATTCACCTTTAGGTGCTCTACCTCTGTTTCTTATCTATTATTATACCACTTCAAATTAAATCAATTTCTTCCTTCTATCTGATTGTAATAATGTCTTATTTATATTTCAATAAAACAGGTCATTTTGAACATTCTGCAACTTTTATTCATTTATTATAAATCAAATCTCTCTCTCACTCACTCTCTCTCTCACTCTCTCTCTCTCTCTCTCTCTCTCTCTATATATATATATATATATATATATATATATATATATATATATATATGTATTAAGAAAAATACTGATCATCTAATCTAGTCATCATTGTATGTGCATAATCATATCAGTAATTCTTTCTGAACATACTTTCTTTTCCTATTCATAAAAAAGCTATATTTTCCATTTTTGGTATATTTATGAATGTAATTTTATATTTATTTTAAGCCTTTTTATTAGCAGATTTCACTTAAGGGAAATCAGCGATTGAGGTCGTACTCGTGACGCGGTTTTCGAAAAAAAAGTTCAAATGTTCATTGGTCCTACCTAGTAGACGACGAAAATGAGGTCCGTTCAAAATATATATATATATATAATTATATATATATATATATATATATATATATATATTTTCACACACACACACACACACACACACACACACACATATATATATATATATATATATATATATATATATATATATATTTCAGTAATTGGTTCTCTTTCCTTTCTAGAATATTTCTGTTTCAGCTCTGTGTGGTTGACTGACCTGTATGTTTACAATTCAAGCGCTTTCCGTTCTGAAGTTAATTAAAATGTAAATTGAACGGAAAGATTTCTCTTTGTCATTTGTATTTTTTCACTTAATATTCATGGTGGTATTAAGTTTAAAAGTATATAGATTTATCTCTTGTAAAACTTCACGTGGGAAATCTGCTTAGTTTACGCCGCTCCTTCTTGACGGACTTTTTAATTTATAAATTTTCTGAAATATTTGTAGGGCTGGATAGAAACTTGGTATGGGCTTGATTTGGCTCGCAGGCTTTGGGTAGATCTGTCGGTTAGAGAACCAATTATCAAATTCGTTTTGTAAAGCCTCATAATACTTAATATACCTACTAATCAAGAATTTTCTATATAGTAATGAACTATGTATATATTTTTCTTAGTAAATATTTCAAAGCCTTAATAACAAGATTTTGGACAAGGGAGAAAGGAGATTGGATAAGATTGCTTCCACAGTTAAACATGTCATTGTAATGTAATAGCTTTTTGATTTCATTAATCGTATGTAAATTAAAAAAAAAATCGCACTAAGTCAAATGTGTTTCACAGCCAGGCTAAATATCACAGTAACTAAATAGAACATCAACCACCCTTCCTATAAGCTCGCCAAGAATAAGAAAACTTATTTCTACAGTATTGTATTCCACGAATGAAGTTTCTTTTTTTGGAAATGATCAATCTTCTAGAAGTAAAATTAAATGAAACCCGAAAAGATAAAGAATGAGGTTTTAAGAATGACGTTTTCTTGACCACTTTCCGAGTAAACTTTCTGTAATCAAATCCCACGATGCTTTAAAACGAATGGGCTGTCATAAATATGAGAAGGTAGGCTTACGATGAAACTAATTTTATTAAAACGCTGGCGGTGATGCACAGCTGAGACTTGAATCCTAATAGTACGATTTATAACAGGTTACATAACGACTAGGCATGGATCGTTAGTCGCAGTCTTCAATAATAAATTGTCACTAAACTTACCATGAATCCTAGTATCAGGATCCATAAGCCTTGTGTCTGACTTCTTCTTTGTTCAGATTTAAATTGATTCTATGTCCAATAAATTAATCTTTTATTCTAAAACTATGATAGTAGGTTGTACTTTTCGTCAGGTAGATAATGAGATACCCGGAAGATTCATATACTTAGATTTGTTTCGACTAACGCACAATAGTTTCAATTGACTACATTAAAAGGAAATATATAATTAGTTGGGGCTTATAAAAACTTACATATTTCATAGAAGAATAAATTAGAGTAGTAAGATGGAGGAGCATTTTATTATTGAGAACTTTTAAAGTATTTGAAAAATTATTTTCTTGAAGGCCCCTTTGGTTTTTGACGGACAAAACTAACATAAACCATTCAAAAAGTATAGTAATTTTAAAAAATACTTTGAAAATTGTAGTAATTATAAGAAATTTATCAATTATTTGGCAAGGGTCTTACTAAATAAAAACGCATTTAGTATTTGGCCACCCATTAAGTTGGACGAATCCACCTAAACGCTACAAGTATGTAAAGTATTAATGTTATTGTTTTGTTTATTTTGTATTTTGACTGAATAATATATGATTTACTATTTTAATAATTGCCGGTATTACCAAATTTGTAATAACATTTAATTACAATTATATTTGTAACATTTTGCCTCTGAAGAGGTGCGATTAGACTTAACAAGTTGGGTGAAGTATTTCATAGGAAGCCGTTACTTTTTATTTTGTTAGAACCTTGCCAAATGATTGATAAATTTAAATCATAAGCGTCACTACATTACTTTGCTGGATAATAACGTTTTCTGTCAATTCTTTTCATAAAACCCAAAGAAATATGTACGTACGGAGAATGGTTACCTGTAGTAGGATTGGTGTTCTCCCAAATTCGGGCTTATCAATTCATTTATTGATATATTGATTTTGTATTGCTGGTTGAATTAATTAGCGCTCATTTTGCAGATTGGGAAATCTGCCCCTATTATATAGACAAATATACTTTGGTATGTAATTAAGAATGACAAAAAATCAACTTAGTAACAAATAACCAAATCACTAACATGCTTTTTATTCCATCTCAATAAAACATAAATACCGCAAATCGAGGGAGGCCATAAGCTCTTCAGTTGTATTTCCTTCTTTACTCATGCGTGAAAAGAATGTCACATCCAAAGATAAGCCTTATAATTCAAATAAGTGTTAAGAGAAACTATAAAAAACTCGTGGAATTATTTCCACGATTATTAGCACAAACGATATTGCCTTATTTTTTTTACTTCACCACCTTGAGTGAGTATTTGCATCAATAATTCGATTGAAGTGCCTATCTAGTTTAATATATGAGACCGAACATAACAGTCAGAGTTACAAGACAAAAATACTAACTTACATCAGTAAATATGGAAAACAAGGTAAACTATGCTGGTGCCATGGTAATCCATGAATCGAATCCTATAATCTAGCCGAACTAAACTGATCGCAATGATACTAGATACAGAGAGAGAGAAAAAAAAACATTGAATATTCTTAGGAGCAGCTTCCTTGAAAATGATTTTACGTCTGTAGGCCCATTTTGAAGCGTACAAATATGATTTATTATGAGGGTGAAGTAAGACAAAAGAGCAGGGCAGCTTGAACGCCTCTGACCCTACCCACTGGAATCATTCGAAATATAACTGCTGACCACAAGAAGCTGGCAGCCATGACTTGGAGTCGAGGTCAGTAATGGGAAGTAAATTATACTCCTGGAATAGCCTAATCGCCCTTAAAGATCAGAAGAAAATACAAAAGAATAAATTCTGCCCAAGAATTATGTAGCCTATCTCCATCTTAGCACATTATAACTTCTTGATTTATTAATATGAATTCCTTTTTTTTCCCCTTTCGATATTAGATAATAATAAACTGTTGTATAATAAACCTTGAATAATATTCTTTTAACACCTTTTTAAAAATAGTTGTCAGGCTTACTATCGTTATCTTTGTTAATTCACTTCTGTTTAAATTCTCCTAATTTTCACAATTAAACATCAATCAACATGAAGAAGGTTTATTTCGCCAACTGTTACTCTTACCATTGTTGCCGGTTCGGGAACAATAAAATAATTAATTTATACAATAAGTGGTATTTTATACCGGTTAGAATGAAGTAACCGTAATTTTAAGCAAGGGGTTTTTGGTTCCATGCATCCTTTCCACCCTTCAAAATGTTACATATACATATATATATATATATATAATGTTTTTTTCTTTATATTTTAATTCGATTTATATTAGAGATATTTGTTTTTTTAACTTAACAATCTATTCTGACATTAAATTTCTGGAACTGCTAGCGCCAGCAGCCACCTAAATTGCAAGGAGTTTTGTATTTATTATTATATTTTATTTATATCAAGTTTATTTATTGTTTGATTTACACGCTTATTTATTATTTCTCTTATTATTCTTAAATAATGTAGACTTTATTAGAAACAAATCTGCTTTTTAGTTAAAACCAATATATTATTGAAGGAGACGATATTTATTAAATAACTCAATCAGGAATGAAAAGTGAAACTAATAAATTTAAGTAGTACATAGATACTATTAGTATTATGGTAACATTAAGATAGATAAAAGTCGATTTATAAAACAGTAATTGGTAAGAAATTATATAGATGACTGACATCTTTGACCATACTTTATTTTTCTCTATTTTGAGTGTAGTACTGAAATTAATTTTCATTGAGCTGAAGAGATATTCTTTTATTGTGTAAGAGAGTAACTAGATCCTTCAATACTTGTGGACAAACAATCCTTTTGATAAATATGATTATGAAAATACTCTGCCATTATGATTGTTATCCCTTCTGTTTGAGTGAGGCAATCAAGACTATTATTTACACCGCCTTCGCTATAGCAGTGCATACTTTGTACTATGCTTACCTTCTGCTATCGTGATAATATTGAACTGGTTTCCAAGAGCTGACAACTTGATTACTATTCATATTGTTCTAATCAATATCTTTCATGAGAAGACGTTTAACTCGTGACTAATTCGTATACGATAAACGGTTGTTATAGATATAACTGATAATAAATCTAGTTTTTTGACTCACAATCAACGTAAATATCATATAATTTTTTTCGAATACTTGTAGGATAAAAATATATCTTAATGAGGTGGAGCACGTATGAGTGCTTTTCATTCTAGTTCAGTCTACTCTAGGTCATATAGAAATTTCTCGTTTGGTCGCTTCACTCTCTGGTTACTTACCTACAATGTACCAACAGCCTGTTACTGCATTTCCCCCAAGGGGAAGCAGCTAATGAGGTTGTAGTCATTTTCAAAAAATTTCATTAAATTTCCATCGATTCGACCTAGAAGATGACGAAAATGTGGTTCACACAAAGTTCATTAGTTCGATAATGGTTCAAATTAGAAGAGGGAGTTTAGAGATAGGAAAATCATACAATTCGTAATCCCTCCGTAACTATGAATCGGATTGAAAAATATTACATTACCAATCTTGTTGAACATTTGTTGTTATTTATTTACATCTAGTTTATGCAACTAAAGCTAATTGGGACACGCACACGAGTAAGTAACTATTTACCCGCTCCGACGGTACATATATAATAATTTGTGCAAGTCTAATTGATTAATTAATTTCCTGAAATTGTTTTTTAGTTTTCAGCCTTCAATAAACTCCCACTCCTACATAGCATTAACAATAAAACAATATATAACGAAACATCGTATTTGAATTAAGCTAGAAGGTTAAATAGATCAAATTCTTTTCATCTGACAAGTAGGAGGGGGGTTTATAAAAGGGATAAAGTGAAAAATTCAAAATAACTCCGTAATTTTTACAAGAATCGAAAAATATTATCCAACAAATATCATTGAAAATGGAATATTTTAAAATTTTTGTTCTACATATTGGTTCTCCTACTTGAATACTAACCAGGTTATTTAAAATTTTTGGTTAACTGGAACTTCTACACATACCGTAACTCGTATAGTGCCAATGTTTTAATAAAATTTCCTGTAAAGCTTTAATTTCAGTTCCTGTATAAATAGGTTTCTTAGAACCGGACAAATAGAGAATAGATTGTGGAATGAGGTCATCTGTACAGTTAAAGCATGTGGGAAACCTGCTTAGTTCACGCGAATTCAACGCGTCGGGCATTTTTTTTTGTCGTAACTCTAGATTACCAATCATACCATGTATTCTAACAGATGCAGCTTGCCTTCATTGGTTTAAAAATGCTTAACAATAAAGTCGTTAGCTCAGCGCATCAAGTATCAGGATATATAAGGCAACTTTTGTTGAATTGTAACAATCTGTTTAAAATTAAGACTGTACAATAGTGTTTTCAGGACCTTTTTCTTTTTAGCAGATTTCCGTTAAGTGAAATCAGCTATTGAGGTTGTACTCATGACGAAATTTTCGACATTTTTCTTCAAATGTCCATCGATCCTACCCAGGAGATGACGGTAATGAGGTCCGTTCAAAACTGTGTGTATATATATATATATATATATATATATATATATATATATATATATATATATATATATATATATATTTGTCTGTTACCGCTCTAGCGGTTGCAATTTTTGTTTGATCATTACCAAACTCGATATCTAGTCGTTTTATGTAAAAAGAAAGATTAAGTTCGTTAACGGCAGAAATCAGACCAGTGGGAGGGGGGGGGGGTTTACAGGGGAGGATTTTTGAAATATCTCCGTTACTATACGTCGGATCGAAAAATTGTACAGAATCAATCTTATTGCAAATTAAATTTACTATAAATATTGTTATATACATTTATTCTCTATCTAATATTAACCGAGATATTTGCATTTTTATTAAATCTGGGCGGCTAACGGACGAGTGACTTTCCCGCCAAAAGCTAGTTCGGCCGTTTCCTTAACTGCTCGGCTCTCGCGAAATTTCTCTATTGTAAAACATCACGTGGGAAATCTGCTTAGTTTACGCAGCCCCTGCGTGACGGACTTTTTATTTATTATATATCAATTTTTATTTCTCATTTATTGGTTGGGCGTATCTCTAATCAAAAATCACTTCTACATTCCAGAGAATTCCTATGTATACTCGTAAAAGGAATTATTAGGAGATACAAACAAAGCTAATTACCATTAAGGGAAATCTGCTAAAAGGTATAGCACATCATGGATCAATGTACAGAGTCTGTATCAATAGAGTAGAACAAGAACTACTAAACAAGATGTTATCCATTTGAGGGCAGAGAATTAAGTTCCTATTAGAAACTCATTAGTGGGCTGTATACATTGCACAGTTGTTTCCTAAGCAGGTTATAATTATTGCATTACCTAGAGACATTTGCACTCACAGTGCTTACTTATCAAAAGAACAAAAACTCCTACACGTAGCTACATAAACTAAGATTTCCTACTTCAAAATTTTGGAAGACTAGGACAGACGCAAGACGAAATGCGCTTCTATCTCTGGGGTGTCATATGACTTCAGAAGGTTATCATTTCTCTTCCTCTCCTCCGATTTTTGTGCATTGTGTTAATAATCTAAAATATGCTGTCCATCTTCAATATTTACAATGAAATTGCAGTTAACCTTGTATTCCCACATCAGAAAATGTTTTTTCTCAGTTGTCAACTGATTCTGAGAGTGGCTAAAGTTCCATACTTGCCGAAAGTGGCCCTATTCCAACTCTCATCCAGCTCACGTTTCCTCCGAAATAGGAAGCAAGGGGCCGAATTTCAGATCCACCGAGGATCTTAGTCAGGGTCCATGACGAGTCGGATAATTTTTTGTCTCCGCCCAAAGAAAAGTTAGGAGTTCACCTCCGCTACGCAGGACTTAAGTTACGTTGAGGTAAGCGTTTCATCCCTTCTCAACCTGGTCTCCCAGTTAACCCGGGAGAATACCTGGAGCCATAGTAAATTCAAGGAAGTTGGCATGACACACCACATCCTTAAATTGAGCTACTTGTCGAGGCTGCCTTATAGAAATGATTTTGTCTGGTTTTTACTTATTTTTTCCATTGTTAGGCTTCATTAGTTTCATGCAAACTCTCATATATTTATAGCTAATTCATGATATTTTTAGTAAACCCTATTTATTACATTCAATGTTACTAAATAAGAGTTAGGAAGAAAACTTACAAAATCCGGCTTTCTTATAAAAGGAAAACACTTTTTCTCTAAATATTAAGAGGGCTTGAAAGGCCCAAGAATGACAGGTGTCGCCAGTAGCTCTAAGATTTTAGAAGAAGAAGGAATGTTTTTAAAGATAGTAGTATTTTGATAAAAATGTCTTAATTAGTTTTCTATTTCTAGCTAGGGGTCATTATAATAACCCCTCTGGGGAAACGGGGCTTATGTGATATTCAAGGTAGTGTTGTGTTAGTACATGACCAATAAAACCCGTGTCCAAGTATGACCGTAACGGAAGAAAACAGGAGCTATTCTGGGAAAGATGAGCTTTGCGAAATATATTGGGAGCCCTCCAGAAGTAGGAGCTTTATCAGAAATAAAGCCGAACTAATGGAAATGTTTGGTGAACCTTATAGCATCAAAATGGAAAACAACCCTACATGATATATGGTACACCAGTAACTAGTTAGTGAATTAGGCCCAGACGCAGGTGGCTTAATGAGCCAAGGAGAAGGACTTGCGCACTTTGGGAATCCATAATTGGAGACTGGTTGTAATGGTCAACACTGGTGGTGGCAGAGGCCCACATCCATCAACGACTGTAGCCCACAGTATGTATGTAATTAAGTATTGAAGTACATATATGGTATTAAGCGAATTGTGCTAAAAGTTTAGATAATTTAGACATTTTTTCCAATTCTTCTCCACATGTTTAGCTTCCAAAGTTCTAATCAATGAAGTTAGCATTCCAATAGCGTCGAGGAGGAGAAATTCTCGTCGAAATGCCAGTTGATGGTTTCTTTGAGACTTCTTTGATAACCTTAAGCTTCAAAACTGGCTGACAGGTTCAGACAAATATGGAGTGGGTGAGAAAGCAGCGAAAGCTACTGTCCGATTTAATTATATTTGTGAATTGAATTTAACATCAATAGAGTATTACGTTTCATTTCACGCTAGCTACTCTAACCTTTTATGAGAGTTAAAAGCTTATGCTGCGTAGACTCGAACCTCAGCGGCTATGTAGCACGTAGTAGGAACGGAGGCAGATTTCTCCCGAGCGTGTGCGTGACAAATCGCTCCCGAAAAAACACATTGAGAAGAAAGAGAGAGAGGGAGTGATGGGGAAGTGGCAGATTGAGTGAGAGGGAGCGACGGAGAAGAGGCAGATTGAGAGAGAGGGAGCGATGGAGTAGGGAAGAAAACAATCAGTCACAATGTCAATCACAAGAACCATTAGAACCTCAAATCTGTCAGCCGATAGTTATCTGTAGGATTCGGCGTATGGGATTGGCCCTATTGTAACACCAACTGGAATTTCGTTGATATCAACACTTTACATCCTTCGTATATGAAGCAATTGACGTAAAGTTCGGGCACCTTTAATCACATATATAGGTTAGTTGACATTTCAGTCAGAACCTTATGTCCGATAAAGACTGAATTACACGTTTAATTACAAATAGAGTTTTTACGTGAGCTTTCAAATTTAGATTATTCACTCACAGTGATTGAATCGACAATACTTTACCTAAATATTGAGAGTGTTCGAATAAAGATCTAGTGGTCATGCTTCCACAAACCTATCTACTTGAACCTACGGCAAATCAATGTGCCAGGTCTTGGATACAGGTTATTATAATAACCCCTAGCTAGAAATAGAAACCTCTCATGAGTAATAGAATAACTAATTAAAACATTTTTATCAAAATACTACTATTCTTTAAAAACATTTCTTTTTCTTTTAAAATCTAAGAGCTATTGGCGAAACCTGTCATTCTTGTGCGTTTCAAGTTCTCAAGGAGTATCGAAAGAGTTTTCGTAAAAAGATAAGGGGATTGTAAAAAAGGTATCTTTTTGATATCAATAACATATAATACTATTTATTCAGCCATTAAACAATACAATAATGAATGTTGCTTATTAAATTTCATTTTATGCAACTGTGGCTACTCGATTGCCAAATTTTAGCAGATTTCCCTTATATCAGCTATTTCTATCCAGCGTGGAGCTAAATGAATTACAATTGCTTACGCGGTGCATAATATAAGAAATCCAGTACTTGGATTATTCCGCATTGTGTTAATAAACTAAACTCTTTCCAGTTTTGTTTTAAATTTAAGCTTTCGTGGTCTATTCCTTTATTTGTTTTCCAATCCTGCTGTATGCTCCATTTCTATTTGTTCTCCATTTCTGTCTTTGGGTCCTTTTCTGTTTTTGTGTTTTCTTTCTGTTTTTGTTCCTTTCCTGTTTTGTGTTCCTTTTCTGTTTTCGTGTTCCTTTTCTGTTTTTGTGTTCCTTTTCTGTGTTTGTGTTTTCTTTATGTTTTTGTTCCTTTTCTCTTTTCGTGTTCCTTTTCTGTTTTCGTGTTCCTTTTCTGTTTTTGTGTCCCTTTTCTGTTTTTGTGTCCCTTTTCTGTTTTTGTGTTCCTTTTCTGTGTTTGTGTTTTCTTTATGTTTATGTTCCTTTCCTGTTTTGTGTTCATTTTCTGTTTTCGTGTTCCTTTCCTGTTTTGTGTTCCTTTTCTGTTTTCGTGTTCCTTTTCTGTTTTTGTGTTCCTTTCCTGTTTTGTGTTCCTTCTCTGTTTTTGTGTCCCTTTTCTGTGTTTTGTTCCACTACTATTTAGTTAAATTTCGTTGTTTTTTTTTAACTTATAAAGCTTTTGTTTTGAACAACATCGTCATTGCTACGAAGCTCAAAATAAATAAATAAACTCCTAAGATAATCTTCGTTATTTACAATGGCATAGCAGATCAACATGTATGCCCTTCCAATTCCGGGAAACGATCACACGGCTCTTTGCTACTTATCTTGTCACTGATAATAGTAAAATAATAAAATTTGGCTGGGCTGGTTTTTGGTTTATTATTTTATTTTTTAAGTGTTTCTCCTAATATACGGATGTGAGAGTTGCCTTATGTTCCCCTTTAAGAATCACCGTTACACTTCTAGCATGATTTCTGTTACTGACTCGTAATATTGTTGCCGATCAAAAATTAAAAATCAACGTCTAATTAATAAATAATTAGTTAAGTTCGCTAAATATGTTTTAATGTTCACACATGATCCCTTATTTATCTGAGCCATCAAGAATATGAATCATTTCATTCATCCATATTTCATCACCATGGGCATTTTGAGCTGCATGAGAAGCAGCTGACTCCGTGGGAATTTTATTATATAGCATGTTATTTCCCCTCGGTATAGGAATGCCGGTGTACAGTCATGGCAACTGGGTCAATGGAGGTCATATCGACTGTGGACTCCATCGAATGAGGTCAACAGCATTTAATTCCATCGACTAATCATTATGCTATTCACGCCGCAACAGCCATTAGTCATTATAATTATCCTTATTTCTGATTTAGTGCCTCTATTTGTAATAAAATGTGCGGATTCACAGGAGTTTATTGGTTATGTTTAGCTTTTCGTATAGAGCTAGAAAAGGAATGGTCAAGGCGAGCTGCGGTTTTGCAAACCCTCTTAGTGGCTCATCCGAAAGACCATTACATAGGCTGTGCCATCATTAGTTAATAGTCAGCAACAGCTGGTCATTAAATAATGACATGGCCTCAGCAAAGCCGTAGACTGGACAGCCAGATGACCTCTATAAAAAGATCCATACTTTAAATGCAAGTAATTCCCTGAAACGTTAACCAAATTTGTACTCGAGATAGGACACTATTTCGCAAGCATCATTTGACAACATGAAGTTTGAAACTTCATAATAGATATTCAGCATCGAGAGCCGGAGTCAATCATATAATTGTTAAGGTGAATGCATGAAGTGTGAAGTTTGTGACATCCAGAACTGGATAATCTATCAAATTGAATTTATATAATTCATACTGCACTATAAATTGTATCTATGATACAAAACACAGTAAAGAATAACAAATCTTGTCCTTGATCGTGTAATGTCGAGTGATTACCTAATTTATTGCCAAGATTCATAAAACCCTCATATACAGCATTATTAATGACTGAATGGCTGAAGTTTTATTTTTTTAATTTACTCTATAAAGGCCAAGAATGGCAGTTATCTAAGGGTGGCCACATATTTATAAACCTAGAGTAATATTAATTTATCGTAGACAAAATAAACCCACCAAATCTATTTCGATGATTTCAGGTAGCTACCATTTCTATATTTCGGTTTTAAATTGTAATATAGTCTTTTTTTTCCTTTATTGAGAAAATATGGTAAGGATGGAGTTAATAATTAAAAAAGAACCACTTCCGACGTATCAATAGAATTAATTAATTAATTTATTTATTTAGCATGCTTTATTTTGCATCTGTCATTAGTTTTCTTCCCCTCATCACTCCAAGAAATTATATGAAAATCGGTCTCCAATTTTTCTATCATATTTGTCATGCAAAACTGTAATTTTATTTCCTTCTTAGGGGAAGCAGCAGTTTTTGCAGTATTTTATATTCCTAAGAAAATAATATTCCAGGTTAGCCATGTGAGTTAAAGCGTGGAGTTAATCATATTTGGTAAATCTAGAGTGGTGAGTTCGATTCCTGCCTGAGTAATGCGCATTTATTGAGTGGCAAACTCATAGAATAAAATCTTTAGTCCCACCCTGTAGTGGCCTGTAAATATCACATATTATTTTTATTGCGTATTCTATAACTCAAAAAAATATTTATAAGTATATTTATTTCAATACGTTTTTTACTTTACATTATTGGTATATCATTAATTTAAGATTACGCAGGTACATTTATTTTAGCGAATTTCCCTTAAGGGAAATCAGTTATTGATATTGTACTCATGACGCCATTTTCAAAACATTTCGTGGAGGGGGAAATCGAAAATTCAAAATATCTTTGGTATTATGACCAGATCCAAGTATTGTATACAACTAATCTTATTCAAAATTTAATTTTTTTATTACTTTTTATTAAAGAATGTTAATTGCAGGCATATATAAATATTATTATTTTTGTTATCTACTAGGTTTTACTCATGAAAATTAGACGAAGGACAAACTCTACTGGGTCCCCTCAAGAAAAATTTGCTATATAGCAATTATTTACTTCTAAAAGCAATGTATTTATTTTTGATGATCGTTGAAAGGTCTGGGCGTCCTTTTAAACTTAAATAATAAATTCCACAGTCCTGCAATTCTAAAACAGTAACGGGTTAAATGGGATAATACATATTTTATTTGTAAATAATATGAATAAAAAAGTAATAAATAATAATTATCCAAACCAAAAAATATATGAAAACAAACCTATGCAGTCCCAATTTATTGGGTTGCGAAAAACTGGAATAAGGTTGATGTAGTTCAAGGGCATGCAGTACTGTGACAGAGAATTATTAATCGTTATTTATCACGAGAAAGTCATTTACAATCAATGTCCCGAAATAAATTCCATGGCCGAAAAATAATTTTAAAATCAAATAAATAATGCGTTGTTCATTTTTCCTGACCTCAGTGGTATTATTGTTTTCTGTTTTATGACCTCATCACGGGCTATTATTTTATCAATTTAGGCCATACAAAAATATTTTAAAAGTGCATATAAAGGGGTAAATTAAATCTGTACGCCGATAACGGTATAAAAAGTAATGTCAAAGGTTATTAGGTTCAAGGGTTATTCGTTACTCTGATAGTTCGGCAAGAACTTGTTAGTTAGTGCAAGTTATTCCGGACTAAGATTACTAGGCTTGAGGTTGTTCACTGGCGTTCCAAGATAATCGCTATTATTAAATCGTCCGGCATTACACGCTGGCGTAAGTTTTCGTAGGAGAGAGCAACAGGATTCTGGCAGATTATCTATCTATTATGTCTGACTTGGATACACAAATTCTCTGCTCCAAGAAGGCATGCTCTCAAAGTTTTAAGGAGGGCATGGAGCGTAAAACTTAATTCTCTTAGGCATCAATAATTACCGCGCTTGCTCAGCTACAGTTAATTCCAGATTTTATTTAACGGTCTGAATATATTTTAAATGCATAAGATCAAGAGTCAAGTACTCACTACATTGTCTCGGGTAGGGGACAATACAATTGGAGGTACCTCATTTTACCTGATTTCTCTTAACGGAAATCAACTATTAAGGTTGTACTCATTACGAGGTTTTTGAAAAAATATGTTTGTAGGGGAAATTTCGAAAATTTGAAATGTCTGTGTTACTACAAGTCGGATCGACAAATTTTATACCTTTAACCAATCTCATTGAAAATTAAATTACCTATAAATGTTGTCATATACATATTTTCATTATCATGAATTTTAACGGAGTTATTAGGGTTATTTTAGTTTTTAGCCTTCATTAAACCCGCCTCCTACTCATGTCATAAGCTGTTATACCCCTATCGTTTTCAAGAGACCTTTTTTACATAGATAATAATAATATATCGATAGATGAGGTATGCTTACCAGCGCGTGGGAAATCTGCTTTGAATAGGCAGCCACTGCGTGACTGACGTTTTCGTTATCTATTAGGTAGGAACGACAGAAATAAATTTGAAGAGCTTTTTTTAAATCTGTGTAACATTTCACTAACTCATTTCCATTGAAGGAAATACGACAAAGAGAAATGAAATAATTTTAGAATTTATGTTCTGAAAAATGCTAATTTGGTAATTTGAGAATACAGAATTTCCATTTAATTACTGGGATTTAAATCTTAAATAGCCCTTTTAGTTTTCGAATTTTACTTGTTTTTAAACAAAAACATTGTCATCTCATAAAATAAAAGAAATTAAACATTAAATAGCCTATATGAGTGTGTCTGTTGCATTTCAGGTAAATTATGAAGTTGTTAACATAATTAATAGAGTTATAAGCGCCATGTGAGTTAAAGCGTTGTGAGAGTGGCGAATTCGATTCCCGCGCGAGCAAGAGGAATTTATATAGTGACGAACTATTTAAGTAAAATCCTTAGTTCCATCCTGACTAAAAAAGGGTGGTAACCTGTTTATAACCCGCCCCAATTAGCCATAGTTGTAAAAAAAAGACGTTAATTAGAAAATTTAAAAAATAGCATCATTTGCTTTATTGAATATGTCTGTAGATTGCGTTATTACTAGCTGGTCATCAAGTACTCCTGAGAACAAGCCATTCCAGGACACCATTTTAATACCTGAATAAAATTGCACTCGGAAAGCATTTAGACAGGAAGATGCTCTCCTCACACCGGAAGCGCTTTCCAAGTGTACTCATTTGACAAATTTGAGAAGAGTATATATGCTGATGGAAACAATCCAAGGCTTTATACTATATATATAATTAACACTAAGCGCTTGATACAGCTTCTGACCTAGTTTAAAGAACGGTCACAGAAAGAGGGGAACTGTTAAGTATAAATGTGCGAGATGTGTATATATATATATATATATATATATATATATATATATATAGAGAGAGAGAGAGAGAGAGAGAGAGAGTAACCATGGCCGAGTGCAATTTTAAAAGAATCTAGTCTATTTTTGCAAGTATCATCACACAGATTAACTAAAGCATAATAGTTAGATATAACATAAATACTTGAACTCAAATATAACATAAGTTGAAGCCCTTATTTCGTCCAGTCGCTGGTTTAGATCACTTTTATTTTTTTTAAATTAAAAACTGTGGTAATAAAATAACAACGTGTGATACTAATTAGTACAAAAAATAAAGTAATTCAACTTCGAATATGAATCAAATTTTATATCGATGTGATAGGTATTATGTCGAAGACGTGAAGCACAAGAAAGAGGTATGCGCTTGCTTTTATATGTGCATTTAAAACCAAAAAGCTGCAATAAATATAATCTCCTAGGAAAACAACTATAGAAACGAACAAGGCCGATGGTTTTCCTTATTAGGTATTATTAGCAACAGTTGATCTATTAGCGCTCATTAATTCCTAACACCCAATTATAGCCCCATTATTTCAACACCTTTTCTGCATAAATAGCTCGTTGCAGCGTGTTCTTCGCACCGCGTGCAACATTATATTAGACGAAGGGCAGGAGTGCCACCCCCAAAAAAAGGTGAAGAGGCCGTCCTTCAGCTCGGCAACACTGGAAGCCGCACCCTCCTCCTACCGAAATATTGCTTTGTCTTGGTTACGTCACAATTCGGCATAGGATCCAACTGTCACATACTTAACATGCGTAGGGGACCGTGCTTGGGCCTCGCCCGCGCATGAAAAAGAGACTCAATCAACAATGACATTTCGTCAAGCCAATTCCCATTGCTTCAATTATATCATCATGATATAACAAGCATATCGCACATCTAGAAGCACGGTTTACTAAGTACCTAATTATGTATGAACACCAGGTGCCATAAGACTCGATAAAGGCTGTCCCAATAAACATTATGCATCCAGTATTACACTATGATGCTGATTTGAATTTGAGCACTCATGTATTTGGACAAAAAACCATCAATGGCGGTTACCAGAATTATTTTAATTACCGTGATACAACTTTATTAATTCAACCACTTAGTTTTTTATTATTTTTATGTTTTGAAAATTACATTTACTCTCAATTAACCATTAATTTTCGAAGGGTGTCCCTTAATATGCTCTAAGATAGGTTTAACATGAAAATTCGAAACTTTGTTTCACACAACCAACACTTGGAGCATACGGATGCAATAGTATATTTTTAGTCTAAGAACCAAAATATTATAATGATCTAGTAGAGCCGTATGTAGTAGAGCTAGGGTGTAGTATTATCTAAGAAGTTAGGCTAAAATGCAGTGATTAATCAAATAGGTAATTTAGAAATAAAACAAAATTGTAACCTCTGGTTCTGCACTGAATGTTTCTTAAAATTACTATTTTTTCCTTGTCAAACGAGTTCAAACGATACCCTTTTGATTTGGTGTCTGCTTGTCACTCCTAAAAATCTGGATATCGATAACACATACATCTTCGAAATGGGAGCTCAATCCAATCTTTTTTGAAAGGAGAAGTAGTGGACGATCAGAAAATGTAAAAAAAGAAGAAGAAAACAATAAAATCACTTAAACTTATTTATTATTATACATATTTCGCCCCTCGTAATTCACCTCTTTAGGAATTGACATACATTGAATAAATCTATGGAACACATACAGATTTGATCTTACTATCATGGAGGTCACATCCCGACTAACAAGGAGGGGGCAAAAACATACCAGATAATCCTAGCAATTACACAAGAAGCCCAGCGAATCTACTTGGTGCTTTTGAGTTGATAAATATTTATGTACATTTTTTATCTCAGTTTTTATGTTAACAACATCCTGTTTGTTTTTAATTATGTAGATATTTTCTTTAACTTGGTTATGATTTTCTCTTAATCTAAACTTTCTACTTTGTTAAATTAAATTTATGTTAATAAGTAAAGGAATGAAAAAAAAAATAATAGAAGAAGAATGAGTAAGACGTGGGCCAGTGTCCGTTTTCTAAATTATCAATGCTGTTTTAATCTGTGTCTCTATGGTTTGCTATGATTATCATGTGCACAATTTTTTCACAGCCAGAACACTTTATCTTTGTCTCTTGTAAACATTGTGTATAGTATCTTTGCTTTTAATTTTATTTGCATATGCCTTTACTTGAAAATAAAATATTTATAAAGTGATTCTCCACTTTCAGAGTGCTAAAAATTGGTGCAGGTTCGATTACCTGTTCGGCTATATTTTATTTTACCTCTTCGCTATCAAATCACACTCACAGGGAAGTGACATTTGAGTTATTTTAATCCTTGAACCTTTTAGACATTTCATGTGTGAATTATTACAATGGGATTTTGACTTAAAACTCTGTATAAGTCCGGCAAGCAAGAATATAATAACAGAAACCTAACAGTGGACTTGACACGATATGAAATATGAGGTTACATTATGTGAGTCATGTAGGCAAAAGTAATTCAAGAGTTAAAGAAGAGACGTGAGGAAGAAAGCCTTCCCAGATAGGAGTAAAGATATGCAATGCTCTGTAAATCCATCCAAAATGAAAGTTTGAGGAGAGTGGTTAAGGCAGCTACTGCCTCAAATAAATAAATTTGTCAAAGGAACTATCCTTTTTCTGTTTGTTCAATAGAATTCAGTAAGACAGAAGCAGTATTACTAACAAAATGATAGTGAAATCATTTCGATGCGGTTAATACTACAAGAACTTGATGAACATAACAACGGGTTTTAATGGCTCGAAAGAAATCCACAGACACGTATTGTACAAGATTAGTCTATTGAAGAGTAGATGATAAAAATGCGTGAAATTTATTGTTGTAACAATATTAAAATGGTAAATTCAAATACACACATAAACCCCAAAGCAAATATTAAAATAATGTAGTGTCCCAAAATGCAATTGATAAATTAGCACATAAATTGATTTAAAAGGTACATTACTATAATTATAGCCAAGAGTTACTAATTGTGTTGTTAAGGAATGTCGATGGTGTCTACCCTGTCTTACACGGGATATATCAACACCATCTTGGAGGACTTGAGGATGCAATCTTGTAAGTTGTTTGAGGACATGACAGGTCAAGTAGACCTGGTTTTAATCACTGTAAATTCAGGAGATGTTTCTGGGTGGGTCTCGCCTGCACCTAATAATTTCCTCCTCAAATATATATTTTTTTGACGCCTCTGCAAGCTAGTTAAGAAACAAGATATATAAATTAGCAAGCAACGCCCAGTCCATGTGCCGGTTTTCTATACAGAAAAGACTGTCGAAAGATTTTAAAGAAGTCAGTCTTCTGATTATGTGTGTAGAATTAAATGATACGAGATAATAGTTGAAGTGCTAAGCATGTGAAAATGAGGGTACCTACATTATGAAATTACCTCTTGTGGTAGCAGGTAATAATTATTCAAAAGCTTAGAATTTCTAAAATTATATTTTAATTCATGAACCAATAATTAAGGAAAATGAGAACTCCAATGAGTGCGCATGCTCGACCCTTTTTATAGTGCAGTCCCTGTTTGGATTTTATAATCTCTAGTGTTATAATATAAGTGTGGACCATTAAAAGCCTAAATTTTGTCAACCCAAGTTTAGGAATCAAGGTGCCTTACTCAGTGACCATCTTACCTGTCAACGCTTCATCTAACCATCCTCCTAAAAAAGCTTCCATTTTATGACAGAGAGAAGAAAATTTTATTGTTTTCCACTGAATTGGACGTGACCTTAAAGTAACCTCTATGAGTGATTACAATTAGGAGTTATGTCCGAGGCATGATATAATAAGTTTGAGTTCTTAGCTATTAGAGAACCAGTGCTTAGCTTCTCTTCACTAGTGACGCATCAATCGAGCAAATTTCGAAACGTTCGTCACGCAGGTGTTGTGTAACCTAAGCAGATTTACCCCGCACTGGAATCTGATACGCTGATTATCTCATCTCACCATCTATTCTCTATTTCTCTCGCAGTAAGAAGTAGACACTCCTAAACACGAATTAGAATCAACCGAAGGATGAGAAAGGTCAAACCACCTCCACTCCAGTTTTTCGACTCAGTAAGCTCCATATTTCTAATTAACACGATTATCTTTCGTGAAATGTTATGCCAGTAGGTGACACCAGGTGTAGCTTGACGGGCGTCATCACTCGGAATTCAGGCTGGTTGGTGAAGGTCCATCATTAACGGAAGAATAGGAAAGGCCAAACCACCACAAACATGGAGGTGGTTTGATCTTTCTTATCCTTCGTTAATGATGGACACCACCAGCAAACCAAAATCCCAAAGAATTAGAATGGTAGTTAAGCTTGAGATGTTTAGTGACTACGGCACTTAAAGTGAATGAGTAGAAGTGGGGGATTACAATAGTCTGTAAACAAAAAAAATATAAATATCTTCGTTAATAATCGGGTCAACGAAAACATGTATAAAACAATGAAAATTTAAATTCCGCCATTGGTAAACTAACAGTCCGATCCAACTCATAGTAACCAACCTCCCCAAAGGCTGATATCAGCCATTACCTAATATCATCTTAAGTTTTCCATCAAAGAGTGTGGTTTTGATCTAATAAAAATCATGTAGTAGTATGCACTTAGATTGGCTCTGAGGACATTTTGTTATATTGCTAGGAACTTCTAATGAGAGAATTGTCTTATGAAGATCTTTCAGTGAGAAAGGAGCCATCAAACACATGTGTTTAATTGACTCATTCGTTTAAGTAGACATTATGGTTTCCTAACCACTTTTAATTTGAAGTACGCTTGAGCTATAACACAGAGCAATATAAGTTGGTCGAAGCAAAAAGAGTAATATCCTACAGCTCAGGCTAATTGGAATTACTACGCTGCTGACCTTGCTACGCTCATCTCCTCGCCATTACTCCTTGCTATGCTCATCTCGCTTCCTCGTCCGGTCGGGGAGCCTTCACCAGGATTTACACGCCACGACTAAACCATTTTATCCTAAACTAATTCCTGTAAAACAAAATCCAAACACGGAACATTTTATTATATTAGGATGAGATACAAGTGTGGAAAATCAGATCAATAAAACGAATTAAAGTTAATTTAATTCGACCCGAGAAGTGGAACTATGTAACCTACATTCTTCGTAACAGCTTAAAGTACTTAATTTTAAATTAAGTAAATTAGTTTAGTCAGAGCGAGGGCGAGGAGATGAAATGACTAAAACTGAGGCACAAGAGAGGAGATAAGAATATTAAAACTTATGCAGAGGCGAGGAGGCAAGACGAAGCACAGTGTTTTGAATAGTACAAGAAAGGTGGACAAAATTATTTTTCGGTATTTTTACATCTTTGTAATTTAATTAAACATATTTTAATAAAAAGGGAAACATATTTTAATTATAAAAACATATTTCAGTGAAAAGTGGGCGTTAATGAATGATTTAATTAATTTAAAATTGAATCAAAAAAAGACTTTCTGGAGAGTAAGTAGAAAAAATAGGAAAAGACGAAGAAAAGCGTATCTATATTTAATGCGAAAGGCAATTTAAGTGGTAGATACTAAATAAATACAATTAAGCAATTATTATATGGAAACAAATAAAAACCATAGAGGAAGTACGTAGGATAAATTCATAGTACGAATAGTATAATTAATATAAAATTCTTAAAACGAAACTGTATAAAATTGGCCTTCTTCATTTTGAAGCAGACTTGGCAGAAGTCGAGGCTCTGTAGGAGCTATAATCAACGTTACGATCACAGGGCACAATGGACCCATCTTCTTTCTGGCCACTTCTCTGAGGCTATTGGTCAGTGAATTAGATCTTCATCGAAAGTAAGCCAGTAATCTGGTGTGCTCCCGGAACCTGCACCAATCTTTGTTCCTTACTTCCTGAGTATCATCTGAAAGCTGTCCCAATGGAAATATTCTGCACTATGGATAAGGATTTTATGGACGGTAGCAGACATATAGTACCATGACTACTGGCTAAGATAAAGTTCTCTGGATTGGAGAGAAAAGTTTCAAATTCAACTGTTTTTAGTTCTCAATATTACATCAAATTTGTTGATAACCTGAAATCCTGTGATTTGGGCACTAAATTGTTACTTTTGAAACATTCCCAACTGAGCAATACTGAGTGATTGAGCAAGGTCCTCAAACTATATTTTTTTTCTTTTGAGTGTTGTCACGAAATGAAGTGGAAGGACATGGTGCAGTTCGTTGAGATTCGTATATGATGTCTTGATCCAACCAATTTTATTCAGTTGCCAAAAAACGCGGCTTTGATTTACCTGGAACAACCTATTTAAAATTGTGATTTTCTGAATGATATAATGATACTTTGTCCTCCAGTTCGACTTGTGTAGAATAGCTAATACCCTAGGATTACTTTGAGTTTCGAGCATGGGAATTTATTTAGTCGCTAGTCCCACCCTGACGAGAAAAGTGTAACAACCTTTATATAAACTTTCCAGGTTAGCCTTAGTTACATAAAATAGATGTTAATTAGACGTTATTTTGTATATTTTAGTTTCATGCTCTAAGTTAACACTCCCACTTCTACGTATCTGACTTATATAATGAACAATTACTTTACCACGATGTAACACACATCTTCATCAAATATTAAGTATTAACTGCATCGAGCACTTCCAATGGCAGAAGCACTTTTTTGAATATGAGATACAGAACCCTGTTACACGTCCCGCTTCTCTCTGCAGTTTGAATTTCTCTCAGATTTATCATTATCTATAGAAAGACGGACAGGAATGGAATCACTTAAGAGGACGAAGACAATTTTGGTACAGATCATAGAAGATGTTGACAGGTATTGTTGATATTTTGAAACATCCAAAAATCTGCTTAAATATGCTGGGATTGTGTGGAAATTGCAACTGGAACGCACCGAAACAGTAGTAAACTCTCAGGAAGAAAAGAAAAAAATACAGGAAGCTAAATCCGGATAGTTATATATAGAAAAACATAAAAAGAGGGAAACAATGCGTTGTAGAACCAGGACATTACGGAATACACCTCAAAATTTGGACGGTGGGCGCTCTATCATTACCTGTTAACACCTGAACATCCTTTCTAAATCCTAGCAATGAGGATGGCAATTTGGTTTATTAACAATCACTACACGATTAGCGGTAGATGAACTGGCTGTAAAGGGTGGGGCTGAAGAATGGTAAGGATCTCTTGGTGCTACTTCTTGGAGAAGTGATGAACAAGAACGAGGATATCTTCGACCATATAGTCATGGGAGCCTTCTGAACTAAAGTAAGGTGGTTTGCAGATGACGCATTTAAAGGTTGCTCTTTATGAACAGTATAAATAAATTGAAGTACGCCCAAGATTGGTAGGCAAACGTCCAATCATGAATAATATAAGGTTTACAACTTAATCTAAATTAAATAGTTAATAACCTTCTCTATGTGTAAAGTAACTATTCATCTAGAACCTATCACGTGCCTGTCTATAAATAATACGATTTAGAAACAAGTCCATCATATTAAATTGTTATACAAGAACAACTAATTGAATGAAATGAATAATGAAAAGTTTAATGTAAATAAACTTCATTGAATGCTGTCATACAGTAATAACATATATATTTAAATCGGGTATGTATTTAAATTAAATAATCTTTGTTACATGCATTGCAGACATGAATAAATAATAATCCAATTCAAACAAGCATCCTGCATCTATTGAGTTAAACCTAATTATATTCAAGACACATTTGAACTTTTATATTTACTCAATAATTAAATCCTGTTTGGCCTGGTAGAATACATAAATAAGCTTTAGCTTCTCTGTTATTAATATCGATGTGGAAAATATAACTTGGTGAAGTATCCTATTAAAGAGCGAATTTACGATTTCAGCCTCATTTTAATGCTCATATATCCTTGAAGGACATACCTCATAACTACGTGATTACAATGTTCTCACTGAAGACGAATATATTTCCTTACACCAAATCTGGTTTTATATACTAGATACATGACCCAGTCTCATTCAGCTTAGAACTTTTTTACCGTATGTTTATATTCATTAGATCAATTATTTCCATTTTTAATATAAGAAAACTCAATTACCATTTCTAAAACTATTTTAAATTTAGCAAATCACATTGTGGTTCCACACAATGTTACAATCCATAGTATATATACACTGTCATCAAATATTTTACTGGAGATCATCATTACTGGGTTATGTTAGAAGAGAGCTGGCAATCGATTTCGAGGACTTTACGCATCATAATCAAGCCTGCCGATGGTTCTTTTCATAGACATTGCATTTAAGGGGCACAGCTATTCCAGCCAAGTTTCACAGAAGCAATTATAAGGTTTTAATGAATAAAATCTTCAGGTAGATCTACATGATTAAAATATATTGCTATGCAAATAGCCAACGGGGGGAAATACTAACTAACTAGATAATGGGAAGTTAACGTTTCTTCTGTAACATGCAAAAAGAGACAGGTTTTACGTTGAAATTGACACAAAGAGCATGCTCATTATTTTTTATTGGCTTCCAGCATTTTTATCAGAATAAAAGATATTTGATCATTCGAGATTTTGAAGAATTGTAGATTAATTATTACAAATTATTCACTTTAACTTTCTACATAAAACTTCGTTGAGTACTCTTTCATATCTCTTCTTTCACCAACAATTATAGTTTTAGACTTGTCTTCACATCAGAAAAAGAACCCTTCGGTTTCTCCTACTGTAGTTAGTTGTTGCTGTCAAATTTTCTTGAAGCAATGTTGTATAGTTTATTTCTTGATTATAGCCTATGGGTTAATATTGATAATTATTATTTTTTATTTGAAAAATGAAGAATATTGACGATTTAATAAGCACCTCCAAGAAAACTATCTTTGCATTCTTATTAATTCAATGGATACGATTTTCAAACATAGTACAAACCTCATTTCTAGATAAAGTAGTCCTAATATTTCGGTTCAAAATTAATTTTTCACATATCCATTTTTGTGTCATTTTCAATGCACCACCAGCAAGAGAAAATTTAGAGTGCCGCTCTTCTGGGCACTAACTCAAGCCATCTTTTAATTAAGTCCAACGCACTACAACACTCGCTCTCCAAACCATAAAAAGCTGATTTTTTTAAAAAAATGCATGTCAATTAAAAATTATAGGTTAAATTCAAGGGTTGAAAATACTTCAGTTTTTACATACTACCAATATTAAAAAAAGAAACTCGTGTGCCATGTAACTAATGAGCTTCGTGAAATATGTATCCTCATTGCATCAGTCAATAAGCTTCGCAGTGGGGAGTAACATAAAAAACAGGAGATAAGAGGAAAATAAAGCAGGTTAAATTGAAGCGGAAGACCTTGCTCTGTTTTATTTCTGACCACCAATTATATTTTGGAACTTTATTTTTCAAATAATTATTCCAAAGACGAAATTATCTCATCGTAAAATATTGCACCCGATATGTAAATGCGTGCACTCCTTTTATGGGAGAGTAGTTTGGGGTTATGAGTCAGTAACCGTGTCAGTCACTCAATGGAAATATCATTAACAGAATTACAGTATTCAGAATGTCAGCCTTGAAAGTCCTTCCATTTGCACTTAATCTGATAGACAAATAAGATTTATTTTGTTGTTAAACTTTAACAACTCCTTGAACAAATTGGCAGAAATTTGAGATATTCGTTCTCCGTCAATCATGTTCTACTTTGACCTAATAATTTGGAATAATGAATTTCTATTTAAATTTTAAACAAAGGAAAAGATGGTCAATGTGAGGTCCTACAAAAGATCATCGCGTTAATCCCCGTTACTTACTCATTACAAAATAATGAATGGATAATTACGGATTTAAATGTAGCTACATAGTATGTAACATAAATAAGAATTTCATTCAGAATTTAAGTGCATTGTTTGTTCTTGAATTCATAAAAAATGTGAGTGATTTAGATAAAATTTGTTCTGAGTCATTATAAATTACTGCACTAGCTATAGTGCATAGTTGTTTTTCTTTCCGGTCTAGAATATTTCTATCTATCTATTCAGCTCTTCGAGGTTAGCTGACCTGTTTGATTTAAATTCGGACGGTTTACGTTGTAGAGATTATTAAGTTGTAAATTGACTGAATTATTATTCATTACCGTTTGTTTATTCACTTTATTAGTATTTTTTAGTTTTATCTTTTCCTTATTTAATTTTTTTTCTTTCTTTTTTATTTATTCATTTCTTTGTTTTTCTCTTTTTCTTATTTTATTATTATTATTTTTCTCACCCGTCGATACTTACATTTTCATTCATATTGTTTTCACCACCCTGATGTTTCCACATACAATACAATAGAAAACTGGTAGCCAATGAACCGTATCAAAAACTACCATAGTACACTCCTTGTCCTTTTTCCGTTTCATCCTATTTTTTTTTGCTATTCGGTTTTTTTGTACACAATTGAATTATGAGTAAATCGCCAGTGTTGCGGAACTAATTTAAGTAAATAAATAAATAAAAACTTAATATTCAGGGAAGTGTTAGGAGAATGTAGATTTATCTATAGTAAACCTTCGTAAATCTGCTTAGTTTACGCAGCCCCTGCGGCACGGACTTTGATTTCCGACCAACTAGCTTGAAAGGCTTTTCTCAAACAATCTCTCTGCTTCGAGTTTATATTTTAGAAGTACGCTGGGATGCTTTAGCTATTTTCTTCGATTTGTCTGAGTTTATCGCCATGCTAACTAAGTTCCCCAACATTTTACTGCAATTCTGCAATTGTTAGCTACCATCATCAAATATTCGTAAACTTCTCGGACTGAGTACATAAGTTCCTACTTCTAAGACATCCTGACCTCATTCTGTATTTAGCCTTTGGTGCCGTCAAATCCATAACGAGATCAGAACTCTACCAGTCTACTATATTGTTGTATGAAGGAGGACGGCAAATCGGGGTAGAATGAATAAAGCCAATCTTTTCTTTACAATTTCTATTGATCAGAAGCAACAAAGCGTTTTCAAAGCATAAAGCTTTCAGAGCCGATCGCACCACACAGTGTCGCAGAGAGACTTCGTTCAAAGTGTCTTTAAATGTCTTTAAGAAGAGCACTGATGAGCAAGCAAAGAGAACACAGATGATGAAGCAAATGCTTTGAATGAGTTTTGTTGCTTTTGTTCAACATTTTGAATGGAAGGCTGTATTCATTCTACGTCCCTTCCCCTTCCAACTGTATTTTTTAACTCGTCGGAGGCCCAGTTTTGTATACGGAATATACTTTTTATTACTTGAAAGTAAGAGAAGTAGTTATGACCTCAGTCTAGGAACTCCTTTTATAATATATTTTTTATAACCCTTCTTCATCTTCATTGTTACCCCATAAATGGGTTCAAATATTCCCGGCTCAGTAGAGAAGAGGGTGGGTTTATTATTTAAATTAACTCTCTTTTTTTTTTCTTTTCTCTTTCTCTTTACTCAAATAATAATAATAACCTTCTTTGAATCAATATGGGGAAATAAATACATAATGGGCGCCACGTTGTTTGCTGCGCAAGTACTAACGAACCCTAATTTTTTACAGACAACACCATTTTATTTACAGTAATAAAAAAGAACTTCTTACTTGAGCAGAAATAAATAAAACAATAATGCTCTCCCATTGAAAAAGAATATATACACATTGTAGGGGCGTGCGGTTAGTTTTTGCGGTAATAATAATAGAGCTATTTCGGCACCAAAATGTCGGGGCTGGGTAGCCTTTTAAAGGCAATAATAAGAGGGCATTAGACTGAAATAAAAGTATTAAAGAGATAATTTCCTCATAAGAAAGCATTAGACTAAAGTATTTACTATGTTATGGAAAGATGAGGGTGAATAATACAAGTCACTATTTGAGTTCTCTAAAGAATCAAGTATATATTGAATAAGGAACATATAATAAACTTTATAGTACGGAAGCTAATTTTATACAACTCAAACCTTAAACGAATTCTAATTTAGAGACTAACCTTATATCTAATTGACACAAACATTAACATTTATTGATATAGATGTTGAGAGAAATTTAGCTTTATAAAACACGATTGTACAACCTAGGTAGACCACAATGGTTAGCCCTTTGTTTGTTTGTAAACTTTAGCGGCAAGCCAATAATATATATACAATATAATGATCGATCGGTCCTATATTATGAGTATTCATTTAACTGTTTTCGTAGATAATGCTAGCATTATAATAAAGAAATAGGTACCTGCAGGAAACATACTTTTTATGAAGTGGATTTTTCTTCCTGTGTTAATTTGTGTTACCAATGAGATTCTGTCTTCTAGCTGGTGAATACTGGTTGCGGAGACCTTTGTTTTCGATGAGGCGAAACTTTTCTGATCCGATGAAATCTCATTTCCTTTCGTTTGAAGTATAGAAGTATGATTTTCCTTCTCTTTGTGCCCATGAGCTAAACTAATTCAAAATGATTCCACCGTAATCTACTGATTTCTCCATCTTGACCTTCGGGCTTCATTGGCTTCTTCCTCAATGATGAAGTCAACATCATCATTGGACTCATATCCAAGAGATTGATTCTTGCTGCAAACTACTTCGCCGGTTTCTTCTTTGCAGTAGATCCCGAAAAAACTTTCCACTCCAATAATATGTTTATCTCATTAATCGATCGTACCATTGCTGATCAATCTAGACAAACACATACTCCTTTTATTCAATATTGTTATTATTAAAAATGTTTAGCACTGACTTTTATATCAGTTACTTCTTCTCAGTTACGTCTTCATACAAATAACTCATCAATTGCCTTATTGTTCTGAGCAAAGAATCGGACGCTAGCGGGGACCTTGATAACCGTTTATAAATTCTGACGCTATCCCGTGCTAAACTCGCTTAACATTATTAGTAGAAGGGTCACGCACGAACAGCCTAGGCAATGACTGTCCCTCCTGTAACAAAATAATCTGTCCCACCACAATACAGGGCTTGGTCCGTTCCAGGGGCGCAATAACGTGGGAACGAACCAAAGGGGATACCTGGAGACCACCTATTCTGGTGCATAGACATTAAACATTTTTTTTTCTGAATGCACAAGTATTATAAATAACAATAATTACGTCCAAAAAAAAAAGCGGAAGAAACGAAAACTAGGAGATTAAGTCAGGCATAATACGGCAAGTAGGACATTCGGCTTCAGTCTTTGATCACCCTCTACCACGCTTGAGTTACTCTTCCTTGCGGAATTGTATTTTAGGATGTCGGGTCATTTTTTATTTAGTTATTTAGCTTATTAACTGCCGAACGCTTTCAAAAATGTGTTTAAAACGGTTTATGTTTTGTTCGCACGAACCAAGCGAATCCGTGGTATACATAATTTAAAAGATACAAAGTTTTTGTCTCTGCCTTTAAATCTAATAATAGAATATCCAAACAAATATAAAGAATAAAACAGAAAACAGGCCTTCCTTCCACAAACACTGTATTTAACAACGAAAGAGCGCTTTAAGAACATTAGCTCCGTCATCAGTGCACTGCCGGCACACTAATAATCTAAAAAATATCCAATTCCAGCAAGCTAACAATTATATGGTAAGTACTCAATAATGTTTCTTAATCTATGAAATTTTTAAACGAGTCAATATAACAAAAGGATTCAAACTAATACGTAGTCTATTTTTAATTTCAGGATAAATATAACAGAATATAAAAACAAGTAAACGTTAATTTTTAATAAATAGCCCTCCCCCGGTCCGATTTCAGCCGTTGATCTTTGGTTTTACGCTTTTCTTTTCTTTTAATTTCTTTTTAAACTTAAATTTCGAGTTTTATAACTATTAAATAAAAATGTCGACAGCTAGACAAATATATATATATATAATTTTGAAAGGATCTTATTTTCGTCATCCCCTAGGCAGAGCCAATGGACATTTGAGGAAATTCTTCAAAAATTGCGTCATGAGTACAACCTCACTAGCTCATTTCCCTTAATCTGCTTAAACGATTACGTAGACCATATTGGAGTGAATACATATTTGTTATGAAGGTGAACATCATAATTCACTTGGGGAAGCTCATAAGTTTGAAGGAGTTATGTATATTTTAAGGGTCAAATGTTAATCCAAGAAAGCAATAATTTTTCAAAGGTGTTAGACGGTCTGATGGCTTAATTTCATGACTGCAACGTAGATGTGCATCTATAAATGGGTGTAGGTGCGTATATCACTTAATGATGTAACACCCTACACAAACTGGGAATGTACTTCTTGATTGAAAAAGAAAATCTATTTTCTGCAGCAGAACGTTTATAAATGTTTGAAGAGAGCTCAGGGGGGCTTTTGTATTTACTTTTCCATGATTTTAAATGTTATAATATCCTAATTCCTCTTCCTGTCTTAATTCTCACATACAACATGCAAGTGGAGTAAGACTGCAGTGTAGATTGAAGTTGTAGTCTGTATATTCATTAGGGTGGGCCGAAAAAAAATTTTTTTTTTTTTCTTAATGCTATACCAAAAAAAACTTGTCTCTATTATGTGTTATCAAAATGCAACAAAGAAAAAATATATATACTTAACCCCCAGCTAGCGCAACACACTTGAAATTTCGAAATTTCACTAAAATCATAAGTTTTTGTAATTATTTTTAAAGCATCTTAATAGTTTCATATTGGGCTGCTATAGTGATAGCCCTTTACAGTAGAGTTTTAAAAATACAATAAATAATTAGAAAAGTATAATTTTATTAATCTGAGGTAGCGCCACGGACATGAAAATGACGCATTATACAACCAAGTGCAGATGCCGGCTGCCTGTTCTCGAGCGATTACTCAGCCGCCCGACAAGCCTGTTTGTTTCTCTCAAATATCTAATATTGTCGCTCCAAAAGTAAAAGCCCTCTTTGACAAAGCATCAATACCAACAGTGACGCCCTACAGAATTGTGCAATTAATAAATTCATACCACAATAGCTACCATAATCTAAAGAAGTTCTTTAAGCGTGACAAGGAAAAAGAAAAAAAAAATTGAGAAATTCAAGCAAAAGGCTTTATCACTCTTTGATGTATCTGCATGTAAATGTAAAATAGAATACTCCTGCAACTGCAAAAAGGTCCCGGAGATCTGTGAGTGTCCTTTATCAATTTCATGTCAATGTGAAAAAGATAAACAAATTCCGGTGCTTGAACTTAAGTTTATGTACTTCCAAAGAAATCTTGGACAAGGAAAAATTGGAAATTTAGACAAGAAGGAGTCGAAAAAAATTACCGAAAGACTACAACGTAAAGGAACAAAAAATCAGGCTATGTCGTCTAACATTTCATTAGTTTCACATTCGCAGCCTTCAGGTTCCCTCTAAGGATGGAACAAAACCAAGAATAGGTTCAAACGAAAGCTCAATGGAAGAGGAAGAGCCTGATGGTTCCTGATGGGCTTAGAAGAATCATAAAAGCACGGGCCGTAGCTTCCAATAAAAAGCTAATCCGAACTTTTAAACCCCCAAAAATTAACTTCCAGGCAAAAGAATATTACGAAAGTATTGATTGGACTACTACTGCTATTTATCCACCACCATTGTTGCGAAGAGTATCTGACGAAGAAATGTGGGCCAAGATTTCAGTTGCCAACACAGGAAAAGAATGGAACTTCCATAAATTCCCGTGTCACATGCAAACGGGGGAGCGCTGTGTGAAATTGGTAACTGAAGCCTCTTCAAAACTCGTTGGTGCCAAGAACAGAGATGGTTTCATACGAACAATGCTGCTATCAAGAGCTTCAATGCCAAGTTTTTCCAGCAAACAAGATTTCAAACTTACAAATATTTAAAGGACTATTCCAAGAGAAGCACAATAAAATGTTGAAGTCTGGGAATTGACAATTTGTATTTCACTATAAATTTTGTAATTAATAAACTCATTTGGAAAATGTGAATTGCCTATTTATTTTTTCCCTACAGGTAATTGTTCCATCAACATTATATTTCTAAAGAAACACATGGGTAGTGGGTTTAAAAAATTAGATGCTGCACTGCACTACAGCCGGTTAGCACTCGAAAAATTATCAATTAACTACGTATATATTGAAGGCATTTGCGCTAACTAAAATTAAAAGAAATATTTTTAATAACCCGTAGTGTTTTTATAACTCTAATATAAATGATTTTCACTATAGCAGTTCAATATCTAGCTGTTTGGGTACTTTAAAAAAAATTGTAAAATCCTGTGATTTTGTTGAAATTTCGAAATTTCAAGTGTGTTGCGCTAGCCTTTGTTGCGTTTTGATAACACATAATAGAGACAAGTTTTTTTCGGTATAGCATTAAGAAAAAAAAATAACATTTTTTTTCGGCCCACCCTAATATTCATACTGGCTGATGCCTATCATAAGTCTGCTAATGGAGGCTACAGGCTACCGAGGAATGGCTATATAACAACTCTGGCCTTGAATCGAATTTTCTTCCCTCGTGCCTTTACTGGTGTGAATGGAATTTTCCTGATGATGCCTTTATTGCTAGATGGTCTGATGCAGAAGGCAATGGGAAACTACTGCTTGTCCTTGTCGTATTATTCTTTTGTTTGCTTCTGTGAAAATCAGGTTTACCTGTTACGAGACAATTACCAGGTGTAGCATGTAAATACTATAATAACCTAATATGAACGTTATCTTAAAATCTAGCAAAAACAACAGAAATTTCATTTTTTCAATCAGTATTGTAACACGCCACCCACATATTATTCGGGGGACCCCCTGCCAGGGACCCGGACATATTAACCTAAGGCAAGCTTGCCAATTAACTGGATCTAGGAGAGTCAAATTTCTTCGTAATACAAACGGTTCCCCAGGCTGATTTTCACAGTAGATTCACAAACACACGCCTGAATGTGTTTAATCTTAAAAAATATTCTTTATTTAAAAAATAATTTAAAGAACTTCCTGTCTGAATAATGTATTTATACACTATGAATACCAATAAAAGTATTCAATTGTTAATAAAAACTATACAATTCTGGCGATAAAAATCGGTCAAAAAAATATACGATCAGGTATATTGTCTCTTTAAGGTGGGCAGAGGTTTCTCATCATTTATAACCATTATCTATCATTTAATATATTCAAGAGTAATAACAAAGCTCATTGACATAAAAATGTCTGTTATATATTTAGAGTGGTAATAAAATTGTCACGAAATTAATTTATTACATATAATTATTAAATTGATAGATTTTATAAAATTTATACATGAAATTTGAGCTAATTTTGTAACGAAAGTATTATACAAGAATAAATATAGTTTTACAATATGTAAAGAAATCAGTTGGCATAATATTACTAAATTCATGATATTAATAAAAATATTTGACGGATCGTATTATGTTATCTTAATATATAATGGATATAAATACATTTCATTTCTCTTGCACACTCTGGTATAGTGAATATTTGTATTAGCTACACATCACCCCTTTAAGTACTCACCGTTCTTAATGTTGTTTGACTTCGGAGAACTAAAATCGGATGCTCTAATACGGCGCCACGTATATGTACAACATAAAAAAATTATATTTACTTCATTCCAAGTAAGTTGAATTGGAATGTGACTTCAATTTATTTTTTAACAGGAGTGATAAGTAAAACAATGTTTAAAAATAGAGGTAGACGCTTTATAATGACGGATAGAAGACGTTATTTGACTATGGAATATGATAAAAACTCCTTTTGCTATGTATCCTTAAAAAGCAAACTCCGGAAAAAAATCTATTACTATACCAGGAGCACGATTTCACTTAATAGGTTTAAATTCTTGCATAAATAACCTATTGGAGATAATTATTGCCACTTATGGAGATTATGGGAGGCAAAGCCGCGGGGAAAAGGGTAGAGCAATATAAGTGACATAATTAATGAAAACTCAAGTTGGAAATACAGTTCCCTACATTGTGTCTTACGATATCCCAAAGACAGATCAAGGTTCCGATTTATCACACTCCTTGAGTCAAATTATTAATTTTGAGATCTTTGATTTATAGTGTTGTAATTACGACGAGTCACGACAGCCATTAGACCGCCCCCAGATGTACCAGGCTAGGATGGGAATGGTCTGCCTTATTCTTGAGTACGTGATCAAACAATCCTTCCAGCTACCGACCTATACCCACGTCTCTCGCCTCACCAAGGGAAATCCGCTATTGAGGTTGCACTCATGGTGCGAACTCTGAAACATTTTTTCAAGCACTCATCGATCGTAACTAGAAAATAAAGAGACACATAGTGGTTGGCCATAATTCCAAGTGCGAAAAAGGTTGGGGGGGGGGGTTGAAATAAAGAATTTATATTTCCGTTATTATGGGCCAGATGAAAAGTCTAATATAACAACTCCTTTTGAACATTAAATTTTATACAATTTAATTTCGGTTCTTTACATTTTTGTTTCCAAATTGGCTATTAATCTGGAAATTACTTTTAAATATTTGTATTACCATACATTCAGGGACATTGCACACTATGTATATATTTGTATTTTTTAGGTTTCAACCCCCCCCCCTCCTGGAATGGGGAATGTCCATTCCTGCTGGTATAACTTGATCAAGAAGCATTTATCAAATTTTGGTTTTTAATACGCCGCGGGGGCTCAGGTTAGCCATGTGAGTTAAAGCGTTGGCTTTAATCTCACATGGTAAACCTAGAGTGGCGAGTTCGATTCCCGCCTGGGCAAATAGGAATTTATTTAGTGACGAACTCATTAAATAAAATCCTTAGTCCCACCCTGGCTAGAAAAGGGTGGTAACCTGTAGATAACCCGTCCCAATTAGTCATAGTTGCATAAAGTGGACGTTAATAATTAAATAACAAAATAATACGCCACGTCATGACGTATTGTTTTCATTGGACTTTTCCTATGTGAGATTAATTTGCGATCTGTTGTCAGCAATGAACATTCTAGCTTTAATAGCCTGAATTTGTATTTGATCTATTACGTATTTCATATTGAACTATTCTTGTAATTACTAATGGGCAGGTGGTTAATAATTACATTGGAAGCTGGAAGAGTTCTGCTTTTCAAATATTTGTTTTCAATGCCAACCAATGTTATATCATAATTTTTGTATGTCCCTGGATATTTGAGTGCAGATCTGGAAAACAGAGCATTGAGCTGTAGACACGGAGGGGTATCTGCTTAAACGTGCAACTGGAAATTCAGAGTTCTGTCCTGCTGAGTAGGCCTGTGTCTCTGCTAGTCGCCAGTAATTTATGATATAACACTGAGAGTAAACTCAGAGAAGTCAAATCTAACACGATCAACTGGACTTCAAGTAATAGTCACTCTAGAAGAGAAGAAATTGTACTTACACGCCTACGCACAGGACACACAAGACTAACACATTCATTTCTAATGAGCAGGGAAGATGAACCTATAAGTCGCTACTGCAACAGAACGCTGACTAAAACACATACTAACTGACTGCACACAAGTAAAACCGTACCCATGGCAAATTTATGTGAACTACTGGCCGACAGTAGCCAATTTATAGATGATGTTTTAAAGTATTTAAGAAATAATGGATTATTTGATGAAATATAAAAGCTATTATTTACCATTTGAAAGTTATATAGATAAGCACTGTACGTGGAATATAAGTTCTGCCACCTTCCAGTTTAACTATTTATAGTTTTTCTTTTTATTATTATTATTTTTTCCCCTCATGTTGTAAATATACTAACAATTTATATTTAGTTTTGTCCATTCTATTTAATTTGGTCATTTGTAAAACTTAGCTTTGTCAAAATTTTAATATTTATTAAATTTTTTAAAATTATATTCTAACATGTTAAAAGATGAATCGCCATTGTAGCGGCATGGTTCTATTTATTTTGTACATTTGTAAATTTTATCTTTGTAAAAATTTAAATATTTATTTAATTTTGTAAAATTATTTCCAAACATGTTAAAAGATGAATCGCCATTGTAGCGGCATCTCAAATAAACAATAATATTAATAGTCGCCAGTAGTGGCCCAAAAGCCGTAGCCCTGGCATCTATGATACAGCCGATACATATTAACTGACTGGATATTAATGACATATATTAACGGACTGCACACAAGTAAAGACAGGTATTAGCTGCATTAACGACACGTATTAACTAACTGCACACAAGTAATAACGTACTCATGGCCCAGACACTTTTTGTACTGCCAGCCGATATTATATTATTTATAGATGATGTTTTTAAGTATTTAATAAATATTGAATTATTTGATGAAATGTAAAAGCTATTAGTTATCATTATGAAAAATTATATACAGCAATATAGCATCATATATTTGTGGGCTATAAGATTTACCTCCATCCAGTTTACCATTTTATAGTTTTTTTCTTCTTTCTTATTTTGTAAATATACTCTCATTTTATATTTACTTTTATGCATTGTATTTATTGTGTACATTAGTAAAATTTAATTTTGTAGGTTTTAATATTTATTTAATGTTGCGAAATTATATTTTGACATACTTAAAGGTGAATCCCCATTGTAGTGGTATCTCAAATAAATAATATTATTATACAGCAGAGGGCTATTGTTAAACTATAGAAAATTTATTTATACAATGTAGATAGATGTTTTTCATGTTCCAAATATGTGTATATTTGTCTATATTTTATCTGATTTTAACTATATTTCTAATTATTTAAATTATAGTATATTCGTTTTATATTTTTGAACTCGAATTTGATGTTAGTATGTAATTGTAATTGAATCTTTAGATCAAAGAAAGAATCAAGAAAGTTTCTATTTTTAGATATTGATACAAGTTCAACATTCATATTTAAATTCAATATTCATTGAGTATGACGTAAGCCTCATTCAAGTTTTAAAATAAAATAAGATACACGTTATAACGTTTTGAGCCGGACTTTCCTAATGATAGTTATAATATTATTTCTTTGATAACAGGTTGGATTATTTCCTTATAGAGTTACGTGTTAAACACCTGAGATCAGAATACGATATTAACTCAGTAGATGTTGTAAGTTGGTTCTGTAGAAGGTCTTCACGCAGTATCTATAAATCTAGGACTATCATGCACATTACGTTTGCCACCACAAATAAACAACTATAAAGCATAAATGCAGTGCAACAAGTTAAATTAATTTAATTAGAAAGGACAGATAATTTTGATAACGTCACCTATTTTCCGAATAAGGACTATTTTTGTTGTGGTTCGTATTCGACTTGTTTTATGCCGTTAGTTATTCGTGAGTTTCATTTCAGTGCGAATTGTTTCATTTATAGAATGATATTACTAACAGGTTGGCTATGTTTGGGTTTTGTGAAATTAAAAATAACAAAAAACTATTAACGGTTTGTTAACCCATTTGCCATTGGGCAGTCAATCGGATAAACATGTTTACGAAATTCATGTATATTACCTCTTCATTGATCTAAAAGTTTAAAGTACAAGCGTTGCCTTTAATCTCAGTGGTGAGTACGATTTCTGCCTGGGCAATAGGAATTAATTTAGTGACCAACTCGTTAAATACAATCCTTAGTACAACCCTGGCTAAAAAAGGTTGGTAACCTGCAGATAAACCCATCCCAATTAGCCATAGTAGCAATAAGCGGAAGTAAATAAATAATAATAAAGTTCAAGTTTTTACGTTTAAGTCTGACTAGGAGTTTGAACTATCAAAATGAAAATTTACCTGGCGAGCACACAGGTACAAACAGAAGACTGACGATTTTTGTAATTTTTAGGTACCAATAAAAGTGGTAGTGCATAGTAAACCATAAAATAAAAAAAAATGTTAATCGATACTTGTCAAAAACGTAAATGACCTTTACCGTTCAGAAGGTTGGGGAAAATAAATGATCAATGTGTTTAAGAGCTTCACCAAAATCAATTAGAATTCAGAAGTTTAAGATTTGTGAAAAATGTTTTTAATTCTTTTATAATAATAAAGCACTTGTATTAGAAACAAATATTGCTTATTAATGCCCACTTTATCCTACTTACGCTAATTGGGACAGGTTACCTACAGGTTATCACCGTTTCTAGTGAGTTTGGGACTAACGATTTCATTTAATAAGTTCGTCACTAATCAATTCCTATTGTCTACTTGGGATTCGAGCCCAATAATCTAGGGTTTCCATGTGTATTAAGACCAGCACCTTAAATCACATGACTAACCTGAGCCACCCCAAAAAAAATTTCGTTATGCGGTCAGTCAAATTTCCGACAACAGAAATGTGAGTTGTACTTCAATTTACACAATTTTGTTATTTTTGTTGAATTAATTAGTCACATTTACTTAAAAATAAACATATAAATGAAAAGATGAATTGAATATTGATAGAATTTTTCTATAATTTCTTTAGGACTTTATTTTATTTTAATTTTCTTATCATTATTCAACATTTTTTTAATAGCTCACAGCGATATGTTGATTGAACTGAACGTTCCTTTTCTACGGGTGGAAATCTTGATGAATTTTTTTTTCCTTTTTGACATGTAGACAAATACCTTAATATAAAGACTATTTTATTGGTTTAAACAGCAGCTGATAGAAGAATGTGAGAGGTAACCTTGCAAAGCGAGTATGGTTGGGATGATACCTATAAAGATTCAATGTCACTTTAGAAAGTACGCGCTGCTTCTATCTTCCAGGCCTTGGCTTTATAAATTATTTATCAGCTGGAGATGTCTGAATGCCGGAAAGCTATTAACTCTCTTGTGCATATTATACGTGCATTCAATTAGGGTAAATGCAGTTGTGCAATTTCTTCGCGGGCCCAGCAGTGAAATTCGAACGAGAAGGCGATCAGAACGAGAACTATATATTATCTTTTTGACAGTTTCACGCTGTAAATGAAATCCAAGATCTATTTATTGATGTATGTTCTCTTATATGGAATAGCATGTTCTTGTACTTGCAGCAGATGGTTTATTGACTAAGAAATATTCATCAAAATGTTGTTTCAAACAGCCAACTCGTCTAATCCTCCCAACAGCTGTGGTTTTATGAAAATGGGCCGGATCTTCATGTATTAATTTAAATAATACAAATAAGAACAAAGACCTAAAACCCTCAAAGTGAAATCTGCATAACAGTTGTTACTCGGTTTAGCCAAGAGAGTTTAGTCTTAATACACTCTGTAAACCTAGGGGTGTTAATTTAATGGCGAACTCACTAAATACAATCGTTAGAAAATGGTGGTCGTCGTTTAAAAAAGGGTTTGTCAGTTAGAAAAGGACGACAACATGTAAATGGCCATCCCAGATTAGACATAGTAGCGTAATGTGGACGTTAATAAATAAACGTTAACACTACTACTTACAAAAATTATCTGAATCTATGATTAAACGACATAATGACTATAGAATTTTAAACAATTGACTGATGGACTAGCTCAAAAGCGCTGGATGGTGAAGGGATATTGTATCTCAGATAAGAAAAGAAACTCCTCGTTTCTTCACAGTTATTTATTATATTCGACAGAGCATTTTCAGAGTATTCGCTCCATTATCAGTGCCCTTTTCTCAAGGATGCTACTGGAAACAAGTATTTCCCATGGGTCACAAGGAATGTAATCCTTTCTGCCTGAGATAGCTCAAATAAAGTCAAGACATTAATGCAAGTATATAAGGAATAACCAACAATGTAATTAATAACATGTGTTAAAAAGTAACTTTGTGTTAAAAAGTAATTAATAACAAACTATCTCAAGTACTGGTGACGGACACACTAGAAGCTAATTAGAATATTTATAATGATTCAAAACGACCAGTGCATGTGACATACGAACAGAACAGACATAAGACCATAGCATATTTGGTCATAAACAATTGGAAAGATCGAAATACTTATACAATTCAAGACCGAAGATCGTAAACAATTAAAACAAGTTATGCTTAGTGAGTACATTTGACCCTACGCAAAAGAAGATCTATTTTCCGTTTTTATTAACGATTTTATATCATGAAAGGGGTTGTATTATTATGGAAAAAACTGTGAAGGCACCTGTGGTAAACAAATATTGTTTAAAAAAAGAATTTGTTGAACTTGATCCTTAGTCCTACCGGAAACATTTATATATTGAGTTTGGTAACAATAAAACAAAAATTGCGACCCCTAGTGCGGTATCAAACATCCACATTAAAGCACACACAGGTACACACGCTCACGCACACACACACACGCATATATATATATATATATATATATATATATATATATATATGCATAATTTTGGAGGGCTCATTTTCATCATGCCTCATTTTTGTTACCTACTGTGTAGGGTTGATGGACAGGAGGAGTTTTTAGAAGTTCGCGACCTAAGTACAACTTGAATAGCTGATTCACGTTAAGGGAAATATGCTAAACTAAAATTAATAAAAATGAATTAAAATATAAGCTATAAAAGCAAGAATTAATAGGCAGAAAATGAAGGCCGCTTGGAGCTGAGTTGTCACGAAAATGGCTCTTGAGAGCTGCATGCTCATAGCTGACGTCACTAGCCTTGACCTAGCCTTCCGTAAACAATAGCCAGCCTCTGTAACGATGACCCCAATTATTCCCTCTTCTAGCTTTTATATATCTCCATCAACTCCTGATGATCCTCTATGGCGAAGTACACAGCACACCTGTTTTCCAGATTTTAGGAAAATTAATTTACTAAACTCAACATGTGTGTGTGTGTGTGTGTGTGTGTGTGTGTGTGTGTGTGTGTATATATATAATCGAAGGTGACTAACTATTTTATCAAATTTAATATAAGGGAATCGAAGTTGAAATCGGAAGATTGGAGGCCGGGGGGAAAAACAAAGAAATTTCTCCGTCATAATGAATCTGATCGATAACTTTATGCAATAAATCTTTTTCAGAATTTTTTTTTTTTTTTTATAAATAGTGTGCCCTTGTTCGTTTAATTGCAATATTAAGTGAGTGATTTGTATTTTTTTTTTCAGTCTGCCGGTACGTTAACCCTACTCTTACTCATGGGATTTAATGTTTTCTGCAATTCTCTCTAATCATCCAACTTAATTTTGAAAGCATGTTTGCCTAGGGTACTAATTACTGGAGAAACAGAAAATCTAGTTTTTAGAAGCCATTATCAGTGTGCCTTCCTAAAAAGGTGGGAAATCTGCTTGGTTTATTTTATACTGCCTACGTGATAGACTCCGCCAACTGCGCCAAAATATAACGCCAGCGACTGCTTTTTCTGATTCGGACCTTTCAAGGGGTTTCTAAATTCATTCTAAATGTAAACAGTTCTTACTTAAAATTAGGTAATTGTTATCAGTTGTTTGACAAAGAGTCTCTCTTGTTAAAACAAATAGCTTTCTTGAATTTGTTTATTATGCTTTTGATTCATCTAGGACACCTCGTCAGTTGCTGATTAATTTAACAATTAATAATTGTTGTATCACAACGAGTCTAATAGTTTAAATGATGAATGCAACTAGTTTCTCTAATTCCTTAATTCAGAAATTTATTCTGATTGTTTTCAACATCCACTAAAGCATGGGGAGTCGTTATGCTGTGGAGTCTAAGATTTTATTCGATACATCCTTGAATCGGTAGTCACTAGAATTGTGGTAGGTCCTTGATTGATTAGGAAGGAGAACTAAATTCGGGCAATTCAGGCCCGTTCCTGTAATGAGGACATATTGAGGTCGTACTCATGACGCGATTTTCGAAAAAGTTCTTCAAACTTCCATCGATCCTACCTAGTAAATGACGAAACTGAGGTCCGTTAAAAACGGTATATATATATATATATATATATATATATATATATATATATATGTATGTATGTATTTGTCTGTTACCGCTCTAGCGGTAGCAATTTTTGTTTATCGTTACCAAATTCGATATTTAATCGTTTTATGTAAAATGTTTGTTAATGATCGGACAACTGAGAGGGAGAGGGGGTTTAGAGGAGAGGTTTTTGAAAAACTCGAAATGCCTCTGTCATTATACTTCGAATCGAAAAATTGTATAGGTGTCAATCAGAGATGTATTTCATTATTTGTTTTTCTTTCCAGTGAAGAAGATATCTATCTAGCTGTTGATTTCTATCTTTGTTGTTGTGAAGAAGATTTCTATGAGCGGTTGACAGACCTGTTATTAACAAATATTAATTAACGGTGTTATTACCTGTTTTTTTACAATTCAGACGTTTTCCGTTGGGAGATTATGACTGAAAGATTTCTCATTACCGTATACATTTATTCACTTAATATTCAAGGTGGTGTTAAGTGTGGTTTCAGTATGTATATTTATCTATTGTAAAACTTTGCGTGGGAAATCTGCTTAGTTTACGCAGTTCCTGCGTGACGGGCGTTTTTTAAATAGAGTTATTAACGGTGGGAATGATTTCATATAAAACAGGAATATGATTAAAATATTTTATTGTACATTTGTTCAAAAGTTTGTTAATACGAATGTCAATTGCCTTTCAAGATAGAAAAGTTAAATCGTTCTGAATGAAAAGGTTATTTATAAAAGCTGCACTTAACCGAATAGACCCGAGAATACATCAATTATGAAGTTGTCCAAGGTTATTCTATTCTTCACAAGCCTCCTTCACTCATCACTTTGAAAATACTTCAACGTTGACAGGCATTATCACCGCGTTAGTCTTGCCACAATTAATCATACGAAGCAATCTTAAGATTGCAGTAGTTAAAAGCAATTATAAGTGTTTTAACTTCAGAAGCTTTCAGTTTAAAGAATGAGCCTCCGAGGACGTCGGTAATGTCTAAGCTTAGTTTAAATACTGTGTATAAAGACTCCTTGAGTACTAGAGTTTTCCCAGAAATGTTGGAATATATTGGGCAAATATTTTTTTTAAGACCTGATCGTCTAACTCTAATGCTCCATTGAATGTGGCTGGCTACCTTAATCTTTATACAATATCCTTTGGGTTGAAGCTCCCATATTAAAGTATTTGATAGTTGAATACACTATATCCACCGCTGAATTGCATGTCATACTCTTGGGACTGTCACACTTACAGACTACAACACACAGCATTACTATATACACTGATTCATTAAGTTGGTTACTTTCCTTCAAAACCATTTACAACACTCATGCCTTAAGTATTCAGATTCTAGAACAGATTTCAAAATTAAAGACAAAAGTAAAAATAATGTGGTTTCCAAGAAATGAAAACATTAGACGTACAAACGACGTGGACAAACTCGCCAAACATATAACCCAGAGACAATATTCTGACTATAACTTGCTGACCCTACCTGACTTAAATTTACAAATACTGCAGACAAAATTTAATAAATGGCAAAAATGTTGGCATAGAACATCAGAAAATCATCAGCGAGAAATAAAGTCTCGTATAAGCGAGTGGTTATCCAGCAGACGTGGCAATAAACCAGACGATGTTATACTAACGAGACTTAGGATAGAACACTCACATTTAACGCACTCATACCTCTCAAGAAAAGAACGGAATAGACATCTATGCAGAACATGCCGTGAACCATTAACCATTAAACATATACTGACTAACTGCAGGAACATTGAATACTTATAGACTCCTCATAACATGTACGAACTTCCTACAGACAGGAGCCCACATATCGACTATACACAAAATCGCCTTAAAAAATTCAAGTAGTTTTATAAACTCTAACTTCTCTCCTTTTTGACTTAGTGAGAAATTTAATATAATTTTGAACAAATTTAGATAATATAAATGCACGAGAATATAGGAATAACATATTTAAAAAAACAAAAACATTATTAATTGTTGTCTTTAATACTAGTCTAATGTTTATTTCTTGTTTTTATTACTTGTATTTAATGTTCATTTGTCGTGTTTAATATTTTTTGTTATTTTTCTAGAATATTGTTTTTATTTTACATTGTTAACTTTTGGGCCAAATCGCCAATTGCGGGTGATCCTTTACAAATAAATACAGTATAATACACGCGAAGAGAGGTTTCCAGAATAAATACTTTTATAGGCTAATTGTAATACCTAAAAAACTTGATCTTTCTCATCTCCTAATTTGTTATATATGTACAAACACAAGTTAAGAAACGCCTATTGTTTGCGTATTATTATGATAGACACTCATTTCGAAATATGAGTTAAATCACTTGCTGGCAAGTAGACATAAAGCTTTTCTTCTTTTTTTTAAACGGTGATTTCTGGACAGACATGTCTGGTGGCGATAACTCTTTTTTCCAAGGTGACATAAACCTGACTATCATAGATGAAAATTTTGAAATTCGCAAGAGGGTTTCACTTTCTACTCGTGTTATGAATGCAGAATCACTCTCAAAGAATGTCATTTCCTTTTAGGGAGCCCCTGCATTCCGACAGATATTACTATTGAACAACAAAGGCATGCACATGCAAGTTAATTAATGCGTTGTTGTTATGACGTAGCTGACAGGGCATAAGAAAGAAGATCATGTACACTAAGAGGAAATATAGAGACCGGCTGCATACCCACTCCCTGCTTGAAATGCATAGTTCAAATGCATTTCTACGATCCTGCTTTATATAAGGCAAGACGAGATATTCATTCTAACAAAACATCTTACACCTGGGGAAAGCAATCAAGATGTCAATTTCTAATTTTCTAAATTCCTCATTCAACTAATAAAACCTCCAAGATAATTGACACTACAAAGAGTTGAGAATACAATACAATTTTGTTTTGCATAATTTAGTACGACTTTGTGCATTTGAGGCTAACTATAGGACTTTTGGAACGTTGAAACACAGACACGAATTCTTCTAATTTCCGAGACGAATGCCACCTTGAGCTACAAGATAGTATGCCAAGTTGAACGTTCTTTCGCAAAAACTGTAACCAATAGTTATAGGTTATATATTATAGATATAGTTTACCTTAGCCAGGTGGATGGGGTACGTTCTCTCGCCAAATTTAAATCAAAATATTAAGATCAACTTTCTTAAATTAACATGTTTTTATTAGGAACTGCTGTGGGGTTTTATACATTTAAAAGGTTCAACAGTAAATTGTACTCCGAGATAGCATGACTCATGTATCCGAGATTTTTTATCGTTTCGACAATCAAAACTATTTATTGCATAGTACTATTTATGTTTGTATGTATGTGTGTGTGTGTGTGTGTGTGTGTTTGTGTGTGTGTGTGTTTGATTTGGAAGTAAATCATCTCTCTTATATCTAATGTTATTCTGTTTATTACCAAACGTAAGTTTAGTAAAGTATCACAAGCGTATGCTGGCAAGACTGAAATTCCTTTAACAAATATAAACAAAAAACATGTTCTTCATAGTTTAATGGGTGGAAGGGTTCTTGCCATCAAACTATCAAGAACATATAATAACATTTGGTCCAGAAATAAAGAAGAAAATAAAATGTCTTACCCCTCCCCTTACCTACTATTGCTATGTTTACTTATGTCTACTGTGTTCCATGGATAGCTTCAATTTTAAGTCCCGCTCACTTAAAGGACAACTGAAGGGGAAATAGGAGTAGAATATGATAAAACGTCTTCAGTGGACTATTCCAGCATTTAATAAAGCTTCCTATTTTTTATACAGCATGTGGTCCTATCTTTAGAAAACTCCCCGCCCCCATATATCTCTTCAATATTTTCTATCTTTTTATAGAAAATATTATTATGTCCAGAATCCGCCGTTATTTCAAATGTTGTTTCGTCTCCTCTATTTGTAAAATATGGTTAATTATTATTAAATCTCTAGGCTCAAGGTTACTCCAGATAGGACCTTCTACTGAACTATGTTTGTTATTTCACGGTAAACTTGGGAAGAATTGGAGGGTTTCTTCTCTTTAAGTATGTTTGTTATGTTTAGCTGTTGCGATTTCATTAAACTGATGAGTGTCAACTTTTTCGTCATATACCACTAATGAGTTGTAGTTTTGCCAATTTTCAATAATGGTTAATGCTATTGAGAAACTATAAATGGTGTACGTACGATCGTTACGCGTGGGCAAAGAACACTTGAAAGGAATGAAATTGAGACTGGAATATTCAAATAGGAAAAAGCATCACATATGCAATTCCCACGTTATATATACACTTAATATAAAAGCTATTTTGTAACATCTTTATTGACAAATAAACCCTTAGTAAGGTTATATTAAAAACATTGCTTACGAAAGATACGCATGAAACCGAATTGAGGTGTTTATTAAATATTTATTTATCGATTCCAAACCGTTACTACTGAGTAAAACATGAAAAACTGTGCAAAGCATATATATTATTGAAGTACACTTAAAGTTCATAACATATTGAGTACTAGGACTTATACGTCTCAATATCTTGGCCTTATTTGGGCTTAAAGAAGTCTAACCTATAAAACTTCAATGGTTTACGTTATAGAGCGAAATAAATGCCCAATTATAGAAGGTTATGGTGACTATTAAAACCTTTTTAAGTGCTGATTGCAATTTTATAAAACTAATAAAAATATACAATAATGCTGGAACGGAATTTACATTAGTATCTGCTGTTAAACTCGCTGGAATTGATGCAAAGGGGGGATTTATTAAGGGCGCCCCTCACCTTTAGATTACCCCCCCCATTAGACTTGTACTCTATCCGCTCTCGCTCTCTCTCTCTCTCTCTCTCGCTCTATAGATATATATATATATATATATATATATATATATAAAGTGTCCTACTTAAAACGACCTCCTCCCCCCAAAATGAAAAGAAAACTATGAAAGAAAAATTTCAATACTTGATGCTGTTCTGTTTCGTGGTGTAATCTTTTTTGAATTATCCGTTAATAAATACAATTCTTCGACTACAGTATGACCACGTTTTCATAAATACATACGTTATCATTTCTATACAAATGTAGAAGAACTTCATCTTCCTTGTTTGCAACGTGGCTCTTATAATTGGATATACACAAGGCCCAATTTTGAACTAACACTATAGGGGGATTTACAGCAATATATAAAATATAGCGTGGAGATGTTGGACGTGCAAGTTAAGTATTGGCAAATCAACTACTACCCTCTGTGAGGCATGGGAAAAAAATAGCCTGTTTGGTCCTCATCATTGGAGAATCATAGTTCACCAGTATAGTACTGCCAGTATAAGAGTTGGTATGTGTGATGAGAGTCTGGTAAGATTTATTCTGATCCCTCTATCAAGTAGGCTTGGTACTTTAACTTAGGAGGTCCCGACTGTTGGTACTCTTCAGATGTAAATGATTTGAGCACTGACCACTGTAATATAATGAGGCCTACAGAGACAACTCATCCCAACTCCTCGTGATTTGAAAGGCTGTACGCAATGTTGATCTACAAGGTCTATAGGGACAAGTAATAAATACTCACTTAATCTTTCATTCATTAAATGAAATAATAGAGTTTTTGCAAAACACATTTACTATACACTCAATAAACGTAATTCATGACCACATGCAAGGTTCACTTTGGTAAATTAAGCTTCTAAACAAGGATTAAAAACTAAAAATTCATGGCAAACCGTCGCTATTCCACCTAGCTCTTAGTGACGTCTAAATTCAACAGCGAAATTGGATTACAAAGAACACAAAGGTAAAATACTTAATACGTTTTAACATTTGAATTCAATTGCCTTTTCTGCTCCACAATCGTGAATGTAAATCACACAAACAATAAGACATATTGATGAAGTGCCTCAGGAAAGAAAACAAATGAAAATGAAGGCGCGCTTGCTTTGAAAATCACACTAAAGGCCTTAAAGCAGGCGGAAGCCGCCAAAGAGCAACAAGAGGCATTCCTGCATCTACAGTAAATAACAAACGACCTCTTACTACTGAATAACGGTCACGCATCTACCCATTGTGTAAAACTTTGAACAGAATTGCATATAATTACAATACCACTTATTACCCATATTTACTTTCTACAAGTGAACGGAAATATGAAAAATGGTCATTAGTAACGAGTCGATGGGCTAGGCCAAGTACCGACCCAAGTAAATCTACTTATTTTCAGGACCTGAGGAGAAATGTAACATATAGAGCGGCCTAAAATCTCTTTAGAAAAGTGAACTTCAATGAAGCGTATCCAGAACACATATCATTGGCCTGATTTCTTCACTAAACTTCAAATGCATAGTTTTACCTCTGACTATGGTGAATTGAGGTGTTTCTGTTCTTATATTACTATGTATTGTTTCCCATAAAAGAGAGGGCATTAGATAAGTAAGAAAAATTGCTATATTTCTGTTGTAATTAAAAATTAACGTCAAACACATAACACTAAAAACCTACATCAGCTACAGATAAACCTCACCACTTACGAGGAATTCAAACATTACTCAAAATAAACATGTACCACTTACAACATTTTCACAGAATTCGCGATAAAAATTAATACTGTCATTATCATTCCTGGTTTTGGACTGTTAGATATGTCTTACTATTTTACCATTAAAACAGGGTAGTAATTATGGGGTTTCAATTATTTAGTTGTTTTTAATTTAAGAAACAATTTCCATACTTGCTGGGATTATCCTGAATAACTAGTGTTCTACTCTACCTATTGGCTACAGACGCCGATATGCTAAAAAGGGACAATACTTGCTAGTAAACAGCTTACGGTATGACTCCGCCACCGATTATAAATACTGTATTTTTTAAATTTTTAGAACTGAATACACCGTCAGTAAATAATTAATTATTTTTAATTTGGAAGGAATGTTTTTCACCTTGCGAGAGTCTAACCAGGAATGCTGGTCCATTTTTCAGGATGTAATAACCAGTTATAGATAAAAACAGTTTTTTAAGTTGATGACTATGACAAATAAGTGTGATTTCATAGTTTTTATGGAGGATCAGTTAAAAATGTCGGATATAGAGCATAAAAAAACTCATTCCATCAGAATTTCAAAATCTCACATTTTTTTTTTAATTGATAATTTTTCAGTTTAATCTAAGTACTCAAGCTTGGTATAACTTAATAATTAGCTCTGCTGGAGTAATTAAAAATGAGTAAAATAAACTCCATTACATCGTACAAGAAATACATTGTTTCAAGTATTTGCATTTTTTGGACCCTTCCAAAACATAACGACGAAGCACCACGAGATCTCACGTTAGTGACCTCTTCGTAATTCAGATGATAAATGGAATGAAAGTAGCCTTCTGACGGATAAGAAACTTGATTTAAAGGGAAGAAGCGTGACGTCAATGACAGCCGAAATGGTATTGCCAAAACTCAACATGGGTAGACAGCTTGCCGACGGACGTGTCAGGGATTCCTCTAGATCCAGTCACGGGGCCATATATCATTACATTCTGGAAGCTGAGGGACCTTTCGCGTCTTCAACAGTGATTGGTGGTGATAGGTCACCCCTGTATAAATTAGCCTTTTTAGGGTACGTTATCTCATACAAGGTCTATAATATCGAATCCAATCTGTGAGTCAGGTCTACTGTCACACCCTTAATAACTTTCCAACAATTAAAAGTATCAATCTGCTCGGCTCATTCCCGCTGCTTAATTGACATCTGGCAAAATCATAATTGGTGGCCAAAAATTTGTGTAGCTGTTAGAAGGATGGATATGATTGAAACAGTGTTGCACATTTTAAAAGTCAAGCACAAAATTCTTACGTGAGAATGGCCTCTTCCCGCCGACGCTGTACGCCCCACTACTCTTTCCACGTCAAAACTATTATCTATTGTGAGTTACTACTAGTATTATCTGTTATTAATTACTATTAACTACTTTTTTTAAAATATAACAGTGATTTGCTTGCATAGTAATACAGATCTTCAGATGACATCAAGTTCATTACTCATATCGCATTTTCATGTAGTGGTTTCTTAAGCTTCCACAACCACGCCTAAAATAATATTCCTCTGCGTACTTTTCTTAGTCATTGTTTTTTCATACATTTTTCTATTACCAAAGACGTCCATTGTAGTACATCTCTCGCTCCTTCCTTCATACAAATTTTATTTAGGCACTAGTTTTTCGAACTGAGTAACATCTCCGGACCTATGTTGTAAAATGATAAAAACCAATCTGAAATTTAAGTATCAGCCTTACATCAGCATGGTTAATGTCACGTTATAAATTAAGTTAATTATAAATATATCGATTCATTGTATAGATACTTTTTTACAATCGCCTCCTCGTTTTTCCTTGTATGATGCTGGGATAGTTCAAAATTCAAAAAAGGGATATTTATGTAAATTTTCAAAATTCCACTAGACAGTATTCAACTGTCATTTTAAATGAACATAGGAGCTTCGCTCGAGATAACAAGTGAATTTTTGCGTACATGATTTCATCAAATGCCTGAAATGTGCAATTCATTTATTAATTTAGATGAGTTTTCATTACAGACTTTTGATGATTCCTAATTTGTGTAGTTTTTAAAATATCCGTCTGTTTAAGAAAAAATAAATCACCTCAAGAAAACCACTGAGGGGACCCCCTGAATGGCAATTTGTGAATTTAAAATAAAATTATATTTCACTTAACTGGTTCAAATTTTCTACAATTCATATATGATGTATAATAGTAAAAACTGAAAAAATGATATTATTTGAATTTTTAGCAACATTAAATAAATGCCACCAAAGGAAATAAAACTTTAATAAAACATGGCGAGTACACAAGTTTATACTCAGGGCCTTCTAAATGGTTATACATCCATTTCCCGAAAAGAGAACATGAGATTTGCGAAAGAAAATGTCGTATTACAGTTAAAACATATTATTTATTCAAAGCTTACAACAGGGAAACGAAAGCCAATTCTACTTATTAAACGGAGTGCGTAAGGCAAACTACATGCTTTCTTCCAATAAAAAGAAGTCTAGAGGAAAAAAAAAGTCACTAACACCTTTAATGCTAGTTATTGGCATTTATAGTATGCGGAAATAAAATTCTCACGTTAACTTCATATTTCATAGTCTTTTTGTTTACAATTTATATTCTAAAAGAATCTTCTTTCACGAATTTGCTTTTACTCTCAGCAGGTGGATTTTTAGTAAACAAACAAGAAGACTATTATGATAGCTCGGTGGAGAGGTAGTATAAGGTTACCTTGACTTTCACGGCCTCATTAGGGGAAGTTGACAAGATTTACTGCGGTTAGTTTAACTCAAAGAGCAGACATCTCCATGTGTTTCTCCCACCGTATGAACAATCTGTCAACTCAATGAATGATGTATGCTACAGCAATAAATAAACGGTAGCAGCAACGCGAGAAAATATAAATTATCTGGAGCATTACGGTCATCAAATCAAAGAAAAAACACCTTCATATCATTTCATATTTACATGTTAATGTAAAATTGGGTTGAACATACATAAATCATAGCGTAGAATAGCTCTATACTTCTCCGTATGAAAAATTATTAAAAATCTCTTTAAAGGTCATAACTAAAAATATTTACTCTATAGTATTTTGTAGAAATAATAAATATTTATTTATTCAAACAATAATCGCATTTCGCAACTGAGGCGATTTAGCGACGAATCAATTAAAATAATAAATAATTAGAGACACGTCGACAAAACGAAATATACGGCGTATCCTAATTCAAGCAAGACAATTATCTATAGTCAGTATTTTGATCTTGATGATTTAAGTTAATCAAATGCTTCAATGGCTAAGGTTAATTTAAATACAAACAATAATGAACATCTATTAAAAACCTTTTCTCTACGTTCTCTTCTGACACCTCTTCAGGGAGGGTAATACAAAAAGATCCGCCCGAATGATATCTGGTCACGTACTTTAATTTTCCCCCATTAGGAAACATATAGAGCAAAATAAAAGTTATTTAAAAAAGCTGTTATTATTTTTAATTAACTTTTTAATTTTATCTTAGCTCTCAAAGCATTTGATTAATATAAGACAAGATGAATAATTGCAGGATAGCATTCCTATTATTTTCTTTTGCGGCAATTTATGAAAAGAATGCTGGGAAATCCTACAGGTGTTCCATGTACATATATTCTATGATTTCAATGAATATCTAACATTTTCTTCTGTAAATGTTATTTCCGAAGAACATAGTGGCTATTTATCACAAACATGGCCTGAATACATAAATATTGACATCAAGTTCAATTAGAAGATTGTTTTATTACACATCAATATTTTTTCTAAACAATCCTAATATGTAACAAGTGATTGTGGACTTAGTTTCTTTGCACGTCTGCTGCCTACTTCTGTCTTGTTTTTACAGTATTTAAAATAGATGTTTTCTATATACTCCGTATTATCTTAAAGGAATTAAACTTTCCAATTGAGAAAGAATTCTAGTTAAACTTCAGTTCAGTGGACCATCGGGGATCCCGAATTTTCCAAAAAAAAACTTTATAAAGATTTTCTGCCCAGCTTAAATTTAAAATCTTGTTTACATTGGATTAGGGAGCATTTTTACATAAGGGGAAATAGGGACTTGTGTCTCTGAGAAGTTAACAGATGCATTTCATTCCAGGTTTCTCTGCTTAGTTAACTCACCCCTGCAATACGAACTAAGAAAATTACATACCTTTTGTAAATCCTATTGAACGCCCCTTCTTCTATCTAGTCATTTGTGTCCTTTGACTTTTATGTAATTATAATTCATAATTGACACTCAAAAAAATTGAAATAATAATTCATACATTCCTCCAGAAACACGGAAAATGCATATGAGTGGAGCACCAAAAATACACAAATTTCACACATATGAAAGGGGTCTTTTACTTGATTTTCCTTAAAAGAACAAAATATGGGGAGCAGGAAAATATGATATATCCTTAGAATCCATAATAAAATAAAGCTTGAAAATTATAGATAAGCAAAACTATGCGTATATGAAACTAAAGAAAAAACTGGTTTTCTTATAATTTATTTTTGACCAAACCGTCTATCTAAGCAAAATCAATCTCTAGACCAGAAGATGACATTAGTATTTCATTTTCACAAAACAATTGGCGAGTCAAACGATATGTGAACTAATTGTGATATCTAGAGAGAAACGTGTTCTTGCATGAGTCACGAAGCTGAGCCGGCCTGACTCAGAAACATTTCCTTTTCGGCGATGTAAATTGATGGGGCTGGAGATGGCAAAGGTTGATCTGGTTCGAACTAGAAGGAAGGATGAGCCTATTGCCTCAGGGTGATTAGCAGCGAGTCGTTTTGACCTCATCCTTTCACATTCTGCCAACATCGCGTCTCAAACATAAACTATACAAGCTCAGGAGTGCTTAAATCTTAGCTCGTGGTTTCGAAAATGCAGGTCAGATTATCTTGTTTCTGACTATGGGAACCAACAGTGAATTGTGGTTTATAGCATTCTTCAGACAAGGAAGGGGCAATAATTTGTTTTAGGGCTTAAAGTTTCCGTTGGTTGCTAAACTCATAGATCGTTGGCAGTCTTTTGGGCAACATATCAAATAAGTTATGGTTCGCCCCCTCGATGATACTAAATGACCATTTCTATTACTACAAAAAGGAAATAATTCATTCATAAGTTGATTTGAGGGGGAAAATACAAATATTTGCTTTTATCCCTAATTAAGTGGATTCCACATAATTAAATTATTTATACAGTATCATTAATAACGTAAAAAAAAAAATAAGAAAATTCATATCCTCCGAATTCAAGTCAAACAATGGAAGTCCCAGCTAAGACCATTTAACACATTTGCTAATTATAAAGGATGATTAAGCAGGTAGAACAGGACAATGGTAATTCATGTTTGGAAATAATTACAAAAATGTAGGATTGTCGTCCAACGGCCAGCACAGTGACATGGGACGTTTAAGGTTATAGACTAATTTTGTAAACTTTATTTTAATGATATAAAGGAAGGAATTCGCTAATAATGTATAATTAATAACTTAAATACTATTAAATTGTGAAAAGGTTTATGGAATCTGCCAGGATTTGTTAGTCTATGAACTAGGTTCAATATAACACTTCAACTCAATAATAAATTTTCGATATTTCACCTATAACTCCCTTCCCCTCCCCTCGATTTCAGCTATGAACAAACATGATGTAGTTTTACACAAAACATTTAAATAAACAGTTTGGTAATGCTCTAGCAAAACTTGTGACCACTAGGACATTAAAAGACTAATTTATCTTCTAGCAAATTTCCCTTACGAGAAATCAGCTATTAAGCTTCATAAGTTGTACTCATGACGCGATTTTAGAAATATTTCCTCAAATTTCCATCGATACGACCCAGAATATGACAAAAATGAGGTCCGTTCAAAATTATATATATATATATATATATATATATATATATATATATATATATGCGTGCGGGTGCGTACGTGTGTGTATGTGTGTGTGTTTGTGTGTGTGTGGATATAGTATTTACAGGCTGCGCCTGGTAATTGGTCACGTAAACAAGTAAACCTGATTTTCACAGAACCGAACATAGGAATAAGAGGGTCACAAGGACATGCAGTGGTTTCCTATAGCCTTCTGCATTAGTCCATCTAGCAATAAGTACATCAAGAGGAAAATTCCATTCACACCAATAAACGCATTAGAAAGAAGAAGAATTCCTTTCCAGGCTGAAGTTGTTAGATAGCCATCCCTCCGCAGCCCGTAGCCTGCATGAGCTGATTGATAGGTATAAATATATACTGGGAGTGAGTATGCAGACAACTTTAATCTACCCTTCAGACTTACTCCACTGACATGTTGTAAGTGAGAATTTAGACAAGGAAGGGATATATATATATATATATATATATATATATATATATATAATATATATATATCATTTATATATATTTGTTTGTTACTGCTCTAGCGTATTTAATCGTTTCATGTTAATAATAAAGATCTAATTCGTTAATTGCAGAAATCTGACCAGGGGGGGGGGGGGGGTAGGAGGGGAATTTCGAAAATTTGAAATATCTTCGCTATTATCAGTCCGATCGAAAAATGTAATAGGAGGTAATTACCTATAAATGATGTTATATAGACATTTTTTCTTTCATTGATATTAACAGAGATATTTGGATATATTAACAATAAGCTGTTATATCAAGAACCACAGAATACATACAAATATTGTTTTCAAGAGACCGTTCGCTGTGTGATGACATCACTCAAGATTTGAAAATGTTTATTAGATCTATACCATACTCCATATTTAAACGTTTCAGTCAACACTAAATAGAATATTTGTTATCGTCAGAAATTGGACCTGGAATATTTGGGGTGTTGGGGGGAATGCGAAAATTCAAAATATCTCCATTATTATGAGTTTAATCGTAAAATGTTATAGACCAATCTTTTGATGCTCTACAATTGCTGGTCCATGCATTTTTTTCACTTAAGTATTAAGCGAGTTATTCATACACTCATGTTTTCAGCCTTCCATAATCTCCCTCTCCTGCGGCCTTCTACTTATCGTTTTTTTTTTAATAGAAGTAGGGAATATGTGGTAAGATATGATCACAAGTGTGTCATACCAACAGGTGGGAAGTCTCCATAGTTTACACAGCCCTTGAAATTTCCTTAAAATGTAGTAAGGAACATAGGCTGTAATAACAACAATGAAATAGGAAAATGCGTAGGTGGCTTTAACTAAATGTAACTCCCACACCTCAAAGACGTTTCAAACAGAAAGTCTCATATTTAGGGTCGAATCCTAATTTTGAATGAACAGATAATTACAATCAGCCTTATTTGTAAACCTACTGGCCATCATGGTAAACTGCACCAATCAAGGCTGAGGTGTAGGTCCGTCAAAAAATGAAGTCAGGAGTTGTACTTGAAGATCCCCGCTCTTGTTGCCTTGTTCCCAAAACCCAGTCAATAGCTCATAACGACTTTATCCCCAACTGCAGAGGCGGAAAATGAGAGAGTCGAGTTGATAAAGTGCCGCCCAAAACCTAGCTCGACAGAAAGAACGAAACAGTCAGAAAACCCAAAAGGACGGAGATACATATAAAGGTTGTTTGTTTTTATAGATTTCATATCTGGGATTCAATTTTCTTTTAAAATGGGAAAAATAATTTAAGATTTTAAATAATTTTGGCATTTGGATGGCTTTTTTAAATCCCAACTTTCTGGTCTGAGTAAACCGTCTGTGGCGTTTCAAATTTAATTAAATAATAGAAAAACTACAGATGAAGAAACCTAACCTAACAAAGTCAGTTTGCCTCCATAAACTGTTTATTACAACTGACTGAACTTTTAGAACACCACCTCTATCATCAATGCACAGCTGGCGTTTGTGCTCAGAAAGTACACTCTGTACTAATAGACGTTTTGTTGAGGAAAACGCACTTTTTATTCATCCAGTTACATTAGTTCTTCTACAACCTAGCATCCCTTGAACAGTTATCAACAGTTTTCTTCTTTTTTGATTAGATCAGATTTTTTTTAACATATCTATACGTATGAATACAAACGTATGCATATGTTGTTGTATATACAGGATACACCGGGTGATTATTTCCATAAAAAGGAAATTAATTTTCAAGACAATGCTCAGTGAAAAGTAAGGAGGGCCCAAACGATATTCAGCCAATCCAACAATAAAGGCCTCAAAAGATAAAATAACCATTTATGTCAATGGAGTTATGAGTAGTGAGGAAAGGGGAAACGGAGAATATACCTTGGCTTACAAATCCATTCTTTATCATAATATTACATATGAATTTTAAATATTAATAGAATTATAAAAATAAATAATTTTTATTAATTTTCATTTTATTACAGGTTCCACCTTTTTCTTGACACGTTTGGTCTAAAGATTATTTTTTAATGAGTTTATCGCTAAATAAATTCCCGTTCCTCATGCGGGAATCGAACTCAGATGTTAAACGGGAATCACAACACCATATGTTTAATGTATTGCTTAACGAATCGTATAATTGAAAAAGAATATCCTTTATTAAGCAATACATTGCTCACGTGCCGATTTGTTTCCCTCTTGATTTATAATGTCGATTCAGGACTCTTGTTTGCTAAATTAAAGGTTAGTAACCTCACATGGAATCCTATAAAATAATTACCCTTTCACCTTTTAATTTCCCCACCTTTTTCTCACATTCCAATTAAAACTGAATATAATGGCTTGGAGAGGAGGGCTACTAAAATCTCCTCTCCCTTTTATTTGATTTATAAGTCAATATAATTTAATGCCAAAGTGAACGAACTCAATTGGAACAGTTTAAAGTCAATTTATTCTGCTTCAAGATTTTATCTGGAAAACGGAGAATGTCGTAAGAGTATTCATTCGTCTTTAGATTGAAACATTTATGCTCTTTCAAAAGCAAAACCACATGCTTATTTATTGATGGAGATTAGTTGTTTATAAAATGAATATAGCTTTTTTTGTAAATCAAGACTCACACTACTACTGATGAATTAATCTCTAAACTCTAGGGAATTTATATTAGATGCTTTTTATTGCACATTCAATGGAATACAGTTAATGATATTTTAAAACTCTGTCTGGGAGTTTATGGATATTATTTCTGAGCAAATTAAAATATAGGAAAGATATCCACTTTGTGGTACTACGCCTAATTGGGACGGGTTATCTACAGGTCCCCACCATTTTCTAGCCAGGGTGGAACTAAGGATTTTATTTGATGAGTTCGTCACAAAATAAATTCCTATTGCCCAGGAGACAATTGAATTCGCCTCTCTAGGTTTACCATACGAGAATAAAACCAACGCTTTAACTCACAAGACTAATCTGAGCCCCGGAAAGAGAATAATTAAACGACTTGCATGGGTTACTGTATAATAAATAACCTTAAATTATTCATATCTTTACTATATGTTAACACAAATAAATACATATTGAAAGATAATTCCACTGAAAAATGAAAATAAAGTTTTCCGCGATTTCATTTTATTTCGTACATTTATAAAATATAATATATAAAATATTTACCTGAACATCAAAATCCCTCGTTTGACAGATCTTAGTGGTAAGTAAACAGATCTGGACTAAACGTAAACAACTAATACGGTGAACAGAGCATAAAACCCACTGACTGACGGACAACCAACTCACTACAACTATTGATAGGCTTGAAGATGATGTCATCGCATCGAAAGCGCTTGCCAGCGGTACTCAACCATCAGCCAGTGACGACAGTCTCCACCGAGGGGTATGACAATAGGAAATTTGTAACTTAGTACTCGTTCATTGAATCTATATTATTAGTGGAAATTAAATTTGCCGTTTGATTTAGGCTAAATAAAATTCTTCCAAACCAAAAAAAAAAATTAATGAGCTTTAGTCTTATTTTTGTTCTTCATTTATCTCCCATGCTCATAAAAATAAATTTTGAAGTATACAATTTGGCTGGATATCGCGCAACCTATAAAATTACGAAATAGCTGATTTGACAAATAAATATATTTTATATGCAGATAATAGTTTAATAAATAAAGAAAATATTCTAATCTAAAGAAAACTATTTATTAACAATCATTTTTCAATAAAATTAAAATCTCAGACATTGATGAATTTATGTTTTGACGTCAAAAGAAACCCTTGCTTCTGATAGTGGTAGTAAAGTATAGCATTATACATATCGGCAAATGCCATTTCAAATATATAAATATATATATATATATATATATATATATATATATATATATATAGTTCATTATATTGAGACAGTGACAGATATTAATATCTACGTCTTATTTAAATAAAGGGAAAATGTGCTAAATAAAGCTTTATTTTATGTTTATTTATATAATATTAAAACATAACGGTCATTAATATCTCCATTTGGTTGCTTATGGGTACTAAAGTAGAGGTCTAATAGTATTCGTGACCTTTTGAAACGGAATTTTAATTAGCGAGGATCTCACCAAAAACTACTAATAGCTTTCTGATAGGAAGGAAATGGCGTTAACTCTTTAGGTAATCTGTTCAGCCCCAAACCTAATAAATAAATTTCCCCTATTAATAGGAACATTAAAATTTCTCGTTTGTTTGCATTAACTTATTAAAAAGCGGCTGTCATGGATTCCTGCCTTCCCATCCTTTTACTTTGTAACGTGAAATCTAAACAAGTTGAAATTCACAATGGATACATTAAGTGACCCAACTATTAATGCAGTTTTGAATTTTTTTCTCTGATGAGAGAAATATTACCTTAATTAATTCTTCATCTTCATTGTACTTAAAACTGACCACTCAATATTGGGGAGATTGACCAAGAAAGAAAATTATAGAAGTGTTTAACTATAACTGTGTGACTTATAATAAACTATTTCCTTGACAGACTGGAAAAAGATTTGAAATATGACATTTAAGCTCAAAACAGTGATATTAAACACCAAAAATCCTTTTACGATAAAAATAAGATTAGTTATATATTTAATATCATAAGAAAAAAAAATTCTTAGTTTCTTAAAGAATCCATTTAAAAGAGATAAAAATGCAAATCCCATTGCGGAAAAATAATTATTTTAAAAATAGATGGTAAAGGAATGATGGAATGATGAATGAATATTAATTTAATCAGCTGCAATAAATAAATCAACCGACGACATTCAGAAATATACATTAATTGAGATCGGATAAGGTCTAATTGTGTATAAGTTAAGCATAAAATTTACTTTAGCCTAGGTCAAGTAAAGGAGTCGAGCGGTTGCTCCTTACCACTTGCTACCAACACCTGTCCACAAATATAAAAAGTTGCCACTAGGAAATCCGTGTTTCGCAATATGAATTATTGCAAGGATCTACAGAATGTTGCACTACCTTACTCAGCAAATCCATACATCTAATTCTTCACATTCAGTTTATCACATACATTTATCTCAGAGTGTTTTTTTCCCGAAAAATCGCTTATAAGAATGTAAGACCTACAATTTTAAATTCGTCTCAATAAATATGACAGTCATTATTATTATTACTATTATTATTAATTTAAAAAAACAAAACTTTGGATATTAAATAAGATTATTCTCTAAACTTCATTAAATGGCAAATAAATGAGAAATTGACTCAATAAATAAAGAGGCTCTGAGTGGGAAAAAAAATGGACCGTTTCTCTAGACATAATCTTCCTATGAGTCGGAATATTTAGTGATTCCCTAATCAGCGAGCACAAATGGTGAGTCCAACATATATTCAGCAAATATTTAACAACTGTAGCCTTTTTCTTTACCTTTGACTCTTTAAGTTTAATTTCATTGTGTGTTCTTCCAATTATTTGGATTAGTATTAAAAGTCTGTCGCGCAGGAGCTGCGTTAACCCACGAGCGTCACGTATATGCATTTATCTCAAAACGTAAAGGTTCAATGAGAACAATATTTGGTACTAAGACTCCAAATAGAGTGCTTCATAATATAACAGCTTGTTGCTAATAAGACATGAGTAGGAGTGGGAATTTACTGACGGCCAAAAACTAAAAAAATGCAAATTCTTAATAATCAAGATTGGGAAAAAAGTATTACGATATTTATAGAAAATTACATTTGCAATAAGATTGGTTCTACTCAATATTTCTATCCGACTCATAGTAACGGAGATATTTCGAACTTTCAAAATTCTCCCCCTAAAAAAACCCCTCTCGTCCGATTTCAGCCGTTCTTGAACTTGATCTTTCTTTTTACATAAAACCACTACATATCGAGCTTGATAACGATAAGACAAAAATTGCGGCCGCTAGAGCGGGAACAGACAAATATATAGATATATATACTCCTCAAAGATTATTCATTACTGACATCTTATTTTAGTAAGCGAATAATAGTAATGGATAATTATGAAATTACTCCATTTTTGATGCTGGCAAGCATTTACTATTAAACATCTTATACGATATTTTTAATGTTAAATGTTTGCCTGTAGGGCACTGACGATGGAGCGTACGCTATGAAAGCGCTCTTTCACATAGAATAAAGAATAGTGAAGGAACGAGTCCTCTCTATTCTTACCTGAGAGTGAAATTAATGTTAGGTATAATAAAGAATGTTGTTATATGGCTATTCGGAATAGCTCAAATGAAATAGGAGTGTGTGTGTGTGTGTATATATATATATAATTTTGAACAGACCTCGTTCTCCCATCTACTATGTAGGATTGATAGACATTTGAGGAAATTATTCGAAAATCGTGTCATGAGTACATCCTCAATAATTGATTTCCCTTAAAGGAAATCTGCTAAAATAAACAATTATAAAAAATATGATGTGAAGAACGTCAATATCTCTATTGAATTATCTAAAATACATTGTTAGTCCCAAATATCCAGGCATGAGTCACAAACAGCAATGAGATGGCCACATTGAAAAACTAGCCCTTGACCCAGTAGTTCACAACAAAGGATCCAGATGAGAGAACACACACAAACAGAACCTTAACCGCCTTCACAGGCCTCTGCTTCGGTTACATCTACAAACAATTATAATAATTAGCTTGTTCCTTCTCATCTCCTATCTCGCTGCCATCTCCTGCCGGCGTCGTCCTATCGTCCACGCAAAGAAATCACAATCAAGCAGACAAGGAAGTTCTCAAGATCCCTCATTCTCAACAGTTCACGGCCCATCTTACCCTCACACATAATTCCCATTGTACATAATTTAGAGAAATACAACTATTAGGCTTGTCTCAGATTCATTTTTGAAATATTGTTTAAAATCCCTTTGAGAACTCACTGAATGAATAACTTTTTTTGTTTAAGCAATTTTTTTTTTTTACAACGAACAGAATTTTGATATTTCAAGATCTCACTGATTTTACAATAATTATAATATAAATGTAATTACTGAATTATTTACAATAGGAACTTAATTATCTTCTTAATTTTTCCCTCTAAGACTAATGTTACAGTACATATAATACACTTCATACTAAATTGCTTTTGTAATTGCAGTATTACGTGCTTAAAATTCGTGGACAGTCCCGATACAGTCGTCGTAGCAATTCTAAATTTGTATAAATTTCATAACATTCAAGTAAATGATATTCAATTTATCAATATTGGCGGTGTTCCAAAGAAAATAAATGTTCATTATGTTGTGTAGGAATGTTGGGAGATAATGTATGATTTCTTTCTTGTTCTAAAATTAAATTTTTATTTGTGTGAGAGTTTTTTCTCCTCTACATGTCACTAAAGCATTTCTGCATATTATTCATATTGGTTATTGATTTTATTTGTGTAATTAATGACATCCAAAGTTACTGAACTATGTTCACTAAATAGATTCTTATATCTCAGGTGCGAATCGACTCTAGGTATACCAAGTGAATTAAGCCTTTAGGCCTAACTCATATGGCTAACCCATGCCATTTTAAAAAATAAGATATTTTATATATTATTTTCTTCATTTTTGTATCAGATGTGATCATCAAATACAATCCTCAAATATTAAGAGCTAACCACCCTCATTTAACAGTTGTCTGAATAGGATGAATTGGATGGCATGTCGTACCCAAGATGCGATCTTTAATCATTACGTCTACGAGGACGCCTCACTCAACACCTTATTATTCATGTCATTATACCCTCTGGTATTGCCTCCAGTGCTTATTATACATAGCAATAGCCGAGGAAAATTATTCCAGTTTACATACCACGATTCTTAAAAATAATGTTTTTTATATCGAATAAGATTAAATTGTAATAATGGACCAGTCCCATCTTCTTACCCACCATAGAACATATTAAATACCTTATCCCTTGTTTAAATTTGAAGCGAAAAGCCATTCATAATCAAGGGAGATCTCCAAGAATGCCACAGCATTTAAAATATATTTAAGTCCGTCAGAAAGAATAGTAGCTCTGAAGATTGAAGTCTGCGTCTTCGAAATCCCCGATGCGCTTTAAACAAAACAATATATATATATATATATATATATATATATATATATATATATATATATATGTGTGTGTGTGTGTGTGTAAAAAAATATTTACGAAATCAAAGCAAGCTCGAGTGAACATAATTTTTCTACCAGGTAAAAAACTGTTGAGGTGTGAGTTGGATGTCACCAAGAAAATTACGAAAAACGGCTTCTTAAGGAGACCTTTGATAGCTTAAACGAAATACGCCCCATTAACCTGTTCATTAAATCGTTTTTAAACATATTTTACTACAACTCTTTAATTTTGTAAATGTATGCGCAATAAATTAACAAATTTTATTTCTTCATGTGCAGTATGATTTGATTTTATTTCTATCAAATTATTTTTAAAGAACGTATTTTTAAGTTAATCATGGTTGAAATTTCATTTAAAAACTCAATTTTCACATGATTTAATCCAATATTTGCTTACACTATCACCTTTCCTTGAGATCAAACACTCCTGGGGTTATGTGACCCATTTCAAGTGTCATGGGTTAACAAGTTCCTGGGTTAGAGCTGGCCCTAAATCCATTTAAGTTAAGCATGTGCCTGGCTGTGATCAAAATTGGTCAGCTAATTAAAACAAGAAATTGTTTAATAGAACATTTTTTTTTCCACATTTCATTTTTTTTTGTTTAGTATTGAAACTAATTATTTTTCAGAATTTACAATGATCTTAAAATTTTTGTACGTAAAAGGGAAACTGGCACGTAGTAATGAAGTAGATAGACGGAGAATGAACATAAATAAAGGAAATCCTCAAAAAAGTTCTCATCATAATTTTTTTTTTACAAAATGAGTCATGGATAAATAAATAAAGTTGTCTTTCGGGCAGAAGCAAATATGTCATCGATGTTTACAAAAGAAGCAATGCTTGTGCATGTAATAAATTACAGCACTTGTTATGGTACGTGAGTTCGAATATTAGTCTCATTTTATATCCTTGCATAACCCCAATGCCAATATACTAAGAATGGCAAGAAAAGAAAACTCATGCATTAGTCATTCTCCAAACCAGCCCATGACGACTCTTAGCCCAGACGTAATAAAGGAAAAATAACAAGGCAGTCGAGATAAGGTGGCGCGAGAGAGAACTACAACAGTCGAGGTTAACAGTTCGGTGCGAGATGTTCGTATACCTCGTTCTCGCGGCGTTCTTTGTAACCGTCGGCAAGTGCGATGAGGTAGTGTTGAACAATCTTGTAGATCTGTTGCTCGAAGGTGTCGAGGAGGAGCTGAGGCAAGGGGGCAAGGACCGGATTGCCAAGGTCCCCGATGTGGTCAAGACGTGGGACAAAAGCATGGGGCCTATTAAGCTCAAAGCTCAGTTGGTGTGCACCGGAGGCAAGATAGGTTCCCTCGTGGGGATGGCCAGAAATGGTGACGTCATACTCAAGAAAGAAGGTGGACACGTCAGCCTCAGAGCGAACCTTGCTCTCAAGGGACTCAATATATCGTTCGACAACTGTAATGCCAAGGTAAGGAGTCGCTTCCTTTCATTTGACTCATAGAAAGTATGTTAATTTATCTGCAGATATTGTCGATGGCCCAAGCATGGCTGCATATTCAGGTCGAGCAGCAGCTGTAGTCTACGCTATAATCATGGGGCTTCGTCAATATTGTAGTCTATGAATAGAATCCATGTAATATGTAATAACAATAACTAGAACGCTCAATAGATGTTTGAATTGTCATTTGTAAATTGCAACGTGTGCATATATAAAACTTTGTTCCGTAATGTGTCTGGCATTATAATGTAAATCATATATTTTCATTACAATACCATGCTATATTGTGTGTGTGTGTGTGAAATCGTAAATTTTCTTTACAATACCATGATATGTGTGTGTGTGTGTGTTTGTGGTTGCATGTGTGCGTGTGTGCATATATAGTATTCTAACTTACAACCAGGTTCATGGTAAATGCGATCCGATGAATTTTATAGACCTTGATAGATCAGAGGTCAGTGAAAAGTGAATTTGTCAAGAGAATTTGTCTGAATATTATTTCATTTTTTAAATGTGTAAAAATATTTTCTTCACGATAATGGAACCAATTTACTACTTCCTTCAAAGAATTAATGACTATTTTTAATCAAAGCAAACCTTTATCAAAAGTTAATGTGTCAATGTTATCTGGTTAAAAAATTCTACCTAGTAAATATACAAATGTTAGTTTATATTGCATGCGTTTTTTTTTTGTTAAAAAGTATAGAAAAAAAATATTTAATGTAACGAGTGCACAGTGATAACATCATTTATATCAAACTCTAACAGACACCTTATCACATGTATACACACATCACAAGATTGTATTAAATGATATAGGACTACGGTTCATTATATTTATCTCACAACCAAAAATCAAATATTAAATTCTATAAATTACTGAAATTTCAAGGCTGATCCCTGGCAGTTTATAAGATGAGTGAGTCAACTTATATTGACATTGTTTTTGTATCTATCATTTACTGTAAAAAAATAAATATATTTTTTCTACAATATAAGGGCTATTCTTGTTAAAAGCACGGGACCTAGAGTTTCTGGGAAAGAATTTGATGGAGAGTTGGTGCATTCAAGGGAATTCGATAATGAAGAATAGCTCATGATTAATTTTCGATTTTTAACGTATAAACATGCAATAATTAAATATGATCTTAATTAATAATTAAACGAAGAAAATATTTTACCAATTTCATATGACGAAGTTCTGCTTAATCTTAAATTTCCTGGGTTTACGTTTTCTGGGTTTGAGTTTTTTATTCTATTTTGATCATTTTGAACGGGGTAGTATGGAACTGTGCTGAATAAAAACATATTTGGTGTTATCTGCATATATAACCTTAGAACAGAATATGTGCAACCAAGGCTAAAGAAAAGCCAGAGCAAGTCGCATTAGAGAACTGCATTATAATAAGAATGTTTCAACCTTTCAGAGGAGTAAGGAAGTCATACACTATCGACAACATTGGATATATCTAGTATCAAGCGGTAGTTATCAGCTGTTGTCACATGGCTACTAGCCATGGTAAATTATCACGAATGCGGATTGACATAGTAAGTTACTAGGATTTAATGATTGCCTATTAGTGACATAACTCAATTCAAATTCTCGGGAAAACATACTTTGAAAGGAAAAATTTGTATTGTGATGAATGGTTTTTCTCCGTGAAATCCATCTCATCTTTGTTCTCCCTCGTACTTGGGCCTGCAGAAGAGTAGTGCTCTGTGTTTCACGGTTGTTGCATAGGAGCGACCTCTATAATGCATAAGCACGTCTAATCCCAAATAACATTCTCGCTTTTACTGTTATCGTCCAGAGCTTTTTTCCATATTATTAATCCCAGATAAGTAAATAGGTAAAATTTACAACAATTTACTACTACAAAATGACAGAAGTCTCAATTTGTCAATATTTTACTCAATTCTTATTCGTTTATTGTTGTTTCGTATTTGTTGTTATTCTTATTTATTCTTTATTCAAACTGAGTCCTTGAATCAATGTGAAGTCGTGCGGTTCTAATGTAAATTCGTTTAAGAAGCCAGCCAATGCCACCATAATTTTATCAATGCAAGACCAACAGTAAATAGAAATCAATGATTATGTAATTAAGCAATCTTTTTCTAGATAAAATACATATGGCTATAAACATCTAAAAGATTTATTGACGACTAATAAACGTAGTAAACGTCAAGTAAAGAAATGTATACCTTAAGCAGGAAGACAATACCATAAGCTTGCAAATACTGACTTCTTATGAGCACATAAACATTCCATCAACATCACTGTACTACAGTATACTGTACAGTTATAACTGTATAACGATGTAGTGGAAAATAATTTTCCAAGCAAGGTATATCACTGCAAACAGCTGGGTAAAGCAAGGTCAGCTATATATGTCACTCAGACTGAAATATTCAGCTAAAGTACACCATTGTTATACAATGTATAAGTATATATCCAATGCTAGTTCGAAAACAAGTTATTTTCATAACAATTCTTTTTAATTGGACAATTTTCTTGGTTAGCTGTTGAATCCGTGTCGTCAATTGAGTAGTACTTAATATCATTTCATTCTTGAGTAAGTAATATTAAGCTACACTAAGAGTCTTTATTTAGCATATTCTTTTCTTTCTATGCTTCAAAATAAGAAATCTTTTTTAAGTTTCATAGTTTTAATTTTCTGAGCTTTTTTGGTATAAACAGGACATGTTTTGTCCCAGGAATTGTGGGATCCAATCAGGCAAGTTTGATTTGAGTGAAAATCCCTTCGTGATCATTTGCCACTAGTAGGAGGTATTTTACACTTGGTTGAAACATGGTGAGGACACTGCACCTCAAAGGCTATGGTATATATGTATCAACATTCAATTATCCTATGTGTATTCTTTCGGGGAGGGTGAGACAATTAAATGTATCGACAAAAAGTGACTTCTTCTTTGGATTGTTTGTGCGAATTATCCAAATGATTTGAATCACACGTTGGCTATTTAACACTTTTAATAAGACAACGTATGGAATCTCATTAATTGCTCTTAAATGCAAAATTCCTTGATTTATTAAGATATTTGTTAGGTTCTATTATGATTTTGTCATTAAAAATGTTTGGTGCTTCAACAGGTCATCAATGATGGTTTTATCAGGGCCGTCGAGCAGCTATGTTATGGGAAAATTGAGTAATTCATATACAACTGAAAATCAATTTCGTCAGTGGATTTTTAGAGGAAATTGTGAATATCTGCGACGTAATGCGTTAGATTGAAAAATGTTACATGCCAATTTTTGCTAATTTCAACAATTATTAAAGACTTATTTCTAACCAAACCAAACGAATGATCTTTGTACTAATAGTACTCAAGATAATTTCTGTTTTCTTTTTTAAACCACTTGCAGATACTCATAATTATGTTTAATATTACTTTATCTAGGAACCCCTTTCATTTTACACAACATTCTTATTACACGTTTACAGCCAGCATAATCATCACTTTTGTTATTATTATTCAATTTCATATAAACGTGCGCAACACTAACAAAGTATTATGTATATTTCTAATTATTTAATAAAAAAGACTGCCTGTGGTATTAATTTTAACAAGGACTACCAGAGAATTCGATTATAAGTATAAAATGTCATATTACAAATTCAATTAACTGAATATTAAAAAAATATGTTCTTCAATTTATTTTTATTTATTTATTTCGGAGCTTTCAATGCTAGGCGATATTGCTGATGAGAAAAAATCATAAATAAAAAGAAATATAACAAGAACAAATTAAACACCAACTTTTAAAACTAAGAACGTAAAACGCAAAAAAAAAAACACAAAAACAAAACACGAATAATAAATAAGGGGGAGAGAGAGAGAGAGAGAGAGAGAGAGAGAGAGAGAGAGAGAGAGAGAGAGAGAGAGAGAGAAACGAAAAATTAAATTAAAAAACAAAATCTATTCTATAAAATAATCAGATAATTAAAAACTATGATGTGTAATAATTTACAATAACTATTACATAAATTGAAATATTAAAATAAATAATTAAAATTAATATATACATAAATAAAATGGTTTAGTAACTGAAATTTGTTACAATTCTAATCGTGCATTCACACACACACACACAGGCACGTGCGCATATTTACGCACACGTTTACACTCACACGCAGAAATTTAGCAATAAATTCTTCAATTTAGCGTATCTTTTTACGCCAGATGAATAAATGTCTCATTTTTTTCCAGGTTGCCGGGATTTCGATGACGAATCCACTATCGCTGATTGCGAGTCACGTCTCACTGGTCACACAGATTTCGATGACCCGAACACCCAACAACTGTACCAACGAGCTGGACTATATGGTAGTAACGGACCTAGGGACGCTGACATCGGAAATGGGGCCTGGTATTTGGGCTAGCATCAAAGAAACCATTTTGGAATTCTACACCAAGAGGAATCAAGAAAAGATTATTAACAGCCTCAATCACAAACTGGAAAGTGCTGCCACCAAAGCTCTGTTGAAAAAAAAGGATTTCTGTTCGAAATTGTTTTTTTATGTCAGGAACTAATATACGAGTAATAGCACCACAATCATGGATATTTATTATATAACAAAGAACATGTACTTATATAATTTTAGTAGGTTTTATATGAAGTCATTACAATCAATATGTATTTATTTGCATTAATTACTGTCTTTCTAAAATTTTAAAGTAATTTTATTAAATTATTTATTTTTTTACTTATATTTTCTAATAGTATTAAATAAGACTTTATCATAAAATGGTGAATGCAAAGAATATTCACTTATTTACCTAATAACCTATTTTACTATAAGGAACTTAAAACTAAAATAAAACAGCAGAAATGTTACAAAGTATATTGAGTTACAGTTATTACAGTTAATTTTATATATGTGTATCTTTGGGCGAGAACTATTATTACTTTAAGATTTAAGTATTCACGTATTTCATTTGACTGGTAACAATCATTTATTGCATTTTTAATAGTGTGTAGTTAGTTTATTTAACTAATTTATTCATAGATGTATTTTGTGATATTTTAATTTTTTTATTATTGATATTTACGAACTTTATGTGATACGTAAATTAATGAAAACAATTATTTTTCGCTTAAAGAATAAACTAAAATGTTTTAAACATATTTTTCAAGAATCATACCTTAACAACCAAAACTAAGTTAATTTATCATGGACAGAATTACTCAGTATTATTTCCATTTTTTGTATGACACCATTTTTAAATATATGTAGAAGTCTAAAGCAGAATATTTTACTGAAATTAAAGCATAAAAAATGAGGTTTAGGGAATAATAAGCTCCTCAGTACATTTTCCATATATTTGAAAGTTAGTTATAAGATGTTCCTAAAAAACAAACAAAAAAGAAAGAATAAATAATAATGGGGGTAATTATTGGACAAATGGACAACTATTTATGTAGAAAACCGTCAAAAATACAAATAGTGTAATTTTTGGCATTGTGATAGTTCCTCGCAGCAAAAGGGAATGAGAACTTGTTTTCATTATTTCATTAAAGTAAGACATAAAAAGGACTGAATTTCACTCTCTTTGAGTTGATAGCTTTGAAATCTTCCTTTATATATATATATATATATATATATATATATATATATATATATATATATATTTGTTTGTGTGTATGGAAGGATCTCATGTCCGACAAGTTCTAGGTCGATGGACAAATAAAGAAAATTCTAATAAATATATCTTGTGTACAATGTCAGTAGCTGATTTCATATAAACTATATAGAAAACAGACTTAATTATGAAAATGGGCAAAATTTTACTATAATAGGCTATTTGGTAAATTTGTAAAATATAATGGGTTAGTAACTAATTCCAGAGGTAAAAGTAAGTGAAATTTAGCGCTGAACTATTTTTCAAAACAGCTGCTATCTCAGGGAAATACTTATGCAGTATAACGATCAACTTCAAACTGCCAAACAAAGAAATATGTTGCATAACAACCAGCTAAATTCGTAGAAACAATATCCAGTTATCATCCATTCTCTCTCAGCTTATACTAATCATATTTCTCCGAAACATTAATATTATTCACCCTTTATTTAAAAAGTTAAATTATAGATGACTCATAAATTACAATATAACCCTCAAATTAACTATATTTTATCATGGCTATTTTATTAAATTAAATGAAGACTTCCAAAAGCAAATATATTTACTCCGTCATTGATTAACTTAGCTTATTTAAGGTGAATTTGGGCATAAGAATAATGTTTTGTTGATTATTGTAGTGTGGTCGTAGAAGGAGGCTTACGCCTACGTTCAATGAAAAACATACCTCTTCAAAAATTGTTTTATTTTATGTGTTAAGCTCATTCAGAGACTCACATTTTCATTTTCAGAGCTATGATGCGTACACCCACTATAAGTACTCTGTGCTTAAAATGCATTGCAAGCATTATTGTGAGTAAAATAAATCCATCAATAAAGGAGAAAGGCTGAAACTAGTAGATGTAAATAGTTTTCGGTTGCCACCAACTTTTATTTTTAAATGTATTCTTCATATTCAGAAAAATCTAGGTATTCTACCATAATTTTCATTCCTAAAAAAAATAATAAATTGGCGTAAAAAAAGATAAGTTTCTCAAGAATTCAGTAAGAATGATATTGTGGCGGAGGTGCTCATATGGACCCTTCTCAAATAGAAAAAAAAAGATAAATATTACATTTATTCTTATTTTATTTTATTATAATTGCGATGGAAGCATTAACATAAGCTTAGTTGGCCATTTTTAATTCCCTAATTGGCTAAAGGTCAAATATATATAGGGCTTTCAAAAGAACCTCTATTTTTTCACATTCTCCTGAAAACGCGATGATGCAAAGCAAAAAAAAAGTATGAATAAAAAACTCAAACACTTAGGGTTTGATAAACATGTCTAAAAAAAGGATGTACCTTAGGCAGCTTTGATGTTTTTTTAGTGTCAACAAGTTGGAGTGTTTTAGTAGAGTATGTCGTATTTGTAGCCTAATAAATTGGACTAGGTCCGAGGTTTTAATAATGTTGTGGAACTTTTTACTTTACTAGTCGTGTTCAGCCACTGACCGTAACATATGTTGAGTAATTCCATCGAATATATTTTGAAGAAGACTTGTTAGGTGAACAACGGAACCCGGAATTGATAATTTGTACACAAATCTATTCCAAAGGTATTATTTGGGATCTTATTATTTATGTTAGGTTCCTGATTATTGGAAGTTAAATTTTAATACTGACGATTTAGCAAACTAGAAACGTGACTAAAAAAAATCAGTTAATATATGAAAAAAAAAAGGATTTTAATTCCGGTTCATTAAAGTAAAAATGGACCTCATTTCTATCTGAATAAAAATAAATTACATATTCAAGCGCTACATCCATTAAAGCCACGACCGGACACGTTTCTCATCCCAAATATACGTTTTTCAATCAGGGGCTGCCAAATGTAGACAGTACCGACTGTGGGAGCCTGACGTAACCCATCCTAGGAAGATGCACTTAGCGCTGATGAAGCACATTATTAAGTAATGCCAGGAGCGGATAGTTGGGCGGCCACGGGCAGTTCAGTTTGCCTCTGACCTCAATCAGATGGACTCGTCTCTCTTCGCGACCAGTTTCATCAGCATCTTTGCTAACCTTACCAACGGACATTTACTATACTTTCTCTTATGGTGACGGCTCGTTAATAGTAGTGGAAAAAGGGACACATTTTGAGCCTGAGATAATTATTAGGCCATCAATAAAGCATATCAGTGATAGCTTTCCGCGAAGTTTTTGTAACTTCATAAATCCTCACCAGTTACTTTGAGATACTTAATGTACCAACACTAAATACTTAAAGTGGCGTTGAAATGATTATTGATAGCCATGGTATAAGTGGCCTCTCTGATGTCCTCCATTGAAACTTATATTGGAATCTTAATCACTTTTATATCTGAAAAGGGGTTAATCCCATTCATAAAGGATTCTCTGTCATTCTCAATACTCTTGGTTAGCTTTGAATCTTCGGCTCGATTCCCGCATGTGAGATTTTTTAGAGGTTGACTCACTAATTAAAATAGATAGCCCCACACTGCCGGAAAAGCACGGTGACTTGTCACATGACTATCACTCTATTTCAGACATGAGTGTTAATTAAAGAAATATTATTAATAATTAAAAAAGAAGTACTCCTGTGTGTTAGGCTATGGTTTACCCTATTGTGTGGCTTTAAAATTTTAATTCAGTTATTTCTCGAATTGGTAGTTCACTTGCAGTGCCAAAAGTGCCAAAGAGAAGTGCTATGAATATCTATATATTTATATATTTCCAAGCTTTGTAACCAGCGCGATATTGCTCTAAACAAAAGACAACAAAAACAAAATATCATATACAAGATAACAATAGAAAACAAATAATAGAATAGAAATACAACAAAGCATATAAAACAAAAAAGAACAACAAAAACAGGGGAAATAAGTAATAGGTGACAACAAACTATACACATAAATAGGGCGATATTGCTCTAAACAAAAGGTTGACTGTCCTTTGTCGACTTCATTAAACAATTTGACACTAAAAGGTTATTTTAAAAATTGTTCATTGGGGAAACCCTTAGTCCGAGACCCTCTGAGCTTTAGTAACTCAAACATGACCGCTGAAGCAGATAATCAGCAGAATTCAACTATGGAATCCTATAATGTTGTATCCAGTACACTATTCGCGTATCTAGTTCCAATCATTTATATCGATTTTTTTTTATTCTGTCATTCTCAAGGGCGGGGCATTTTCATGGTTCATGGTTGCTCCTCCCATGCACGAAAGTTAGAAGTCACTCCCATAAGGCAATGAACCCCATTCAGAATTCATGTATTTGCCAAGGTGTGCCCATGGCTTTTCAGAAATGCCAGATTTAATTTCTATGGCGATGGGTGTGGTTTCGATAGTTTAGTTTTATTTATTTCCTATTTTTTAGTTCTTTCAATGTATAGACCAAAAATATTTCATGAGTTGTATAATTATGTACCATTAAATGTAGTTATCTGCCCAATGTCCGAACGTGACATGAAGGAAATTTGTATTTTTATTGTCGGTATAATAAAAACAAAAAAATCAATTACTCTATTGGCTGAATGACTCCTCCGAAAAAATATTCATAATTGACAGCTTATCTTAGTGGTCAAAAAAGTGGAGGACTTAATGTTTAAATTAAATTAATACTAGATACTAATAAGAAGGTTATTTCATTGCTACATACTTGGAATAGCTCAAATGAAAGATATATATATATATATATATATATATATATATATATATATATATGTGTGTGTGTGTGTGTGTGTTGTGAAATATATGGCGTTGGGCAGAAAGATATTTAATATGAGGGCTGGCTAAAGTGACTTCCAACTGTCCTTTACGGTCAACAAAAACAAATGTATATATTTTTATTACGAATCTATCACTATTCAATAATACTAACGTCTGAAAAAGGCATTTCATTTGATCGAAACGTCGGCAAAACTGCTATCATATTTTTTCGTAAGTGAAGTGATACAGCCAAACCATAAAAAAAACCATCATACAAAGGAAATTAATATTGTGATTGTTACAAGTATTCTTAATCAATATACATTGAAATTAAAAATTCCCAATGGTCACCTTTTTTTTAAACCTATATAAAATCTCACATGAACCAAAGATATATATATATATATATATCTTTCTTTTGAGCTATTCCAAGTAGCAATGTAATAACTTTCTTATTAATATCTAATATTAATTTAATTTAAGCATTAAGTCCTCCACTTTTTTGCCCACTAAGATAAGCTGTCAATTATGAATATCTTTACGGAGGAATCATTCAGCCAATAGAGTAATTGATTTTTTTATTTTTATTATACCGACAATAAAAATACGAGTTTCCTTCATGTCACGTTCGGACATTGGGCAGATCGAAACCACACCCATCGAGTTAGTGCGTTTAAACTTGATTGTTCTATGTGAGATTTATTCTCTGCACGAGCGCGGATATGTGCTAGTTTCTTGGTTCAGTCAATTGTAATAAGATCATAACTCCAAGATCCTAGACCCTTCCATGTGCAATTCTTAATCTATCCCTCCATGTGCCAGCACCAAATATTAAAATGTCCTAAGAATGCCAATTACTGTCTTTCAACAATGCTAATCCTTAAACCTTTCGCTAAAAACGGTCCAACATAGCCCAAAGATGTTGTGGTCAAGATTAAATACATTAATTATCATTTTGATTATGATTATTACTGTACTCAGAATGTAAGTGTTTTCTTATACTGGCCTGAGTGCATTTGTATATAAAAATGTTGCACATCATATGAACTATTAAAAATGTTCGACTCCAACGGTCCACAGTGAGATTTGTTTTACATATTTCGCGGTGTATTTACTCATTTTTCTGAATCCGAATTATAAGTTAGAAATTAAAGGGCTTTCTAAAAATTAGATGGGACCCAGAAAAAATTTCAGCAATAATGATATTGGTTTGCTAAGCACATTTTATACGTTAATAAGTAGCAAATGGCTGAAATAGGCATGCTAAATTAGCTCCAACTTGTAAAGAAGTGACCATTTTTTTTTAATGGCCTTGCCACTGATATTTTGAAATTAGTATCCTATATACTTGAGAAGCCTTTTTAGCCTTATTAAGTGTAAAATTGTGAGATTGCTTCATCTGATGAGTAAACGTTCGGTATTTCGATCAGCCTAATCCCACTTAAGAGAGCAATTCGTTAGGGAGTGCTGACCGGCCAGCTGATGGTATTTTAAAAGTCACTGGTTCCAATCGGACAAGGCCCATCAAGAGCATTTCATTAAACACCTAAATACGACAGAATATTTGATTGACCTATTAACTTATTGGACTGAATAATTTATCTCACTTATCATTCTGAGATCTCAGAATATTATTAATTGCGTATTAGTTATCTTTAATCTTTTCTGTGTTATAAATGGTGCAATCGTTTATTCTAGGTCACGGTTTACGATACTTCTATTAGGCCTTTAGTAAATGTATTATTAACTTAAATGCTGATGTGTTCCTGAATTATCCATGAGTACGACAAATAGAAACAGTAAGTCAAAGAAACTATCGTTTAAGGGTTCTTGGGTATTCTGATTGATATCAATGTACACATTACTGTGAGCCTTACCTAGAAATCTTTTTTAGCTTAAACATCAGACTAGAAATAATAATTTAATGGTGTAATATAATTAGGTTAACCTTTTCTTGCAAAGATGGGTTGATATTCTCACTGAAAAAAGGGTGTCCTGTAATAAAGCTAATCCTCTGTACATTTTCGGTTGAATATTGCCTCCATCTGCTGCAAGAAAACTGGCTTACAGTAACTTCCATAATTAATAGGATTCGGTTTATAGGATGCATACTACTTAACGGATACATATTTTCACCGCCCTGATGTTTCCATATACAACATCGTTCGCTTCATATAAGACTGGTATACAAAAAAACACTGTATTTTCCGTTCTTTTTTTTTTTTGTTTTTTGCTTTTCGCTTTTTTGAGAACACTTGAATAATGAGTAAATCGCCGGCGTTGCGGAACTCATTTAAATAAATAAATACTTAACCGACATAAACATTTAACGCCTACAAATCGGAAGTAGCAGAAGTTCAGAGATTAGTAGACAGGAGCTTAATATACAATACAATAAATATAATGTAAAATCACTACTGAATAGAAGATGCTGTAACTACACTAGCTAAATAAAATGTTGTATGGAGTTTATTTATTCATCGCTCATATTAAATTTTATCTTGAAACATTCGACTTTTTTCTTTTTTTCACTCAAAGGTACTTAAATTTTAGTGAACATGACACAGAGAAATTTAACTTTGAGAAAAGGACCTGCGTCAATAAATGTACCATTTATCCTATATGTTATCAAAACCATTTCAAACTACTTAATATGTCTTCAAATAATAAAAGCTTTTCACGAAGGGGGTGCGTTAACTAAGCAGATTTCCCAATTACGTCAACTCAAAATTAGCATTCACCTAATAACTCTAAAGTTCAATGAGAACAATATTTGTTATTTAGGGTTCAAATAAAGTGCTTTATAATATAACAGCTTATTGTTGATATGACAAGAGTAGGAAAGGGTTTACTGAATGCCGAAATCTAAAAAATGCAAATATCACGGTTAATAATCAAAATACTGAAAAAAGTACACAACAAAATTTATAGAACATTACATTTGCAATAAAATTGGATGTATACAATTTTTCAATTCGACACATAATAACAGAGATATTATGTTGCGACCGCTCGAGCGTTAACAGGCATATATATATATGTGTGTGTGTGTGTGTGTGTGTGTGTGTGTGTGTGTGTGTGTGTGTGTGTGTGTGTGTGTGTGTGTGTGTGTGTGTGTGTGTGTGTGTGGTATTGAACAGACCTCATTTTCGTTATCTCTTGGGTGGGATCGATGGGCATTTGAAAAAAATAAAAATCGCGTCATGAGTTCCGTTAAGGGAAATCTACTAAAATGGTGAAATGTCAAAAGTTCAGTAAAATGGCACGGCTATAGGTAAATGTTTCACACCGAGTTTTAAATAGTTTCACTTTGTCCTAAAGAAAAGTATTATTATTTATCAACGTCCACTTAATAAAAAAAAAAGTAGAGCTTTGTCCAAAAAAAAGTAATTAATGTTTTTCAACTAGGTATTTATTTGGTACGATGGTAGTCATAGGTAAATCTGTAGCAATCTTCCCAGCTGCCTTATGCTACGTCATGCAAAAAAACTTGAAGAGATTTTCACGACACTTTCACAGTGTGTTACGGGCATAGTGGCTGAGGTTCCATGCAAGACTCGTGACGGCTGTGGCACCCTCCTACAACTCTCTGGGAATATACTTAAATAGCAAACATATGTAAGATGTGCGGAAACCGTCGCCCCTATTCTTCATCTCACACAACAGCCATTAGATACATAATGTAACCCAACATATTCATGATGACAACCATGCACAGGCATTTGAGCACACCCTACTTGTAATAGGAACACATTTTAACAATGTTTTTCTTATAGGAAAAAATCGATGTATTTAGTGATTATTCGAATGCCCACCTATACTATCTTGTACAATTCTCTTTTTTCTCACATTTGTCTTTGCATTTCGTCTTGAATTGAGAGTTGTCATTAATCTTCCCAATCTCATCATACCTTTATTAAGATAATTTTTAAAATTGCAAGCAGCTACAAATTATTTGATTCTAATTTGAAAACGGGCATAATAACCTTACATTCCTGCTTATCTAATAATACCGTTTACGTTTCCTTATAAATTAAAATAAAGAACAAGAGTTTATACTAAACAGGGAAGACTCCATCATAATGATTGCTACCCATAAGGCGAATAAAGTGATCAAACAAAGCTAAGCGATGACCTTACCAAATATTATCAGAGACGAATATGGAATACAAGGGTGTGGCCAGGCTATAATGTTCCCGGGTGGGCCTTCATAACGCTTATTCACCAAGGTTATTTCTTGGCTACCCAGAATATAAAATATTGTTATTATTATCAAGATTGTAAGGGTCAAGAATTGATAATGTTGTAAACGACCTAATTATAAAAACGTTAATCCGTGTAAATGTCATGTTCCCAGAAGGAAGACTGTGAAGAGATACTTGAAAATGAGCTGAAACTTCTATTAACAATAGCTGATTTTTGGTCAGATAATTACTAAGAGATTTATTTGTGACTACTTGCGCATGGTTGTCGGTTTGAAGTAGATATGATTTGGTTTTCCGTTCAAATATTAAGATTGGATTAATTTCTGCATCGAATACTGCCTTTATTTTTACAATAAAACACAATTGTTTTGTAACGTAAACAGAAACAGTACATTAAATCACTAGCTACATCCATGAAGTATAAATTGTAGGAATTTAAGTTTAGAATAGTCAATGACGGGTTGAAATAAAATGTATTCCCCTTGGAAAAATAATGAATAACTTAAGCAGGAATAATTCCTAAATATTAATTATATTATATTTTTACCCGAGAAGCATGCAAACAAACATTAAACAAATATTAATGTATTTATACTTGTTCATGTGTTCAAATAATTCTCATTTTCAATCATAATATATGTTTTAACTTCAAATTTAACCCCAACAATTTTTATGACATGTCTTAAACGTTGAAGTACCCACTAAATATTTAATGTTAGAATTTTTATTAAAATATTCATGTATAGCTATATTTTTTTAAAAAAAAATATGAAAAATATTTTAGAAAATAGAGGAAAATTACTAATGAAAAGTCACAACTTTCGACGAATAGCTCGAAGTTCCATCAGTGCAATAAGTAATTATTATTTTCTAAGAAAAACCATTTTTAGAAAATCATTATCTTTCAAAACCCTTCCCGGTCCTTGTATAACTTTTCTTGTTGCCAATAATCTTTTTTGCAGTTTTTTAAACCCGCAAAAAGAAATAGTGACACTTGATTTGAGAATGACCCCTCTATCTCGCCACTGTTGTATGAAGAAGTACGTCAAAAGGAATTCTTGAAGACCGCAAGTACTGTTTACCAATGAACAAGGACAATGCATTCTTTAGTTTTTTATAGTATATAATTTTTTATCAAGTTCTCTGACATCTATTTTACACACATATATTGCTTATATGGATTAACATAATTGAATTTATTATCTACGGTTTCTTATATGTTTCTTTAGTCGATATTTTTACTTGACAATTTACATACTTGTTTATTAATCATTAATTAAATCATTGGGTGCTCAGGTTAGCCATGTATGTTATGGCTTCTTAATGCACTTGGCAACCCTAGGGTTGAGGGTTCGATCCTCAACATTTCCCAGTTGTAATGTATTCTACAGGTTATAAATCTCAACGAAAAGATAATTAACATGAACATCCTTTTTTTGGGAGATCAGAGTAGCCATCTGACTTAATGCTTTGGCCTCAATGAACTTGCTTAACCTAGTGTCACGGGTTGAATATCCAACTGGCCAATAGGAATTTATTTATTAACAAACTCATTATATTAGTCCCTCCCTGGACAGAAAAGGTGGTAACCCGTAGATAACCCGTCACAAATAACAGTAGTTACATAAAGTTGGAGTAAATAAATATCCGTTTTAACAAATTAAGTATTATGCTATATATACAGTATATGTTGTTCATTCTAAATACTATGTCTTTTTACCGTGAGTTACTGTACAATTAGTGAACATGAAATCAAAAATAAATTAAAATACAAAATAAACTCAAAATCCTTTTTATATGACTCATTTCAAATAAAACTATTGATTTATTTTTAATTTATGGATCCAATGTAGACAAAAAAATAAATGTTTCAAAATACAGTATTAATGCTATTCATCATTCTACTGACACTTGTACGATTATATAACGAATAAACGCCCTTTGTCCAAGGTTAGCTGTGGACTAAAATGTAGAATATTAAGTAATTAACACTAACAATAAGAAAAATTGTTCACTTTAACATATCAATCAATAAAAACAATTATGTTAACATTGTAATAGTTCGTAACCTATAAGACGAGTCCAGTTATAAAAACCAAAAACATTTGACGTGACTCGAAAAAGCTGGTATCAGTTCCTAGAAATTGATGACACCAGAATAGTAATATATATATATATATATATATATATATATATATATATATATATATATATATATATATATATGACTTTTAATGATAGGTAGCTGATTGAATTTAAAAACAGAATTCCCCTAAGCCACGTATAAAACAGCTGATTTACGATAAGATTATCATAATAGAACAGATATCAGGCTCCTAAATTATCATTACCAACATTAATTCAGGGAGTCCCCATTTTTTACTAATTAAAACCGAATTGACCTTTGCTGAGTATTTATAACGTAGCCCACACAGGCTGTTTTTTAAACAAGCGTTAAATCATGAGGTCAAGAGATAGGCCCGTGTTCAGTCGTTTTAACGTAATCACAATTTTCGCGAACATGATAATCATTGATCATAAATTTTGGTTTAGGAGTCTACATCAAAGTAAATAAATAAATAAAAAATAGCAATCTGATACTTGTGATCTGATAGCAATGATGATACTTTTTTAAACACCCACCACACTGGAAAGATTTCAAAGGCTGATATTTTGATAGAGTATTCAATAACGCTCTTTGTCAATGTATTATTACTCTGTGGATTCAAATCTCTTCCCCCCCACTCTCAATGTATTTTATATTTATGTAGATATAAATACCCGTAACGCAGGGGCTTCGTAAACTAAGCAAATTTCCCATTTCCTACAGTGGCACACTAATGAGCTAATCTCACCATCTTTTCCCCATTTCTCCCTTAATGAGAAGTTTAGGAATTGATATTTGCGCTGGGCCTGACGTCTTTGGTGATTCAGTTCGTATAAGTAAAAATCACAAGACTAGGAGTGGGGTTTACTGAAGGTTGCAAACAAAAAAATACAAATAACTCTCTTAATATAGGAGTAAGACAAAACATGTATTCAGTACTAATTGTAGGGGACTTAGGTTAGCGAAGTGTTGTTCTTAATTATCACTTGGTAAACCTAGAGTGGCGAGTTCGATTTCCACCTGGGTAATAGGACTTTATTTAGTGAAACTCATTCAATGAAATCATTAGTCCTTCCCTTGCTAGAAACGGGTGTTAACCTGTAGATAACCCAATTAGCCATAAGAGTAAGTATTGTACGTCATTTCGTGTTTATCATAGACTGGTTATATAATATTTTTCGATCCAACTTATAATATCGGAGAAATTTCGCTTTTTTATTTATCTTACACCTCTAAACCCCCTCTCCCTAGCTAGATTTTACCCCGGTCAATAACAATCTTGATCTTGAAGTGTATGTGTATGCGCGTGCGCGTGTGTATGAATCGGACCTCTTCTTCTACTCTCCTAGGATCGATTGACATTAGAAGAACTTTTTCAAAAATGAGCCATGAGTACTTAATGAAAGTGTGCGATACTGGCGGATGGGCTGTGACACTTGTGAAACCTATTGGTGACAAGTTACCACAAAAAAACAAATAAGTTGATCCTCTAATAAGGCAAATGTGCTGATGTGTTATTAATGAGGGAAATATTAAGATGTAATTGTTAATGTAACTCATAAGTTGTCTGACAAGGGTGGACGATAATATCTGAACATGGCTTGCAGGTTCCCTTGTAAAGAACATGGACAGGCTAGAGTTATGTTCACTTGCATTTTAATTATAATCTAGCTATGTTTTCTAAGGAAGACTAAACATGCCCACGCCTGAAATCAGTTTCTAGCCTATATGTTCCTACGTGGAAAACCGGTGTGATTAGTTTCCCTCTATTCCGTTGAAGTTAATATTCTGAAATTTTCAATAGTAAATGCTTTAAAATAGTGTCCATCCATATTCAATTCGCTTATGTGTCAAGTTAGAGAATAAACCCTCCCTTACGCAGGGAAAAAATTTCGATGATTTGTAATGGGTAATGTTAAAATAAATATTGGTCATATCTTTTTAGTTTGTTCTCATGAGGGTGAAAAATATGTTTTAGGGAGAAAACAATAGCAGTTGGACCGGATGCAAGTTGATACCCCTCCGTCACTCAAATAACATCTAAATCGCAGCTCTTTTTCCTTTGTATTAAATCAATGCTTAATACCTAAGCTCAATGAAAGATATTTTGTGAAAAGTACTAGGCTCTAATGTCCTAGGACCTCCCTGGGTTTCAGCCGCCATCCTAAACGAACTCAATTTGATAGCATCTACTTATATTTCCTTGAATCCGCAAGTCCTTGTAAAATAATGTAGTCCATTCTGGAACGACTGGGTTTCTGCTTTTGGAGAATCGGTGTTGAAGGATATTTTTCTGCAAATATTTTTAATTATTTTATACAGAAGTGTTGTGAGCCTTAGATGAGTATTGTTTTATTACGTTAAATAAATAATTCAACTGGAAGGCAAACTTTCATTTATCCTGTAAATGGTTTTCTGTATATTTTTCCTCAACATTAATGTGTTCAAATTTTAGAACTTTCATATAAATTAAGAAAAATTAGCTCCTAAACTAGCTATGGGTGATACTAAAATTCGTCAATGCCAATTTCCAATGATTGATTCTTGCTCTTACTTAACTGTATTAAAACTCCCTTCTTGATATGCTGCGCAAAAAGCAATCTTATACAATCAAGGTTTTATTGGTTTTGTTAGGGCTCGTTGTCTTTGATAAGGGCCTTAATAATACTTTTCCATTGTTTCATATTATGATACCAGTATTGCGTTCTATACCTTTCATCCCCTACAAATATAACAATAACTGATCTAGCCCTCCGATTTTCACTGTTACATCTGTAATGAGTTGGTATCCCTTCTAATAACTCTTTGTGTCAGTCGAACAAAGGGGAAATGCCTATTGATCCTGATCATAGAGGAGGTCGGAGAGAGCTTGCGAGGAATCACAAGGAATCCTACCATTGAAATGCCATGCAACATGAATATGTGACGATCAGACGTCCACGTCCAGCGACAATGACTAAACAGGTTGTAGACAGCGGCACGTCTGTTGCGGAAAAAGGAAACTTTTTTTTCTCATTCTGAAGAGCTCGCATGATATATGAACTTTAATCTCAGATAAGAATAATTAAATAATCTGTTTTCACTGGCTTCGATCGATCAGTAAATGCAGCATCCTAATTGCTAGCTAGGGAAGATTTGGAAAGAGCTCAGGACAGAGTTCGTGTCGGAATTTCGGTTATATAAGAAGCAGATAGGATTTAACATCTGAACCATTAATAGAACGTTAGTTGGTTATCGGCTAATAGTGAAACCAATTAATCTCATAAACATATTGAGATCGTGATATTTATTTTGCTATTTGCACAATACACACGTAAACGCCATTACTTGAGCAAAGATATGGCTCTTGTCACTACATGCAAAGAAATCTGTTGAGGGCACCAAATCTCATCCTTGTACTCCTATGTGATTATAAACAAAATGCTTTTGCACACTTTATTTAAAAAGATTATTTGAAAGTAATACAGCATATAGTTCCAATACATAGGATCAAAAAATGTTGTAGAACATAATAGATATTTCCATGACAGATGAAAATAATTCTACCAGTTTTTTAATCTCTAATAGGTACGAATAAATTGGCTATTTTTTATTTCAGCCCCTCTAAACCCCCTCTACGTTAATCAATTTTTATCGAATGAGCACAACTAGACCATACAACAGCACTATATGAAATTTCAATATTCTAGTGGTTTATGATTTATACGAGGCCAGTCTTCTAAGAAGGCCAGCCAGGTCAATATCCAGGACGTTCGGGCACTGATGATGACTAACTGCATCGAAAGCGCTTCCGCTTTTGTTACTGTGGAAGTGTGGTCATTTTCCTCTACATGCAAATATTATTTGATTGTATTAGTAACATTTTATGATCACCAAAAAACTTTCATGGCTCAAAAAGAATAAAAAAACCATCGGAAAGTTTGGCTAATGTTTTGTTGGTATAAATGAAAAGTCAGTACTACCTGACCTGATATGAAATGCTAGATTTTTATTTTATAAGGGGATATCTTTTAAATCAGATAACCCTCAATATTACTTACACTGACTGAACTTAAGAAACGAGAGCACTCCAACTGCAATGAGCAGGACCAGTTCACAGGGGATTATTATCAAATGCTTATTTGAAAAGTAATAACATGGGTGTAACATGACATTTTTTCTAAAATAATTAACAAAGATAATAATTAATAGGTATTTTAATTGGTTTCCGGGCAACGAATATTTTAAATTATTCACATGAACACTTCAAAGAACGTAGCTTTCTTTTATAGCTCACAAATTTCTCTCATCTTCTATCCTGAATACAAATTGAACGTGATCATTTTGAATACAAAGCTTCACTGAATTCCTAACAATGAAGAACGTTCCACTTAAAAACTTTAAATTATTTTAATTAGTTTATCTATTTTTTGTACAATGACTACTAATAAAGTCATTATGGTTTCAATAAAAAATAGATGGTAGTAACTGATACTAAAGTCAAATATAAAAAATCTGTTTTTTCAGATGTTGAGAAAATATTTAAATAAACTTCCAGAGCCTGTCTTCGACTTTCGGGAGTGCACTACATGAAAATTCTTCATTTTAGAAAGCTGAGTGTTTTAAAATAGTTCATTTTAAAACAAAAAAACACCCCACAATACCAATAATAATGTTTAAAAAAAATCGAATTCTAAATAATATTCTAAAATTAGAAAAAACTCCGTAAATTAATTGTTTAAACATGGAAATAAAATGTTATGAAATAAAGTGACATTGGTTTGTAAATAGAAATTTTGAAAGTACAGATATAAAAGACAAAAATTATAGCAAGCCAAAAACTGGACAAGACAAATTTAATAGTGAATATAACATTTATGCAAGTCTTGCAAGAAATATTTGATTTTTAATTATTATAATTCGGCTAATAAGTCGAATAGATCTTTATTTCAGATTTTAAATTAAAATATCAAGGGAATAATCGAAGATGTAATAAGATATTATATATTCTTCGTCATGTAATCGAGATAAGACAATTTTTTTTTTCAAATAATCCATCTGAGAACAAGACTTTCATAAGCATACATATATCACTTGATAGAAACTTGTACTCCAAATGTAGAGTTAAAAAAGTTACAAAACATTTGGGCCGGCGAGTAGTAGCCATGTCACGTGCGATAGCAAAGGCGTGGCTGTCCACTCCCAAAACAATTTCGTGTCCTGGGAATCGTGATCCTCGTGTCATCCTTGAGCGGGTATGTTTCCAGAATGGGCGGGGAACCGGTTACAGGAACATCTCCAGTTTTTTTAGCAGCTTGAGCAACAGGGGTGGTTCAAAATGTTAACAGCACTTATAAGCTGGAGTGAAATTGCTCCAGCTTAGCTTTCTTCACTTATTGTAGAGACACAATGGTCTCAATTGTAAATCAGTTTCTGTAAATGAATTGACATTATTTCAATAAATTGACAATAACATTGCTTGGCTTCGTGCGGCACGACAAAACTTCACAATCCTTCGTAAGTGCGTTTGGATCCCCAATCTTTAAGTTTCATGTATGTTTAATATTAATAAACTCTCATTAATAAAATACTTCTACACCAGACATAAAAATAAGTGTTCGCAGATGTTGTGTCTTGATTTTGAACCATGTGATATTGAAAATGGTTTTTAATATGTCAGTTTCCCAATTTCAAACACTTTTTACATACATGTAAGCATACATTGTTGGAAAATATTTAATGGCACGTGGCCTAGTCCCCCAAACGATTCATCCCTTAAGACCGAAGTAGAATTATTGTTGTAATAACTGCCTTTCCCTCCCCTGCAAACAATAAAAACTGGGAGTTTCAAAAAGAACTAACGAAGTGTTTGCTATTCATAGGGCGCATACATTTTTAGAACGATTAAAGTTATCTTTTCAATATATGAGCCCAGTTAAAAAATGTAGTTCTACCTTTGGTTTAATGTAATTATTGTTTTCTGAAATCATGAGTCTTGAATAAATAGATCTTTTAAATGTAGAATTTTGTAATTCATCTAGGAGAAGCAACGGTCAATGGCAACAATTTGCGAAACAAGCTGTAAATAAAAAGAAAGCAGATAGTGTGAAAATAATAGAAGATCAAATTTGCATCAATGATCAGCAATTGTAGAATAATATATTTGGTTCAACCGTTATTTCTTAGAACTAAGGAATGTTGTTTTATATCATTTGTTAAAGTATCATAAATTGTGCCATTATAAAGTAAAAAAGATATAATGATACATCGCACATAGTAATTGTCCTCTCAACACCGATTCTTTGCAACATCGCTCCAACTAATTTCGAATATTGTCACCTGATAAAATAATATAATTATTTAAAAACAGAGTATTTCCAATAAATTGGAGTTGATTAAATAAAAAGAAATGCCCTTTGAAACTGATTACGAAACTGAGTATAGCTAACATTGGCCATTCATTTAGATCTTTCTTCAAAATCCTGTTTTTTAAAACTGTTAGACCAGAAAAAGTCAATGTTTTTCAAAATTTATTAATCTCCAAATGTCTAATTTAATTTCCTTAAGTTATATTATTAAAAAGAATAACGGTGATTTTAAAACTCGCTCACTCCTTCAAAAAGATTACATCAGGTCTTTGAAAAAGTCCGCCGTACTAAAGGCGAGAGTTATTATTTGAAGGCATCATATTTTGCATATGAATTCATTTCCATACGAATTGTAATCGGATACGGATACGAAAACCAAGCCCCCTTTTTTCACTAAAACTCTATGCTTTTCTGTATTTGTGAAATTATATATTTTATTTATGTTTAGAGTATATTATTAACGATGTCAATCATGAGATAATTCTTACACTATGGTATGTACAGGTGGGTTGGTATTAAATTGAAGGGCAATTGGGATGGACAACCATCTATTTTTATTTCATATTTTTAAATTTCTATTTAGTAACGAAACCCTTAAATTTGGAAAATAAAATTATTTTAACAAATATTGGCTGGGATACAGATATTGAAATATCCACATTTTTTCAAGCAATCTCACCAAATTGTCACAATAAGTTTAAATTTACATTAAAAGGGCAGATGTGTACACAATAAGAGCAGATATATGCACAATCTTTATTTCCTATGTATGCATTTATAATGAAAAATCTGCTTCATCAAACAGTTTACTTTATAGAGCCCTGAAAAAGTTGCTTACAGCAATTGTTTCTAAAACCACGCCTGGATTCCTTAACTAATATTTAATATTTAAGGTGCCAAAAGTTCTAATGGAAAATACTTTTTATGCTTGGAACAATTTATCAATAATTAGTAATTGATGTAAGAAGTGGTTGAACTTCATCAACTTTTCATTATATCTTCACAATTTACATTTGCACACAACTCATTCTTACCTAACCGGCGATCCTCTGGCTGCCGAGTTATCAGGCAACCTGCTTACATTGACAGAAGCATTTCTCTCCCAACTCATAGAGCTCAACTCCTCAACCTGCTAGACATCTTTTACATAGGCATCCTTATTATGGGAGGAATAGAATGTGGGATGACGTCATCGGCGTGTCATTGCAGCTGGCGGGGAATTTGCTTAGTTTAGCGTCGGTCTTCTTCTTTAACAGCTTCAATACCATGCCTAACTGTTGAATGGGTGTTTTCATGTAAAATGACCGTACCGCACAAGTCACTTTCTTCCTGACATATGTAACCAAACGCATCGCCTCTGAAGCCCATGAAGAGTAGAACTCATTGATTTTTTTCAGTACTGGCAAAATAAATGATTAATTACGCCAGTTGGTAAAAATGAGACTAACCTTTCACCTTCTCATTGACTGATTTATGAATGTAAATATGTCTCATTTCCAATTTACACTCCTTTGTCCTGTTTGAACCTCCCGAATTTGATATGCCATGATACCTGGAACATTCCTCGAGGTAGACCTTGATGAACTGGATTTGCTAAGGTAATAGCCTTCCCGGTATCATCCTCTTTAGTCGGCTGATATAAATCTTGCCGCCCGGAGAGAGCGGGAGTTTCGTCAGCCTGGAACCTCCACGACAGGCACGATCTTCTCCCTAGATCTTACACACTTCTAGAGCAACTCCGTGTGGAAACTAATTTCACGCTATCACAGAATTTCGGTCCAGTGCAAACCGGCAGGAGAGCAGGTCCATAATCTCTTCATTAATAAAACTATTTCTACATGTGTCAGGTGAAAAATATCGTAGGATATTAGGAAAAGAGCCTTCAAGGAGACGTGGTTTTCTCACCTCCATTACTCAAACTAACTGATAATGACAAATTCTATCCTCTCACACCTCGGGAATCATTAACACTTTTGCCTCTAATTACTTTTCTGGACTAAATAAATTATTCATACAAACTGAGGAACCTCTCAGTTAGAGACCAGTTTTAATAACTGTATCATATCACTCCATATTTTTTTTTATATAGATAAAAAAATGTAACTGTCAATTAATGGAATGGAGTTCAATTATTTTCATTCAATCTAAAATATAATTTAATACGCCAGTTTTTGTATTCTATTTTAACAAAATTTGTAAATTATATTTGATAGTAACATTTTTACAAAAAACCTGAAGACTTCATATAATGTATATTTTGGTGTTTAAAGTGATTTCTGGATGCCCTTGGAATTTATTAAAAAAAAAAAAAAACCCTTTAGAGATTTTAAGCCAAGAGACAATAATTCAGAATTCCGCAACTGTAATGTGTTTACAGAAACTTCCCTAAAGGAACTTCATGATGACCAACATTATCTTAATTCTAAAGTTCTAACGAATAAAAGCTTTTCCAAATTGGAAAAAAGAATATGGGAAATTCAGTGCTGTTGGGCCTATTGTAATGATGTGATTTGGAACTCATATTCTATTTGTAGCTTCTGAGATAGGGTCCTTTAATCTGCATCTATTAACCTTATCCCCAATAAAAGAAATAAGCACAATAGCAACTCAAGAACTCCATTCCCTTTTGAAGTGAATTGAAGCATATAAGATCATTTGTGGAATATCATATTGAACTCTTATATTATTTAATTACTTATATTTATTTTAACTAACTTCTATGGAGTAAAGAGGGAGGGAGGGAGAGCTTACGAGAAATGTTCAAAAATATTTTAAAAAACATATACACAAATATATAAATATTGTTAATAACAAGTTAAAAATAATGTGGCATCATTTCATTGTAACATCATTTCATCTCATTTCATTCATTCAATGCGGCATCATTTCATCTTGGGAATCGTTAGTAATCAGTGAATGTTCTTAAAATAATAACTAATTTATATCGGTACTCTGAAATTTTATTGTTTCTGAGGAATTGAATTTCAATCATACTTCGATAAAGATGATATACATTTTACAAGAAAAAGAGATTCTATTATCGTGATTTTTAATCTTTTAAATCATTGTAAAAGCACAATATTATTTGTTTTGACTTAATTTATTCACTACAAGACTAGTACACGACACATCTAATAGCACTGAAAGTAGTATACGAAATACATTATTTGTGCTATCTACAATAGAAAATTGTTGAAATGTGGGTTTTGGAAAAGTCAAACAGCTGAACACAAAAGAAATAAAACACGAACTGGACAGATATTACGAGACAGTCCAAAATCCCCATTTTGATTGAAGGCTGACTTACTGGACAAACAAAAGCACTGATAATTAGTTTCCTTGTATTAAATACACGCAATTAGTGTTTCCAATCAAATTTAAAAAATTCTAGACTCACTGATAAGTACTATTCAGAATCAGATTCGGACTGACCAAATTAAGGCAAATGTACTTGGTGAAAAGAGAGACAGCCCGAGACATGTACAACTTACAATGCTCAGGTGACTATTAAATATTTACTTTCTGACTGTACACTACGAAATGGATATCAAATTTCATATAACCTATTGACAGATGGCAGTGAATACATCAAAAGTCATATCTGAAAGATATGTGGTGAAACCCATTAAATAATTAAGTTCCAAGAGTATATATTAAAATATAAAATTAATGTACATATTTGAATGTTGTAATAATATGAAATGAAAACACTAAAATATTAATGTAGAGCAAGAATATTTTGTTATTATTCTTTAGACCAAGATCACTTCTTATGACCATCCTTTCAATATCACATCACGAATCTGCTAATCACTAGAGATACGAAATAATTTAATTTAAAAAAGAAAAAAAACGGTTCTAACCATAGATTATTACTCTTTTAATTCGAATAGCTACTTTTGAATGTATAGAGCTACAATATAAGGTAAATTAAGTACGCTGGTGGAGGCAATGCAACATAGGAAGGCGGCTATAGATAAAATTGTTGAACAAGCCGAACAAGAGTGTGAATCAGATGATGTCGAGACTATGATGATTATCTGGCTCGGGAGATACGGTAACCATGCAACGAGTGATGAGTTTTCACTGCTTGTTCTCCAAAGCTTGCGTTCAAAAGGAGACAACTCTCTAACGGGACCCTTTGTAGTCGGGCAGGCTAAACAAGGCGATAAATAATAGTTATTTCATACGTGAGCCTATTCACAATGTGAGAAAGCTGCGTGCGGCATTGCAAACGAATGGCTGGAGCGGGATTATTAAAAACGAATTAAGGTTGTGCTGTGGGAATGGTTTCCTGCCTCTATGGAAGGCTCACTAGTGTTTGCTCAGCAAATTATGATATCTTCTATTTACTTTAATAATGCTTTATTCCCCATTTGTAATGTATCTGACCTCCTCCCCCTCTACTTTTATGAGGGCTATATGATGTGATTTTTTATATTTACAAATCATATTTGTAGTACTTTCTTGTGTGTGTGTGTGTTTTTTTTTTTTTATACATTTTCTTATTATTACATTTTTTTATCCACAATCCTCATTATTCAAAATTAAATATCAATAGTTGTTAGGTTATTTTCAGCTCTATTCCATCCTATTCACTACCAACGCTTTCGGATTCATACATCTGAAACTTACATTTCCGAATTTATTTATTATTTTAAACTCTCTTTGCTGGATTAACGTATATGTTCAATCTAAGCACTGCCCAGTAACACCGTCTTTTTCTCATATTTACTGGCGTATTTTTCTCATCCCACCTCAACCGGATCATGAATAGATGTGCAGATATTGTAGTTTCCAATTTTCTGAATTTTGTAGATTCAATCTAAGTTAATGGAATAGTGATAAAAATACAAATATTTAATTCAAAATTACATACAACAATGAACGTACTTACGTTTGTACATTTATTCATTAGTTAGCTCGGTTAAACGTAGTTGATGACAAAAAAGAAAAATGGTTTGCTGTGGAAATATATAGATTGGATTAATCAAGAAGACACCTTCTTTTTCATCAAATAATAAAAACGTCCTATAACACCTAAAAATACTGTTCAACCATTCGCATAATGTACAAAAAAGTAAAAGTGGCAATCGGACAAATACTACCGAATTTATGTTTACTATTCTAATTACCCATAAATATAGGATTGAAATGAAAATGGTTTCCAGTAGGAGTATAAAAAACTGATCAGCCTAAGCACTAAATAACCACGTTTATTTTCATCACATTACATCCATTATCTTGTTATAAGGGTGAAGCAAGAAACATCTATTGGACGAGTAGTGTCGAATTTTTACCCGATGTGGGTCAAATATATATCGCGTTCTAAGAACTATGCCATCAAAATTGAAATTCTTGTCTGTATGTTCTCTCATTTCATATTGAAACACATAAAAATGCCTCAAAAAATTCCATTTTCATTTGTATACCTTGCATACAAGGCACAAAATAAGACATATCTTGGTATCGATAGAGTTCTCATCTGAGAGTTGAAACATATATTCATCAAAATCTTCAATAGTGTTGGTTTTATAGAAAAATAAATTAAAGCTCATATTGTGTTATATGTATTTTCCAGTCTACAAACATTGTTTAGATTTATGAGTTTATAAATGTTGACTCCTGATTACCGGTTACCAAAAGTAATTTATACGTGATCCATGAGTATTACTCAATCAACTTGAGAAATGCTTTAAAAGACTTAAAGGCCGCCATGAAACACGCCAAAATGCCGCCATGAATCACGCCATTTTATTCATTACTACTACTGGCAAGAGTAGGAGTTTAGTTTCATATCAAAACAGATTTTTTATTCCAAAATTATCGATATTTATTTTATTGAAAGCTTGTAACGAACAAATAGTGTTTAAAATAATTTTCCAGCGCAAAAATGTTTTTTTTCTGTAATCGTTGAATAATGGTAACATTACTAAACTCAAATGAGTGAAGAAAGTGAAACATTTTGCAATTGAGTGAAGAAAGTAATCACTTTCTTCGCAAGTGAAGAAAGTGAATTGCCTTCTTAATTAGTAATAAGTATAAATTAAAAAATAATTTGAAGTTGGAAATTAAATGCTTTTAAATGTTTCTTAACATTGTAAGAATTTATTTTAACAAAATAAATTGAAATGTGAATGAATTATTGGTAGAAATAATCAATATATTTTAAAATTTAAATATAATAATAATTATCTTCCTTGTTTATAACCTGCACTTGTTTATAACTGCACTACTTCACAATCATCACTAGTTGTTTTATAACTATGCTTATAACCTTTCACAACCATGCTTATAACCTACCAACAATATACCATAATCTTCACAACATCCTAATTTTGTTCATATTCTGGTTAGATCTGATCATGTATTACACGTTTACAGAAAATATTTAATATTACACTCGTGACGAAAGTAGAATTTACAACTCTCGTGAAATTACCACACTCGCTTCGCTCGTGTGGGTAAACGTTTCACTCGAGTTGTAAAATGATCTACTTTCGTCACTTGTATAATAAATAACTATCGAATTTATGAAATTCTTTATACAGTAATTTCATTGTCTGACTAACTTAACTACATTTTTTGGTGCTGTAATTTTAATCAGCCCTTCATATTGCTTTTAGATAGTCTATGCCTCACATTTAGATAGTCTATGCCTCACATTTAGATAGTCTATGCCTCACATTTAGATAGTCTATGCCTCACATTTAGATAGTCTATGCCTCACATTTAGATAGTCTATGCCTCACATTTAGATAGTCTATGCCTCACATTTAGATAGTCTATGCCTCACATTTAGATAGTCTATGCCTCACATTTAGATAGTCTATGCCTCACATTTAGATAGTCTATGCCTCACATTTAGATAGTCTATGCCTCACATTTAGATAGTCTATGCCTCACATTTAGATAGTCTATGCCTCACATTTAGATAGTCTATGCCTCACATTTAGATAGTCTATGCCTCACATTTAGATAGTCTATGCCTCACATTTAGATAGTCTATGCCTCACATTTAGATAGTCTATGCTTCACATTTAGATAGTCTATGCCTCACCTTTATATAGTCTATGCCTCACATTTAGATAGTCTATGCCTCACATTTAGATAGTCTATGCCTCACATTTAGATAGTCTATGCCTCACATTTAGATAGTCTATGCCTCACATTTAGATAGTCTATGCCTCACATTTAGATAGTCTATGCCTCACATTTAGATAGTCTATGCCTCACATTTAGATAGTCTATGCCTCACATTTAGATAGTCTATGCCTCACATTTAGATAGTCTATGCCTCACATTTAGATAGTCTATGCCTCACATTTAGATAGTCCATGCCTCACATTTAGATAGTCTATGTCTCACATTTAGATAGTCTATGCCTCACATTTAGATAGTCTATGCCTCACATTTAGATAGTCTATGCCTCACATTTAGATAGTCTATGCCTCACATTTAGATAGTCTATGCCTCACATTTAGATAGTCTATGCCTCACATTTAGATAGTCTATGCCTCACATTTAGATAGTCTATGCCTCACATTTAGATAGTCTATGCCTCACATTTAGATAGTCTATGCCTCACATTTAGATAGTCTATGCCTCACATTTAGATAGTCTATGCCTCACATTTAGATAGTCTATGCCTCAACAAAATTTAGTTGTGTTTTTACCAATTGTTAGATTGCTCTCCTGGTCCGGCGTCAAGTCTGCTACAGTAATATTTTATTTATCTTGACTTTACGCCAAATAGTCTATGAAGTTAATTTCTTAAGATCATTATTTCATTTTGAATTTATTCGTGTTATATAAGAATGTCTCAATAGAATTGAGTCATTTTTTCCATGTTTATCAAGAGAATGAATATAGACAAAACTATTGTAAATAAATAAATTAGCTGGAAGAAAACTACTTACTTATTTTGAGTACTCAAATTTCCCATACATATGTTTTTGTGTGACGTGACCTACTAATAATTCTTTCAAACTAATTTCAAGTTAGGTCAACATTCAGTTGCCATGGTTATCGATTGTTCTTTCTGTCAAATTTATTTTGTATTTTTTAAAATACATTATTTTTTTAAACAATAAAAGTCAAAATAAAGTTTCAAAGAAATATGATATATAAGCCCTATCTCTGATATTGGGCAAATTAAGATTAAAAAAATAAAATTAGCTTACTATTTTGTCATAAAACTTCACTTCTACAGCTCTTACCTGAAAATTCAAAAAATCATTAATGAAAATACAACATTTTGAATAGGCTTAATATTAAAAATTCCCCAATAATTTTCCACTACATAGTTAATTTGAAGAAAATTTGAAACTGAGTTAGCATATATAACTGTATCCACCAGCTTGTTAAGTTTGATTTGTTTTATTAACACAAATCGTAGAGAGCACCTCATGTCCATCATTTGTTAGCATAATGACTGTGGTTTATTAACTATAATGTAATTACATAGAATATCTTTAAGCATTTGGATAGATAGAGCTTTTAAGAAATAGGTCATGTGCTAGGATGCCAGAGAATTCCTATGTTAAACAGCTAAAGGTGAGCAGGCAGAAAATCTGGGAGCGGCAGATCCTTATCACATAATCATGCCTATTATAATATTGGTCCCGAAGACATAGCAACAAGTGCTTCTACTACAGCTGATTAAGTGGTTACCACCTTCAGGGCTGATTATCAGATTGTGCTACTTTATCGTCAGTATATCAGGATAAGGTAACTAGCTACCAATAAGAGAATTGAGCTGATAAAATTCTCACATACGCATGCAATTGCCCACTCACAAAAACACGCTTCCACGCACGCACTCAACTTTTAGTCTTACGAATGTATAAAATGTTATGAATTGGGGTTCACTTTTAACGCCTTTACAATTAATAAATTATGCATCTAATAGAAATTTATGTTATCTCAGTTTCTACTCCCTATTCAAATTCTGAACTGTAGCCTTGTCAAGGAAAGATTGATTTTTACGAAACCTTTATTTAATATAATTTAATATAATAAGGCTTAATGGGACGGGTTATCTACAGGCTACCACCCTTTTCTAGCCTGGGTGGGACTAAGGATTTTATTTAATGAATGCCGTTACTAAATAAATTCCTCTTCCCAGGCAGTAATATAATTTTATGATTTTTAGTTTGATAGTTATGCCATAATTTGTAATCATTATTCAATTTATATCTTAAGCTTAACCCGATGTTTTCTATACCACTGCTGGTTTCCTTTCAGTTATTTGAAACGAATGCATTTTCTAATCCTTGATTTTTCTCCATAAGGGGAATATTTATATTCAACTCTGTGACGTTCACTTAAACATCTTACTCATTCAAAGGAAGCCATCTCAACTTATACGGGGCTTCTTACAGGCTGTTTCCTTCCTGTTTATTGACCTAAAGAAAATCTTTATTAAAATCAGTGGTATTATTTTGTTTTTATCAATGTATTTATCAGATTGCATTAGTTGACTAAAACCAATCCTACAGTTGTAGATTTTGAAACATCGACACATATGTCCTATATGTTTTATGGGACAAATTTATGGGGCAATTTACAAGGGAAAGTTGCTGTTTCTTTAAATAAATTGCCAATGAAAATAATTTTAGAATACACAGAATAAATAAAATTACATATATTTGTTGTATTGAGTTTCTCTTCTGCGTACAGTATTTCAGAAATTATGGCTGAAGAAAATCCCATATAGTATATTTATTAGTGAATGAAGCCTCACTAGAAGGTATTCACAAAGGGACCCGAATCATAGTTTCTTAGCGTGGGGAGACATTGACTATTATTTTTAAAAATCAGCAGAATTTTTATATTTCATTTAATGACTTTCATATCGTTCATTGGATATAGCTAAATGTAATATTTCATTACGTTTCTGTCTTAAAAAGCAAGAGTGAATGTTTAAAATTATTGAGGTTTCATTAGAATATTGATATTGGACCATGGTACAACTAATTAATTTTATAAAGTACAGTAGATTAGAAGTTTTGTATTATATTTCGTTTCGATAAATAAAATTAACCCCCTTCTTTTCTTAAGTGCGCTTGAAACTGACAAGATATAACAGTGAGGGATATATGAAATTAATCTCAAATACAAATAGAAAAAGATTGCCAAATAATATTGATATTTTGGCATATTTTCTATATTCCTACTCTATACTTTCTTCAACAACTATTACAATCGTACACGGAAATTGTATTTTGAAATAATTGTTGTAGAGACAACTTAAGTAGATAAGTAATAAACAAATATTCTACAGAAAGCTCTTGAAGGTGTCGAAAATATAATTCGATATTCTTAATGAACAGCTATATTGAGATAAAAACATACCCATAACTTTTTATAATTTGTACAGTCTTTTTATAAATAAGTAAGTATTGCTGCCCTGCTAAGAATTAAAAACTGTAGAAAAAGGAAATTTCACCTAAACATTTAATTTTAAAATAGAGAAATATTGAGTCAAAATTGAATCTATAATTAATGTATATAAAAGCATTTAATTCATATATCTATCTATTTTAAGTAATTATGCATTCATTGCATAAATCCCAATTATATGAACACTACCCTTTACTACTAACAATGACAGACAAATTGATTTTCGGTACCGTCACTTTTGACCTTTTACAGAAGCCAATTGTGTAACTCAGACTGACACTGGCCTAAAAACCAAATACTAAAACTGTCACAGAAAGAACAATTGGTATGGCCATAATTTAACTTCAAAAGAACAGTTATGAGATACACTCACACTTTAAGCCGTTGTTAAAACCCCCTTGTATTTCAAATTCATGAAATATGTTTCAGTATTTGTTAATTTAAACTGCTCGGCATATCCTGGCAAATAACCATATTTCTGCTAAGTTGAGCAATCCAACAAAACTAGTAAATATAAAAGGGGGGTTTTAACGCACCTTCTGAATTTAAAAAAAATGATTAACCGCGAATAAAACGAAAAAACGAACGGAGCTCATTCCACTAATATCTCACAAAAATGTCCTAATTTGGGGAGTGGTGAGTTCGATTCCCGCCTGGGCAAATAGGAATTTATTTAGTGACGAGCTCATTAAATAAAATACTTAGTCCCACCCTGAATAGAAAAGGGTGGTAAACTGTAGATAATCCGTCCCAGTCAGCCATATTAGCATATAGTGAACGTTAATAAATAAATAAATAAATTTGCTAAAAATAGATTAAAACATTGATTTTAAAATAAATTAATATAAACGAAAAATCTATAATAATTACTACAAAAATTGTGATACATTTCTAAATAGATTCTAGCGTAACTGAAAATCTGTCCATTTCTAAAAACGTATTAAATAAAATTGGGTTAGTCCGAAAACTAAGAAAGTTTACAATCCTAATTAAGTATGAATACCAACAGCTCTAAAAAAAATCTAATAACTCTAGTTATATTTATTTATTTTACTAGAATATATACTTTTATATGAATAATATGCAACCACTTTTTGATATATTAAATGGATGGCTTAGAATATTTCTATCAAAGGCTTTTAAATACAATTATTACGACTAAAACATATTACTAAAGAACTAGAGAAACATTAAATAGTTTATTAGACGAAGAACACCAAGCAGAACATTCAGATCTAATATTGTTTCAAAATTGTTCTATTTTAATTTCTGTGATCTTGAAAAAAATAAACTTAAAGAGTTAAAACATTTAGATAAAGATATAAGATCAGAATATAAGCTAAAGTTTGTAATGCTAGTAGCAAATGTTATGCAGAAGAAAAAACTGGTAGTGGATTATATTATAAGAATCGGAATAGAAGAAAGTTTTATAGACCTTCCTAACTAATGGCATTAATATAATTATAATTAATATGACTCTTTGGACAAAGAATTGGCTGCTGGTTAGTTAGTTAACGAGACTGCATGCATCTACTAAAGATGGCGTAATCCAGACCCTTCACAATTAGCGGGGTTATCTCTCACTTGGTAAAAACCTTAACGAAGAAACCTATTACGTTGCGCCCCAAAAGCTTTGACTTTCCTAGGGCCAGGCAATAAAAAAACGTTGACCTTTCTAGAGCCTACCTATAAAAAAGACTTTGACATTCCTAGAGCCTAACAATTAAAAAGACTTTGACATTTCTAGAATAGAGCCTACCAATACCCAGAACACACAAATGAAAAAGGGAACTGTTCCAAAACTTATTTTCCTGTGGTACAAGTTGTGATGAAGTTCACTAATCTACTAGATGCGTCTCATTCCAACACCACCATAGTTCAAAGATTTGTATGCGTAATTGTTCTGATCATGCAAAATAAATAGCAAGGCAATGATGAACAAGGCAACTTTTATCAATTTTCCACATACATTATTAATGTAATATATTAATTTTCCATAATCTGCCTTAAAATCGGTATATCTTATTATATATCCTTTACATTTAATTATGAAAAAAATTAAATATTTAATGTATTCTTGCAGAATAAAAGAAGAATAAATACGTCAAGAAATGTTTAATAAATTAAGGGAAAATGAAATTCCGTAGTTATTTTAATACATTTCGATAGAAAGAATATTTTCGATGCAATTTTAGGATCGAATGCTGTAAACTTAGCTTTTAATCGTATGTCACCAGGAAGGCCAAGGTATGCCAGTTTGTGGCTGAACCCGATTCTATTTGGATCACACTAAATTATTTATTTGGAGACATAAAACTGTATTGAGGCTTGTATTCCCCTGTAATAGAACAGTTACTAGTAGATTTTTGACTACAAATAGACACGTAGATGCCAGTGGGGTTATTTTTACATGTATTTTTTTTATTAATTAAATGAGATCCGCAACGCCGGCGATTTTTTCATTATTTTCTCATTATTGAAGTTTGCTCAAAAAAACAAACAGAAAAAACGAGTAAAGAAGTAAATTATGGAATACGGTTATTTCTGAAACGGTCCTGATACGGTGTGCATACCAGTAATATATGTAGGAAACTATATTGTGTATGGGAAAATAAGGGTGATGAAAATAATATAAATGAAAATATAAGTATAGATGAAAAAAAAAGAAAAAGGGACCACCAAAAAAAAAATGTGATGTACAGTTAATGCTTCGTTGCAGTGTCTACAAATCGGTGTGTCCTTTCTGGTTAGTTCAACTTCCTTTCTTCGTGTGCTCCTGTTCCCTGATGGCCATTCCTTAACTGTTATTTTTATTTGTTTTATTTTATGTCATGAGTCCTATCCCAAGATAGGATAAGAGCCACTGCTCTTTTAGTGCCTTAGTGCATTCGGTTAATACGTATTAGTGGTCTGTAGAGCTTATCTCTATAACTATATCAATATCTGGTATGTCTATAGTATATTTTCCTAATCTCTCGATGTGTCTACTTTCCTTAATGTTTGTATGTCGGGGTAACAATAAAAGAGTAATGCGGGTGTTGTTAGAGTTTAGTCTATGAAATTGTTCAAACATTTTGACAGCCAAAGGATTTGCCGAGTATGTTGTAGAGTGTATGTAGAGAGCTCAATGAATCAGTGCACAGTACTATTTCATTTTGACAGCACAGCTTTTGAATTATAGACAATGCTAATAGAAATCTCAGCTATATAAGAGCTAGAATCTGCTCTCATAGTGCTTTTTACATTTAAGTTTGATTAGTATTTCTCACTATTATACAGTGGTATGTTCAAATGCCTCACAAATTTAAAAAACTGTAATCCTGGACGTTCGGAATTGTTTTTCAGAGCTTGTGCTTCCCTTTAAAAAGCGAGTTATATTAGTCTCTGGGTGAATAGGTTTGCTAAGAAACCACTAAAGTGAGTCATTATCTTATAACCTCAATGTGGTTGCAACGGAAATTGTCATTCCAGATACAGAAGAACTTGTTTTTGTTTTATTCTTTTAATATCTGTTCATATTGTTTTTATAAATTCATCAATCGGCAAACAAGATTGCACAAAATATTTCTAAATATAGAAACTCCATCCAGCATATGATAAAATTTATGGTATCACTTCTAAGGATTCTTGGATGTATGTTTTGATAGATCCTGATACTAAATATCTCCTATCTCTCAATAAATGCATGTGGGGAAGAATCTATATACATTATCAAAAATAAAATAAATCTTTCTTATTGAATAAAAATAAAAATTGTACGACTGAGCTATAATAATGAGTGTTATTTTTCACCGATACAATAATCAGCCCTTCAATTTCTTTGCTTCTCCAAGACCTCTTCAGGGCCACGTTTTAAGAGGTTGACCTCGAGGGAATCAGCTATTAAGGGTACTCTAAAAACTTCCTCATGCACAACGATCCTACCTAGAAAATGTCATAAATGAGGTCCGTTCAAATGACAATTCTATATATAAATTACTTTCACGCAGGGCTACCTAAGCTAAGCAGCTTTCCCAAGTGGAATGGCAATTTGTCATCTCATGTTACCTTCTATTCTCTATTTATTCCGTAGTAAAAAGCTTTTGTAAACAAAAATTGAAATAAACGCTGGACATGATATTTTAGTGACCAAGTTACATAAATTTAAAATCTGACGATTAGAATTGTGGGTTGAAAACATAAAAATAAATACTCCCTCGATATTCGAATTAAGAAAAACCATTTATAGGATCAAATGTAAAACATTAAATGATAAGTTCTCTCATAATAACTAAAAAATTTCAAATCCCTTTCCGGCCTCTTCTTCTTCCAATTTAAGCCATTAACGTATAGGATCTTTAGAGTTGAATGAAAAGGTTTCATTATCGGGTATGATATAGATTAAATACACATTTTTCCAGACATGAACGTAAAAACGTACTTCATGGTGCCATTACCACACAACGTCAGTTATATCGTATAGTATTGATCCCATGAAAACAATATTATGTATTTTCGCTTTGAATAAGACGTTTCATGATATTTTGGACTATCTAACGTTCCATGACTCAATGTACCGTTTGCTGAAGACTGAATAAAAAAAAAACAAATAACTCACTTAACTTTCGAGATACGAAAGAAATGAACACAACAATAATTATGAAGATTTGTAATGGCAATAAGATTGGTTATGCAATATTTTATAACTCATAATAAGGGAGGTATTTTGAATTTTCAATTTCCTCTCTCTCTCTAGACCCCCCCTCTATCCGATCAGCTTTGGTAGACAATTCGCGTCATTAGTGGAACCTAAATAGCTGATTGAGAATTAAGTGAAATCTGGTATATCAATAGAATTTTTAAAAAAAAATATTTGAACTAATATTCACGTAATTTTATTAATACGTTATATAAGTATGTTTGATGTACTCTTTCGTTGTAGAACTTTTTAGTCTGGCCATTTTAATGAAATATTTTGAATGTATTGTTTCTTTCCTAAAGGTTTAATAGTTTTGTGCAGTAAGGCCATCAGCAATGGGTCCTTGAATTTGCATTGCTTTAGGGGTAGGAAGAATTTGTGCATGTATTATAACGCATTTTGCATTATGGCATTTCATATTAAATACAACTACATTTTAATCGTCTTCCTTAACTTTCTCATCATAATAACTTAACTTTCTAAATAATTTAATCACTTTTTTTTATTTGAGAGAAAAAAATGTTCGGGCTAGACGGGAATGGAAACTTGGCATCCTAGTTATTTAATTGACCTAGAGGCACGATTACCTACCCGTGTGAAAAACCTCTCACCAAGCCACACAACAAATACGGCCCTTTGCGTCGCGTCAGTAGCTCAGTAGGTAGACTACTGGACTAGATATCTCCAGGGATTCCTCCTAGTTACAGAAAACGTTTTCTCATTAAAATAATTAAAATATCCCCCTAAGAACGGAATGCCTCTAATTACTCAGCTTATTTCGTTATTCTTTAACGATTAATCCTATCATCACCATATTTTACTTAATTTGAATTTTGATGTGGGCACCCTACACTCCTATTAAATTAAAGAAAGAAAATATTTTGCTATATTGCATTTGAAATTGTTTTTTTTTTTCGATAATTTTATCTCCACTCCGATGAACCAGGTCAAAAAAATGTTAAGGGCACAATTTATAGATTTATGGTAAACAAAAACGGTCGTAGCCATATCTTCTATGTCTCTAAAATGTACGGAGATATTCGAATTTGTTTTATTTTCATACTCTTTTTTACAACTCCTAGGCTTATTATATTATAATCGTAGAACATGTTTTGACAGGAAAGTGTTATTTTCACCTGCTCATGCTATCACGATATATAAATGAAATTAATTACTACTTTCGTTGTAGCAAAAACATAAAGTGTCCTAAGGAAACTATACTTCATAGGAAGAATCAAAGCACAGATTAGGAATCCACACGAAAAATACATCTTAGATCCCCAAAAAACGTCTCTAGGACGAAATCTTTGTTGACCAGTGTTATTGTTTGCAACTAAATGTTAGAACAGCAAAAAATATGGACAGAATTCTAAGACTAGTTGTTTTTGAGTTGAGAGAAATACGTACAGACCAGTCAAGATGGATTCTGGAAGTGAAAGCGGATAATAAAATCTAAAATCCGATTTTTTTTTTAGAATGCTTTATGTTGTACATGGAATTAATGAATGTGGAATATTTCATTTTTAAAACCAATTAGAAATAGTCACTAGACATGAAAAAGGATTCGGGTTGAACTAGTTTTATTAAGACACAATGAGGATTTTGCGAAGAAACAGGTTTGCTAAAAATAGTCGTGCTAATGGTAGTGTGGCCTGGCGCACTGGGTCACATAATAATAGGACTAAGCCTTCATAAAGGTGTCACGTGTTAGAATGTATGGTTGGAGGAATATTGGAGACAGTGTGAAGGCTGCAGAACGGTGACCGGCCTTGTGACCGTGAAAACCGCCCGGTCACTGCCCTCTCTCGACACCACCGTCTGTCTCATTAGCTCTTAATGCCTTCAGTCAGTTCGACAGCTGCGACGTCAATTACTGCCAGATCGGATGCTTATCTGTCATTTAGTGTGTTCACCTTTCTGCTAGCGAGGAGGAAACGCGATTATGAGGTCGCTCTGGGCGTTGCGAATAAGGGCGGGATATAACTCAGGCGCCAACTTGGAGGTCATTAGGGTGCATCCCTCCAAGAAATTTTGGAAAGTCCGTCACGCAGGGGCTGCGTAAACTAAGCAGATGTCCCACGTGAAGTTTTACAATAGAGAAATTTCACGAGAGCCGAACAGTTACGAAAACGCCGAACTAGCTTTTGGCGGGTAACTCAATCTCGTCCGTTATTCGCCCAGATTTAATAAAAATGCAAATATATCAGTTAATATTCAAGATAGAGAATAAATTTATATGACGCTATTTATAGTAAATTTAATTTGCAATAAGATGATAAGATAATTGATTCTATACAATTTTTCGAAACCATAACCATAAAACCTTTAAATATCGAGTTTGGTAACGATTAAACAAAAATTGCGACCGCTAGAGCGTTAACAGACAAATACATACATACCTATATATATATATATATATATATATATATATATATATATATATATATATATATATACAGTTTTGAACGAACCTCATTTTCGTCATCTACTAGGTAGGATCGATGGACATTTTAAGAAAACTTTCGAAAATTACGTCATGAGTACGACATCGAAAATGAATAATTTTGAATACTTAGGGTTGCTTACACTAGCGAGATTTTCTAGGTGCAAGAACGATAATTATAGGAAATAACAAATCTTTCTTTATATAGCCGTTAACGGCGCAGCACAAGTTAACGGAGAAATTTACGAACATACATTGCACTCATACCAATCGTTCAGCTCTGAGTTCAACCATGGACATCTAGTTTTAATATCGATTTTAGCAGATCTCCTTTAAATCAAAAAATTCAAAATATCTCCGTTACTGGGTTGGATCGCAATGTGTATAAACAATATTGTTGAAACTTTAATTTTCTCTAAACGGTTTTCATTACACGTTTTTTCCAATTCGAATATTAACCGTAATTTTGGGATTTTTAAATTTTCAACCTTCTGTAAACCACCACATTTAGTCATCGCATGTTAATAATAAGCGAATATATCATTAAAACGTCTTATTCAAAGCTTGAATATCAAATATTGTATTCTAAGATTGTAAACAGATCTTTTTACTAGATGAGATACGTGCAAATACGTTGTGATCACGTCAACAATTCAAATTTTATTTCTTGTCTGGAATGTATTTATTGATCTATACCATTCTAGATATTTAACCGTTTCATTCAACAACAAAAATCATATCCATTGATGTCTGAAATCGAAACAATAATAGGGGGTTTTTGTTGAACAACAAAATTCAAAATCTTGAAACTTACGGCCACCACTTCCCTCTTTTCATCAATATTCTTGTTATTTTGTATTCTTGTTATCGGTATTCTTGTTATTTTGTCTTTAAGCAACTGGGCTATTGAACATCTCGAATCCACTTTTATTTCAAATCTTACCTTCTCAGATTTCTCACTATGGGAGAAATACAAAATGGAATGTAAAGACTGTCAACCAAGTTCATTAATGTCTGAAATAGGCCCAGTGGGAAGGTGGGGGGGGGGGTGGTTAGAGAGGATTGGATTTCGAAAATTCAAAATGTCTCAATTATTATGAGTTTGGTCGAAAAATTGTACGGAACTGATCTTATTGAAAATTTAATTTCTTTAATTGTCTTTTACCGTGTGCGATACAAACATTCGGGTTTATGTCATTATGTAAGATTTCACTTTCCAAACTACATGATTTTAATTGGAACAACGTCACCAGGTATTTAACCGTTGCATAGAAAATATAAAAAAATTTTTAGGTAAAGGCTGAATTTGCGGGAGGTGGGGGGGGGGGGGTAAAGGAAGAATAATTAAAATTTCAAAGTATATCGGCTACTATGAGCCGGGTCGAAACATATTATATAACTGATATTTTTGGAATGTTAATTGTCTAATGTTTTATACATGTTTCCTTTGGCTCGAATATTAAGGGAAATATTTGTTTTTTGTTCTGGTTTAAGCCTTTTTTAAACCCCGACTTTTATGCAGCCAGTTTTTACTATGTGTACCTAAGTCACAGAAAATTTCAAACCCAATTAACACCTTAATTCCTGTGTTACATTGGTTTCTTAAATAGATGGTGAGTTAAGATCTTTAGCACACCATATTGCAGTGTGTGGGAAATCTGCTTAAATTACACAGCACCTTCATAGCGGACTTTTTGTACACAACCGATGCATGACAGACTCAACTTGCACAAACACAAATAGGGCAATAAGAGACTGATAAAGGTGATATTTTCCAGTCGCTGGAGGAAAACAAGGGATTCGTTTGAGAGCAGCGTGCCTGCTCTGTACTAATAAGGTATTCGTGACCTTTTGTGTACACGTAGAGAAAGGTTTTTGGGGTAGATGTAGCCATTGCATTAACCCATTATACAACCGCCAAGAAACAAACATTAATCGCTTTCAGAAAAACAAAACAGAAAAAAACGTACCAAGCCGAATCACCATTCAAGCTAAATTTTCACCTCCGGTTAATTTATATATATAATGTTTTATATATATATATATATATATATATATATATATATATATATATAAAATAAACACACACAGGCCTAAGAGACAAAGGGTGATTTAGTAGTAGTACACATTATCATATATATATATATATATATATATATATATATATATATATAAATATACACACACACACACACACACACACACACACACACACACATAGTAGTAGTAGGTTGGCGCATTAGCGATTATTATTTGAGGCGAAAACTTCATGCATTTTCTCCAGACTCCGGATTTGTATGTCTCTTCAGATTGAACTGATAGCTCTTAATGATTTATATTACATAAAATAGCATCTATGAAACAACGGGTACTTTACAATTTATAATTGTTCCCAAATTGATCATTGTTCTTTTAAGTAAATTTTTCCTCAGAGAAGTTTAAATGTTGTAACAACCATTATAAATTTAATTACGTCTCGAAAAATCTATTCATTTTTCGTTGAGTTTCCTGATACATTGCCATGCTCTGGATGAATGGTACAAGCTATTGATGGAGTCAGGAATTGCCCACAACGTCTGCACGCAACCTCGATTATACATGATATTAGCAATTATGTCGGACACAGCAAATGATCAGTTCCGTTATTTCCGTCAGCAGTATCCAGATTGGACAACTCTTCCGGTAAGAGGGTGCCATAAAAGTTTACTCTGATTTTCCTGAAGTGAGAATGATCAAATTTAGATGGATCCTTGAATTAGTTTTTATTTTTCTGTTGTTAGTTTGAAATTAAACTACCACAATGTATAATTTACATCGTGCCTATAACAACTTACTTCAGGGAATCCAAGACGAGATCATTAATAGAACTTATTTAGATTCCACCTGGGAAAATATATCAAGAATCTCCATTGTAGACTTCTTTTGCAGAAGTGCGTTTACCCACTAGCTTAATATAGGACTTTTGTAATCATATTGGTCATTATTGCTATTGCTTGATCTGAAAGCCACTTTTTGGTCGTGGTACAGACAGATCACTTGGTAGGCTTTTAATGAACCGTAGTGGGCTCAGCACCTGTCGAACTCATGTTGTTCAACAAGCAATATTGAATAGTGATTTCGGTCTTATTAAAATGTTATTTATTAACGTCCACTTTATGCAACTACAGCTTATTGGGACAGGTTATCTACAGCTTAGCACCCTTTTCATGTCGGGATGGTACAAAGGATTTTATTTACTGAGTCCGCCACTTAATGAATTCCTAATGATTTCCCAGGGGGTATTGACTCACGAGCCTTTATGGTGTGAACTAAAGTCATATAGCAAACCAGAGCCCCTTCATCTTAATAGTATGGGATTTACAATTTGGATGGTTAGTGCAGTAATAAAGAGTTAAAATGGTTTTCACATAAATTTCTTTAACAGAAGCTCTTCAGTATAACTACTAAACTCTGTTAGTAGGTGTCCTTATGAATAATAAGGCCTAATTGTTTTTTTCCATACTAATTGCATTTATTAACGTAGAAACCTTACATTTAAAAACAAATTAATTTACTTTCACTCCACCTAACGTATTCTAGGCCAATAAAGAGGTATAATAGAATTTCTCATTTCTAGCTCATGAGTTGCGAGATTTCCTGTTCAATTATTCAAACATATTTGAGAGGAGAAAATGTAAGAAAAACTAGTCGTGAGAGCCTCGTAATGAGACATGGTGGTTATCTACGTATCTACTTGGAAGACTTGTTAACCTGTATTATTCCTTATGCTCTCATCGGCCGTCTACTTTTCTTGTAGATTTCCTCAGAAGTGGTTTATAAAAAGCCAATTTAAACTTACTGGCTTTAACTGTCAAACATAATGAATTTCAACTTCTGGGAATTGGAGAATTGAGTTCTGAGAATTTTTATTGGGATTGTTTTATAACAATTTTGAATCGGGTAATTTAAGTTCATGAATGTTTATATATCATTTTCCTTCTAGGAGTTTTTAGTTGACCCAGCGATAATCCCTTCATAACCAGATAAGGATCAGTAAATAAAATTCTACTTCTACTCAAGTCGAAAAGTTGCTATTCTATTTTGCTCTACATGTTTCGTGGCCCAATATACAACCTCTTCAGAGACATTAATCTTTACACTAGAGAAGTGCTAGCCGACCTTAAAAGTATTTAAGATACCCTATTACCTTTAGGTAAAAACAGTAAAAGAAAGCAGATATTTAAATTGCATTTTTTATAAATAAGTTTTGTTTTTAATGGTTTTAAAGTAGGTAAATTATTTTATATTCATTGTTGAAACTTCCCCTAGGAATTTTAAAATCATCGATTAAAAATATTATGTGATGTTGCTATAGATTTTATCAATTAATTCTGAACACCATGAGGTTCCAGATTCTGCATTTTAATTAGTCTCAATGAAGTTGGTCTAGAGGAAAGTTGCCACCACATATAGACTGACTTGGTTTTAGCAGATTTCCCCTAAGGGAAATCAGCTATTGAGGTTGTACTCATAACGGAATTTTCGAATTTTTTCTTTAAATGTCCATCGATCCTACCTAGGAGATGAAGAAAATGAGATCCGTTCAAAACTGTATATATATATATATATATATATATATATATGTTACCGCTCTAGAGGTCGCAATTTTTGTGTAATCGTTACCAAATTCGATATTTAGTCGTTTTGTGTAAAAAGAAAGATCAAGTTCGTTAACGGCTGAAATCGGACCAGGGGGAGGGGGGGTTTAGTGGGGGAGAATTTTGAAAATTCAAAATATCTCCGTTACTATAAGTCGGATCGAAAAAGTGTATAGAATCAATCTTATTGAAAATTAAATACACTATAAATGATGTTATATACATTTATTCTCTATCTTGAATATTAACCGTGATATTTGCATTTTTCAGTTTTCAGCCTTCAGTAAACCCCCACTTCTACTAGTGTTACAGAAATAATGCTCTGTTATATGATAAAAGATATTAATTGAAGCCTAAATACCAAATATTGTTTTCAATGAACTTTTACTTTGTGCAGTAATAAAGAGTTAAAATGCATATACTCCATATGCAAATACGTTCTGTTGACCCCCCCCCCTTCTTTTGTTTTTGGATTACTAAAATTTGAGTGATTGAGATAAAACTGATTCTGATTCATTACAAATTACACCACTAGCTTCAGTAAATTGTTTTCAATAATATTAATATGTTAGATTCAAATATATTTCATTAATTCCTTGTCTTTCCGGTCTATCTATGGAGCGCTACGAGGTTGGTTTGCCTGTTTGTTTACAATTCAGCCTTGTATTATACATTTACTGAGCATTCACGGCTGTGTTACCTGTATGTATATTTATCTATTGTAAACCTTCACGTGGAAAATCTGCTTAGTTTACGCTGCCCCTGCGTGACGGACTTTTTAAAAGAAAAAAAAAGAATGTTTCCTGGAAAAAGATTGTTTTCTGTGTGAAATGTTTTAAAGATAACACCAAACATGTAGAACAGAAGTTAAATTATAGTGTTTTTCAAAAGTTTGACCCTTTGTCTCCTAGTGATAAAAATGTTTTCAGACTGGCTATGATTTCCGCCTATAATTTGCATTTGAATGTGAAACCAGTCTGTTAAGAGGGTTGAAAAAGGAAAGTATCAGGTAAAAAATGTTTGCTCTACTCAAGAGATAATATAGTACTGTCTTAAATAGCTAGTTGTACGACAAACTTTGAGGAGTCCCTAATTGAATGTTGACTACTTTCAAGAGAAAGTAATAATTTCAGGAAGTCTTTAAGGAAAATTGAACTTGCTTATTCAATCAGCCAGGAATTCGACGAGGAAAACATCTAATACTTTGGTGAGCCTAATATATTTTATAGGCCTACCTCTAGGCATAACTCGTGTTGTGATGACGTATTGAGTTTACAGTTTCCTCAGAGTGTAATGTATACATTATCTTTAAGATTTATTAATAAACAAGTGTGGGCCATAGCTTTGATTCTCGCGAGAACATGTAAATCTATTTTATAGTTAATGTTCCGCTAAACAAGGTCTCGGTCTCACGCCTGATTGGAACCAGTTGTTGGTATTTTACCGTTACCTTTATGTATTTGGATAAAGTATAAATATTTGATATTTCCTGCCTGGCTAAAGACAATTTTATCAGTTTTAAATTTAAAAAAATTCATACTAACCCCATACTGGGATTTAGAGAAATAAATAAAAATTCAAAAAGTTTTTTTTATTATCTTCAATTTTCATTCTTTTCCCAATTCGGTAGACAATCATATAACTCAAAGAGAGAATCAACTATCGAATTCCCTTTAATGATTATCTTACGGTTTTCACATTCCATTCATGATAATATTCACAAATCGACCAAGTATTGAGGTGTTGATTAACAAATACAATCAAGATGAAAGGTTCGTTGTCCTAACATTCGACAAAAGGTTCCTGATTTATTTTGTTGTTATTAGTCTTATTAGCTATGCGAGCTAAGGCCATGATCTTATTTGATTTTGTAAATCAAACGTTATAGGTTAAATACCCGCTTAGCCAAGAGGAATTTATTTCCTCTCTGAATCAGGAGGAACTCTCTGAATAAAATCCTTCTTTCGATCCTGGCTAGTAAAGGGTGGTAACCTATAGTTAATCTGTACCATTTAAAAAAACAAAATGATAAACAGAAAGTAGTTATTTCTGTCTATTAAACGGCTCGAAGTGGGTGATGTGATGCATATTCGCGAGAGTTAAAGGCGTTTCTTCTCATGAGTATGGCCCGCTGTCTTTGAGAAACACTGTGGCATTATTTATTTATTTAGATTAAGATAAAGTCAATCTCAATGCATTCTTTATTGATCCTTTATTAAGGACACTATACAAAATTTAGAATTTGAAATGATTTCTATAAAATGGGTTGTAGTGGAATAGACAAAACTCATAAAAGAAATCACAAGAGTAGAAGCGGGGGGGGGGGGTGCCAGGAATTGAAAAAGTATGAATAACTCCATTAATATTGGAAGCAGAGAAGGATGTATGTATGAAACAACTAGTGAAGGAACCGAGTTTTATCAATTAGTTTGGTTAAAACACACTTATCGATGTAATGTCTAGTTTTGAGAAAATGACATTATGGGTAGATCCTCGATAGATGATTTTCCTTAAGGAAAATCTATTAAAAGTTGATTATTATTATTATTATTATTATTATTATTTATTAACGTCCACTTTTTGCAACTTAGGCTAATCGGGACGGTTTATCTACAGGTTACCACCCTTTTCTAGCCAGGGTGGGATTTTAGGACATTAAAAGTTGATTATTAGGACATTTAGGATTATTTGGAGGCAAAAGTGTTGAGACATCTCATAAAAGTCTAATAATAATGATTTATAATAATAATAGTAATTATTGCGGTTTATGGTTCATGGCTCCTTGAAAGTTTTGTTTTCAGCCTTAAAAAAAAATATCTATTGATATTATCGTCCAGATTAAGTAACTAAGCCCATCCGGGCACAATCGGAAAGCTTAGCCACAGGTTTCCAGCCTTTTCTAATCAGGATAATCTACATACTTAATAAATGATTCGTCCACAAATTATTTCCGCCCAGGCGGAAGTGCTACTCGCGAACTAAACGCTTCATAATATATTAAGACCAACAAATTAACACACATGGCTAAGCCTTCATCACCGGAACTTTGTGCCTGATTACTTCTCAAAAATATAATTGTTTTTAAATCCCAAAATAACTTTTCGGAGCCACTCTCCATTTTTGCCGTTATTGAGAATAATTGCCTTAGAAATATGATAGCTTACATTATTAGTATTATGATGGTTTCATTATTCAGCTCAAATTTGTTTTTATAACTGTCATCATTTAATTCATAAACTCGAAAATGGTTTCTAAATCCGTTAAAACCCGATTTTCAGATATTCCAATACTTCCTTTACTTCATCCACGGAAGCAATAAAGTCTTGAGGGGATTTTTTTTATTTTAATAGAATGATGATAAAAGAACTAATTATTTTTATTTATTTCCTCATTGTAAACAATTAGCTGACCGTTCAATTGTAACATTTGATAACTATTGTCTTTAAAAATTCATTTCATTTTAAAAATTATTTTAAAACGAGAAATGGTTCTAAAACTTATTTTTATTTTTTTTCTGCTTAAAATACATCACATATTCATTTTTATTAAATTTTACGTAGAAAATTTACAATTTTTCTGATATGAAAATATTTCGGTTACATAGTGCCGTCCTGCCATCTGGCAAAATGCTAATGTCCTAGGACAGTTGTGAGTTAAGTCATTTTTAGGCCTCATTTTGATTGTCAGTGATACAAGTAGTTTGTCTTTTTTGAAATCAAATATTTATATGTTAATTTGGTGTCGTTTATTCTAGCTCTTGACACTTTGACACCTTCTCCTCTAGAATTCCTGAAACTCAATTATTTTTCTTTTGTTTTGTTTTATTTGATTCCTTGGAATCCGAAAGTTAAAGTAAAAAAATTTAATTATAACGTGTATTATGTAGTGACGAGCTCAAGTACAGCTCATTTGGAAATTAGTATTAATGGTGTTGGAGAAAATATAGAATCACACACTCATTTAACGAAATAATAGTAAATAAAATCAAGGACACGTGACATTCACAAATAAAGTGTGAATAACATGTTGTTAGGAGTATATTGCGCGTCTGCTTGAGAAAGAGGATTGAAAGATAACGTCCGTTTTTCAATATTTATTGAAATCTCCCGCCAAAAGCCTCTAATTTTAGGATGCAGAATAAGTGTTGAAATGATGCTGAAAGAGGAAGAGACTGGTAGACGATGCCAAAGTCACGCGTATAACCTTTGGCATAAGTAAATAGTCTGTAGAAGGTAAGTGGTCTGGGTTGGTGAGGCACAATCACCGCCTGGTTAGTACCTTGATACACGTACTATTGCTGCACCACCATTTATTTGACCTGATCATCACCTTATCGCTAGCTATCTACGATTCGTGCCTCATGTTCTTGCACATGTAAATTAGGTCAGTAGAGGATATCTGTTATCGTGCCTCGAAATTACTTTGGCATATAATATCAATGGTTGAAGTAGGCATATGATTAATTATAAAAGGGATTCACAAGCCCTCGCTAATAGAGGATTATAGGTGCTGGCTAGATAATTAAAGACTATAAAAATAATATTGATATGGAAGGTAAACGTTATAGGCAAACCGCAACCCGAAATTACGGGACAGCCCGCTTCTATGTCGTTCATCCATTACGAGCAAGTTAATCTACACTATAATCGGGTAATTAGTGCTTACGTAAGCTATCGTAAACCTCTTAAGAAAACTCAAAGTTAATCATAAAAAAAAAAAAAAAGAAATTAAGAAAGTCACGCAGGGCCTGCATAAACTATTCAAGCTTACTTTATTAGCAGGTTACTCTTTAGGGAAATTGTGTATTGAGTTTGTACTAATGACGCGACAAATTGTATAAAATAAATCATATTGCTAATGTAACTTTCAATAAGTTATGGTATATAGATTTTTTTTTCTGTATCTTGAATATTAATTGAGGCATTTGCATTTCTCGTTCTTCGTTTTCGGCTTTGAGTAAACCTCCACTCCCACTCACTTCAGCAATAAGCTAATATCGAGGTTAAAATTTAAAATATTTACTTCATTTTTACTGTCTGCGTGATGGGATATTAATAATAACGCATATATTTACTTAAGTGCGTTTTACTCGTCATTAATAAACTTGATTTTTAGTTTTTCGTAAAGGTCAAAATTGGTCGAAAATCGTGGCATGGGCCACATTTTATTTGTTAACAAAATCTTTTAAGATGGACAAGAGTCGAGTCGTGTTTTCCACTTTGCACACTCATGGCATAAATGGCATATGCCACGTTGAGCTTCAGAAGTTTTATATATTTCACACTTCTGTAGCATTAATGAAAGATAAATAGCTTGTTGATTAGGATTTATGAAAAAAAGAGAATTACTCTTTTAAATCAGATTAAACCAGCTATACCCATGGTTTCCTTCACTTATGATATGACATGGCTGTTGACATTCAAATGCATACTGATTGAGCCTAAAGGGAGTTAAAAAGAATCGTTCCCTTTAGTAGGACATGATAAAAGTCAGGGCTCAAGGTAGCCTACAATGTTAAGGTGTTGATATTTATACTCTAATGGTTACAAAGATTACATCCATATATGTATATTATAGCCGTGTCTAATATGGGAGTTAAATAACAAAAAGGGTTTGGACCTATTCACTGGTTAGATTTAATTATAAATGTAAATCAAATATAACTTTTCTAGATACCTATAAAAAGTAAAATGTCACAAGTAATGTTTGGTACAGCCTTTACCTTCATGAAGTCACTGTTAGAAAATAACTTATTACTCCTAAGTACAATTAAATCTTTCTATATTATATGTGAAGTATATAATTTTATTTACAGCTACTCTAAACTGCGCTTTAAGAAGGCTCTAAGTATCAAAACAATTAATTGTGTCAATGAAGCATAAATTAACCGACACCCAAGGCCAAGTAATTTGGGTGTTTGAGGTAACCTATTTATGTTTCAAAGCTCATTGAACAGTAATTAGTTAAAATGATATTTTTTTACTTACAAGTTCAGAAGACATTTCTCGTCTATGGGTCAACATAACTAAACAATACACTTCTCTACTATATGCAGTAAGGAAACAATGAAGTGGTCGACAGATCAATGAACAAAGATATGAATGATACCAAAATAAACTTGAATCAAGACTGAAAGAAATAAGAAATAGCTTCTGAGTCACAAGTTGAAGAAATCTGAGCTACTTAACGGAAATACGTAGATTAAAATATGTACCAGCATACTTTATCCTTCATTTCCCGAATGAATGTTCATGATGTAAATAAAAAGCGTTGAATAGAATACACAGATATTTGCATCACAAAACTAAGAAGAAAAAAGAACCTTAACACTTACGAATCCCATATTCAGTGTCCTCATAGAGTTAATCACACAAGATCAAAGTGTCCCTCTGGGCGTTATTATTGTGAACGAATAACGCCTTTTAGGGCGAACCTGGTCCGAATCCTTCACACTCCAGTACCTAAACATTGACTCTAATATATGGTACTTATTTGTGTCTTAGAGTCAGAATAATGGGCAGAATGCATAAATAATTAATTACAAAATCGTCGAATTGGAAAAGGGAAATGAAAGACAAGTAATATCATTTAGTTGAAGCTAATAGCTTTTTTTTAGGTTGTTGGCAATGACATTGCATTTAAAATTTAGATTGATTTTACTAATTTTGCCAATTTAATCTTTATTCGCATTCTCTCTAAAGTGATCTTTCATTCCTTCTGCTCTTAAACCAATTAACGAATTAAATTAATCACAAGAACGACAAACGTCATAAAACTTCAAGGATGAGACGACCTGTTCCTAATTGCATCGTTTTGAAAGCTGGCATATTCCTACTACTTCTCGTGAGCTATCCATCATACGTAAAGTGAATATGCAAATCTCTGATATATTTAAGAGAGAGTTATATCGGCCACACCCACGTCATAATATACTATTTGACAAATCAACTCTTGATTCCGCTGTTTGATGTATCATGCCAGTCAATAAATCTGTTTCTGCTTCTTTTATTGAAATCAGAATATACCTATCACGCATTTTCAGTACCCTAGGGCAAAACGAATATAGAAATTTCAGGCAGGCAAATTACATGCAGAGTAACTCTCCGAGGAGGGTTTATCTCTTTCTAAGAATTTATCGACCTATCGTCGAATTAAAATGTGATTTAGGGATACCAAAGATCCTTTAGTAACCCCAAATCAGTCTAGGGATTTTAAAGAATGATTAAGATTATTATTTCCACTGTAGGCATTTCGATCATACTCCAGGAATTTCTCCCAGGGCTTCATAGACTGCATTTTCCGACAAGTATTATAATCCAAATTAAAGTAGTTATTATTACATATTTATATTAATTATAGGGAATAAAGCTCTTCATTTATTCTGTCACTGAGCCTAGATACGCAAAGTAGACAAAACATATTCTCTTGAATATCATTAATAACGAAAATAAATATCTGAGCTAAGAAAATAAAGGTGTTTATTCTTCGGGACAGAGAGTTTTCAGAGGATAGCTCCGTCATCAGTGCCCTCTTCACAAGGATATTACTGGAACCATGGATACCCTGTGACTGAGACTGCAACTGAAGAGGGCACTGATGAAGGAGCTTATGTATGCTATGAAAGTGCTCTTTCGCAAAGAATAATCAATTGTGAAGGAACGAGGTCTTTCTTTTCTTACCTGTCATAATAATTCTTTCACTATCCAGCACCTCAAAAATGAAAAATAAATATGTTCCACGTTCAAAGTTTAACAAAATAGCTCTTCCATAGTTCTAATGAGTTGCTTCTGAGAGGCAAAGAAAAATAAGTTTAGACCTTGAAACTATTATCCTAATTTATCTGTAAAGTATAGCGTAAAGAAAGAAAAAGAAATGATTTCACCGCTGTTAGAAATGCGCTTGATAAAACCAGGAAGAATTACTTAAACCCGAACAACAAAAATATCTACAGGCAAGAAACTAGAATACCTAGCATTACTGAACTCAAGGGCTGTCAGAATTGAAAATAAATTATTTTTAATGGAACTCCATGCCAATTGGCAAATTGGTCTAAGCCTATACTTATGTTTTAAGTAAAATGAGGATCAAATTATAACAGGAAACATTGCTTTGATAAAGTGGGTTGGGACTAGAGATTTTTGTTAATAGTAGTACGATAAAAAGGGATTTTCTTGTCTTTGATTAGGAATATTTTATTACCCTTTGAGAAAACCCTGTACAATAGCTGTGATATCTTCCCGCGGAAGGTGGCAAGTCACACAGGCAATTCAGTATCTCTCAGTTTAATCATGGAAATATAAATCTCTGATATCAAAGACAGCGTTTCACACCTCCATCAGACCAATAATCAGATCGTACTTATTTGTCGGCTAGAGTACATTCAACATTCACCCATGCAGCGAATCCTACCTTCCGATCACTGAATAGTTGTCGTGCTGGGACTAAAATGTGGGCTTATCTGATACCCATCGCTGACATGCTCTCTTCTTATGGAAAACGAAAGGAACTTGATATTTAAAACTAATGTGACATCTAGCGAACCGTGACTTGTCTTCCACCATTACTAAGCTCCGTAAGAGTTCTAAAAACAGCGAGAGATTAAACTTGTGTGAGCTGAAGTTTAATTCGATCACGTTTTCCACGAAGGCGTGAAAACCGTTTTAGGCAAGATAGATTGAACCTGCTTATTTTACGCCTTCTTAAAGGGCTGTCACTTTTATTTTCCTGGCGTCAGTACAAATGCTAACAGCCTTCTCTGCTTGGAGAGAAATAAAAGGACTTTATTTCTTAAAGGATATTATAATTATATATTATGCACAATTGATCTGCGAGAATAACAGAACAGAATATCTAAAGAATCTAAAAGTACATTTCTTATATTAAAAAGCAATTTTTGGGAGACACGCTACGGGAAGGCAATGATTTTAATTATACACTTAACTTTTGAGCTTGTTCTGTTCTGACGAAGAGCGCATACTAGCCTGAAGGAAATGAAAATCATTGGCTCAACAGCCTATGAATATCCAAAGACCACACGATGTAATAGATCAGCTAGACGCATCCTCTCCCGAATGATGGTTGAATATCGCTACTACTTCATTATTCTGGAAGCTGCTCAACTGCCTCTCAATACTGATATAGTATCATGGGAGGATAAAATCTATTATGGCTCTTGGAATAAGTATCACAGACGTTAAGCATAACGACATAATGTATTGAAAGTTTTTTACACAGAGGCTCGAATACAGTAATAAACACTGTTAACTTTAACGGACTGCTGCGAAGCACGTTCCCGCAGAGAACGTTTAGCGGAGAACGTTAAAGCCCGGTTACCAGTCAGAAAAATGAAATTTATTGTAAAATCCCTTGTTTTGAAACTGGTACCTCTAGCACACAGAGTAATGCGTTAATCACTCCACCACCGCTGCCCCACCGGCGGATAATTTTATTAAAGTAGGCCTTAAAATTTAAAGAGATTTTTCTATTAAGTAAAGGATTTCTTTTAAAAGAGAAGTCCGTCACTCAGGGGCTCCGTGTACTAAGCAGATTTCCCACGTGGGCTACTTATTTGCATTTATCTCAAAACGTAAAATGAGCAATGTTTTGTATTTATGCTTCAAATAATGTGCTTCATAATATAACAGTTTATTGTTAATATGACATGAGTAGAAGGGAGTGTATACTGAAGGCCGAAAACAATAAAATGCAAGTATCTCGGTTAATAATCAAGATAGTGAAAAAATGCACATAACAACATTTATAGAAGATAACATTTGCAATAATATTGGATCTATACAATTTTTTGATACGACGCATAATAACAGAGATATTAAGAATTTTCTAAATTCCTCCCCTCTAAACCCCCCTCCCTCTTCCCAAATGTAGGATTTTAGCCATTAATGAAGTTAATCTTTAATTATACAAAAACCGCTTATATGTCGAGTTTGACAACGATATGACAAATATTGCGACTGCTAGATAGGTAGCAGATATATATATATATATATATATATATATATATATATATATATATATATATATATATATGTATATATTAACCGATATATATTATAAATTTTCGTAGGAGATTTGAAGAAATGTTTCGAAAATCGCGTCATGAGCACATCCTCAATAGCTGATTTCTCTTAAGGGAAATCTGCTAATAGGTATACATAAATATACTATTGTGCAGTCTGTTCCAGTAAATTAGTCATTCTACAAATAGTATTAAAACAAAAATCAGAAATAGAAACCATAGCTTTATCTGTTAGAATGATAATTTAAATTAATTATTATTTATTAACGTCCACTTTTTACAACTTAGGCTAATTGGGACGGGTTATCTACAGGTTACCACCCTTTTCTAGCCAGGGTGGGATTTTAGGATGTTATTTAATGAATTTCGTCACTAAATAATTTCCTTTGCCCAGGCGAGAATCGAACTCGCCACTCTAGGTTTACCATGTGAGATAAAGGTCAACGCTTTTACTCATATGGCTAACCTGAGCCCCTTAAATTAATTAAAATCCTATTTGCGACCAATTGAAAACTAAAGCAGAGGAATTCTAAAATGTTATTGTACATCCTTACCAGTCAGTTTATGACACATGCGTATTCATTTCTGGACAATACCGTACTACCATTGTAGTACTCTATAAAATAAATTCATTCGATGCTTTTTTATTGTTGTTTTAACTTAAAGTTTTCTTATATTTAAAGGTATTGTTTAAATTATATTCAGTAGTTTCAATAAGTGAAAGTCGATGAAATGGATGAATTATGTAAATGAAATATCTATGTTTAAATAAAGTGATTAAAACAGGACTATCGGGCGTGGAGAACTGCATTAAACTGTTGAAATTGCTGAGAACATCAAGATTACAGAAAGAAAAATGGCTAACGGCACAGAACATGTAAAATCTTCCCACAGGAACTGGTATATATTTTTCTTCTCTTAATGATTCGGTTAGAAATTTTTAGACATTACTAATCCAAGAGTTAAGCCGATTCTGAGTACCGTATGCTAATTCCCCTTCTGGATGGCTACAGCCCGAGGTGTCCGCTCGGAAAGTGTAATTTCCATGTCGTTGAGTACGTTGCCTGTCTCATTGGGTACACTCCGGCCCAATGTATTTAATGGAAAGGCGAGCACGGTTTCGCAACGACCTCTTTGGAATGGTAATAACCATAGCTGCATTTCAAAAGCAATAGCCCGCTGTTAAAACTCTTGCATATAGTCATTCATACTTTACTGGGTAAATAGACATGAATTTTTGTTTCTCAATGCACCCTCCCTCGGGCTTTGTTGTTTTAATGGGATGATATGCTCGAAATACATCGGCTGTAAACATTCATCGTTTTAATTTTTCGTGTACGAAAGGAAAACTAATTGGCTTTACTCCAATTAAATTAAATAAAGAAAATAATTTCTACATTTTGTTTAAAACCATTTAATTAGATCTATTCGATCCAGTTGATTAATATTTACCTCATCGATGCCGTACTCAATATTTAAACCATTCATATGAAATTTGTAAATGTTGGGGGTGGAAAATTAAAAAAAAATTTGGAATCTAATCTTTATTTTTAATCAAATCGAAAAATTTTAAGTAATCGAACTTTTTAGCATTTTAATGTCTTAATATTTACTCTGTATATTCTACCTCTAATCTGAACATTAATTATATGCAATTTTGTTTTGTTTTCAGTTCCGTTCCTATACATATACATTTTAGCAATTGTATCACAAATCATCTCAAGTTCAACTTTGTACAAAGGCTCCTTTTAAGTAATAGAAAAATAGAAAATAAAATACGAGAGCGCACCATTCCAGCAAGTGGGAAATCGGCTTCGTTTACGCAGAACGTACGTGTCGAATATAAATCTTTTACAAAGAAACATAAAAGTCTAGTAATAAAAAAAAAACATTATACGACCTTTAGCTCCCAACATGTCTACAATGGACATTACTTCTATGGTGGTAAAATAGCATGATCCTGAGTAAGCCATTTATTTTATTAACTAATTGCAGCTGTTCACCAAATCATTGAATTTCTTAAATGCGGATCTCTGTTGCATTATAGGTAAAATAGTTGGGAGAGAATTTCTGGATATGATGGTGTGACGTTCCGCAAAAGGGTACGACTGGAGCAGATGTTAGAAAGGCAATTTATGAAGCCGAGTTGCAGCAAAACCATAATCACCTTGCATAAAGTCCGGCTGATCCCACCTCTGCTGCAATATTCAACGCATTAAGGTCATAAGATGAATAAATTACCCTCTGCATCCATTTTCAAGTAACTTCCTGAACTCTTATACCTAAATTTACAACTACTTCCAACAAACAATATTATAATTACCCGTCTATTAACGGATATCAACAAGCAAGAAATCCTTGTAGTTATGCATTAGTGCTGGGGAGTAGTTATAGATTACCGGCTACCACCTCATCAACATCTGGACAAGAACACTTAAGTGAATCATTTCGCCAGACATTCTGGCGACAGAAATCACCCAGATCTATATTTAATAACTCACGAGGACGCGAAGATTTTTACAAACTCATCAATCATTTAACACTACATAAATACAAACACTACACTCATGGACAATAATCTTAGACGGATAGTCAACGGTGAATGAATAGTCATTATTCAACTATCTCTACAACAGATGAGAGGAGCTGGAGTTGTGTCACCAGAGGATTGACCATTAAAAATTAACAAATGGACGCTTGATGAATAAATTAGAAAAAAAATCACTTTGCGATTCGTGTAATTTTGAACTTGCCATAAAGCACTTGCGAAAACGTGAGTATATTGAAATGCCAAGTGGCCATTAAAAACTGAAATACTAAGTGTTTATAGCCAGTATATATAACCATACTCACATACTTTCACTACACTAAACTATACGACTATTGAATTTGAAGCCATGAAGAACAGTGGCTATGGTATTCGATTGTATTTCTAATATCACATTAATAACTTATCAAATTTCAATTTTGACACCGAATCTCTAAAATATTACAGCCAAATTAAACTAAGTTAGTTTCATTGAAAGAAATGGTTTATAGATATATATATCCTGGTTTATACTAATAGCGGAACACTATTAATAAATAAGTAAGAGTTACTTCCAATCTCATCTAAACAAATATAAAAGAACACTAGTCGTACGTCAATGTTTTAAAAACCATCAAAAAATTAAAAAATTGAATAGCCCTAGGTTTTTGGTTATAATGAAGTGAATGTTTTAGTAATAATAATAAAGACGACTAAGAACGATTTGATAATAACAAATTTGGAATAAAATAATAAAATGGTTAGCACAATGCAAGGCGGGAAGGGGCTACATTTAACCCGTTGAAATACATTATAATATAAGTATGTGCGTGTGTGTGTGTGTGTGTGTGTGCGTGTTCATATACACATATACAAAATTGTTATTGGCTAATCATCCCACGACTTATTTGGGAGGTCGAAGGTCAGTTTGCACTCTCTTAGACATTATGGTGGTATTACAGACTAAAGACCTTTACTTCATCGTTCAAGTTGCTACTCAATTGCCTCACGTTGGAAATCGGCCATAGATGGAACGGAAAGAAGCCCAATCGGCAGTGACGCAGGTCCTGCTTCAATTATGGTAGTTCCCCACCTTCTTCAATCTCACGTAGATGACGTCTTCAAACGTTTTATTCTCTCATTCTTCCTTAATAAAAAGCCATATAAAGAGGATTTAAAATGGAATGGGCATGAAATATTTATCGTTACTGTTGCTTTAAGTGAAAATCGTATTAGTACAATTGGGGTCAAATGAATGATGAATATAAAAATATAAATGCCTCAGTAATATTCCAGATAGATAGACAACAATAAAACGCATTTATTCTAGAAGTAAGATGTGATATATTAGTTTGCTGTGTGATGTATATGAGTTGGAGTTTACTCAACGTCTTAGAACTAAGAATACAATTATCTCGGTTAATATTCAAATTGGGGAAAATGGTAAGAACAACAATTGTAGAATGTATAATTCAAATATATAATTTTCAGCAAAATTGGGTGTATATCATTTTTCGATCCGACAAAACAATGGAGGTATTTTGAATGATAATTATAAAATCTAGCGTGGAATCCCCGAACATGAACTCGGCACAACTAGCAAGTCGATAAAGTATTTTTATCCACTAATAAAATATTTCGCAAAGGTATACTTTAATGGCATCCACCTTCTGACAAGTTTCACTAACGAGGATACTTCATTAGTCTTAATTTCTATAGTGTTCATGAGTTTTCATGCCAATACAAATGATCGCAATCAGGATTTGTTAACGGATATGAAATGTTCTCACTCCTAGGCAAAAGATGTTTCCCAGACTATGAATAATGATCTGCCGGCATGAGAAGCAACTCATAGTTCTCATAGAAATAATGTTCTATTTTCCTTTATATGTATATGTAATTAGAAGTGATCGAGGGGCCACAGATGTGAGATTAATAGAGTTGGGTGCCCTATTGAGCATTAAAGATGTATTTACAAACAATCCAATAGTACAAAAAATACGTACATAATTACATACAAATGCTCCGAGAGTTAAAAAGTGTCTACTTCATGTGGATTCCAAGCCACGAGGGAATAGATGGAAATGAAAAAGCAGATGTAGCAGCCAGAGAAACCCATCAACTCGACTCCATCAGCCCTACAACAAATACATCGACAGAGCTCTATCAACTACTCAAAGAAGAAGTTGATAAATACTTGCAACAAATGTGGAACGAAACCCAGAACAATATACTAAAAACTACTAAAACCTCCATCCGCCCTTGGAAATATTCGACAACAAACGACAGAAGAGATGAAGTCGTATTAGGAATACTCTGAATAGGGCACACAAGATTTACGCATGGTTATATTATAACAAAAGATCAACCTCCGATTTGTTGGAAGTGTAACATAGACTTGACTATCTACCATTAATGGAATGCCATACGTATACAGATATAAGAAACGAAGGCAACATTTCCAATAATATAGCAGTGGCCCTTGGAGATGACCCCAAAGAGCTTTAATTTCTTAATTTTGTGAAAATTACGAATTTATACAAAGAAATTTTTTGTATATGGAAGAGGATATGATTACAAAAAAAACAATATAGACAGTTTACATAAACGCAGTTTACTCTCAAAATACAGGTACTTAACCAAAACGAGAGTAAACCTAGTAGCTTTTCGCCCTAAAACCTTATGAAACAAACAAACAAATAGAGTTATGTATGAGTATTTCATACACGAATTTCAAACCTTTGATCAAGATATCTACAAAAATAAATTTCAAATCTTAGATCAAGATATCTATAAAAACTCATACATTTATCAAGACGTAATGACAGTCGTGTAAATTGGTGAAACCGGAATCCGAAAATCAAAGCTAGAAGAAATAGATTAATAAAAGACAAAGGTGTTCTTATATTCGGAAATGTATGTTCCCCACCTGAAACCCTGAACCTAAAAAGTAAATAAAAAAAAATGTAACAATTTCTCAGTCATGTGGCACTGTCTAGGGGATAATATAACAATCGTTCTTTACATTTCGTATTCTATCAAAGTTCACAAGATCGACAGGAAATGCAGATCTCGCAAAGCTGTTTAAAATGTTCATAAATCATGCTACATCCTCTTCAAAAATAAAATCAATAATGAAGAATTTAAAAAAAAAAAAAAAAAAAAAAAAAAAAAAAAAAAAGGATAATCCACCCCTTTCTACAGAATTAATGGGTCTTCGATCTGAATTATAGGTTTTTCTGGGTGTGGGTCACATAATATTCAACTATGTAGAATGCAGGTGCCTTTTCCCATAGACGGTTTTAGTTTAAATAAATAAAAAATTGCATAACTATTTCCGTAATATTTTTTTGGTTTAAAAATTTATAAGAATATAAAATAGTTGAAGACTATAACATGAAATATTTCCTTGTCCGCTAGGACCAAAATTGTTTATATAGTTTTCCAAAATCTTTAATGTATATTTTCCCAACAAGAAAATCACTCGTTTAGAAATTATTAACAACATTCTCATTTTGAAACCCATAACTTTTAAATGTGGTTTTCTATTGAAAATTGTGATTCCCGAATAGGAAGGTAAATATCCGATACCAAACGAGCAGTGAGGCCAGAAGGTCGCGTTAGGAGCATTGTGGTCACAGCAATGGCTTACCATTGTGTATCTGTGTTAGTCCTCGCTTCAAATCCCAATGTGGCAACAGTAAAGGTATTGTGTCAAAAACTAGAAATATCAAGCTAACAATAAACTGCTAATTTTATGGGCAATAGCAGAAAACGAGTGTACGGAAAGTGGGTGTGTGTGTGTGTGTGTGTGTGTGTGTGTGTGTGTGTGTGTGATACAGCAATTAATTAAAAGAAAAAGAAAATCTTTTCTAATTACGTTGAATAGATTGCAACAAAAAAAAAATCTTATTTCACCATACACGCGAGTTCCTCCTTCATTTAGCGCTTTCAGTATTTAAGCATTTTCAAATTCGCTAATAAAATTCTAATATGTACCACTCCTATACTATACTATATATATATATATATATATATATATATATATATATATGTGTGTGTGTGTGTGTGTGTGTGTGTGTATGCATGGTTTGCTGTCCTTACGGGACCTAGGTAGTAAAATAATAAAATCAAAAATATCTCGGATGTAGTATTTCCCCTCTAACCCCCCCCCTCCTTTAAGCGATTATTCTGGTTAGATATGAAAAATAAAAAAAATAAAAAACATTATTCCGAATTTGAAGAATATGATTATTCCGTCCAAAAATTTTCACGTTAACTGACACAACCCCGCGCTCGTACAACGCGCATAGACACACAACTAAATAAATTTTAACAAACAGAGATTTTGTCATCTAGAAACATTGGAATGAAAGGTTGTTTCGGTCATGGGCCTAGGCGTTTTCTTGCCTAATAAGCAGCAGCTTATACCTGAAAATTCACTAAATAATACTCTTGTAATTACAAGACATAATTTTCTAACACCATTTCATAGAAATTAAAATTTATTATTAGATATGAACTTTAAAACCTAGGTATTTGATAGTTGTTGTAAAACAACTTTGGATCCTTTTTAAAAACCCGAAAAATAAATAAATATGAAATGCGATTATAATTATGTACAAATATTTTAAAATGATAGAACAGAAGCCAATCCAGAGAGAAGAGCAAGGTGTGTCCTTAGTGCATGTGTAGGCTTCCAAATCTTGTCCTCGTTCCATTTAACCTCCCCCTCCCCCCACTATATCCCCTGCATTTCCATATAGCCACTCCCTCTTCCAAAGTGTCTCCCTTCTGGAAATAAGAAAAGATTGGTCATATTTTTCCCAACTCAAATCTTGGAAAAGAAAATGTTGATCACAATGCATTGCAAATTTCGACATCCACTGCCTATGCCCAGCAGATTCTAACAAGCTATTCCACAATAGCGAAACGCAAATCGAATGATGGCATCACAACAAACCTTCATTTTCATTATTCTCTCTGATAAAAAATTATTTATGCACATCATATATTAGATTATTTTGGGGTTTTATAGGGGAGGCGCCCGAAATAACTGTTTTATTTTAATAAATTAAATAGCATGTTATACGAAAAATTACGTTTTGCTTTGAAAACTTGCCATGGGACACCAAGAATATTCTCATTAAGAGAAGTAAGTGAATAAAATAATGATTGCTCGATTTACACGCTCTGCCAGGTGTTTCAAACCCCCAAGGTGGGTTGTTAAAGTTAATTTATTTATATTGACCTAAGGTTGACATTTCTAAGAGATAAAAAACTACTTTTATACAACTTATGTTCAACAACATATCATTAAATAATTATTCTGTTAAAGTAAGGTAATAAATGATACGAGATAATTTATTAGAACAACAACCTGTGAGGGTAAAAAAACTCATAGAAAACGTGCATCTGATTTATGATTACTAGTTTGAATTCATATCTTGGACAGTAATAAGGGGAATCGAATCCACAAGTGACCAACGGTTTCTTTGATTGTAATAATAATAAGGGGGAGAATAATATTTACGACTGAATTTGAATTAGAAAAAAAAGAAACAGTAAAAAGAGAATGAGGTAGTCATTTTTTCCAAGCCGCTTACGGCGTTATCAATTACTAGAAATTGACAAATGATCAGTAATGGAGTTACGATTAAATCCAACGATGCTTTAGATCGGACAGTAAGATTAATTCCACCAATACTGTAAGTCGTCGCATACAATAATCCACTACCTCAGCATGTATTATACAAAGCAGCCAATCAACGAACCTCTATCAATTCTACACTAATTTATATTATCAAAAAAGTCTGTCAAGTATTGACTGCAAATGTAGTCAAGAAGTCATGCAGGCGCTGTGTAAAGCAAACAGATTTCTCACATGCTATAATAACACCATGATAATATCGCCTCATATTCTTAAGTTCGACTGGTATAGGAAGCCTAATTAACAGGACTAGTCCCTTTAGATATATATGAGATATTTAGAAACAAATGTTACGTTAATGTAGATTTTGAGTTGGGTTTATGAAAAGGCTGAAAAAATAATAATTTTTAAAAATAATTCCGTTAATATTTAAGTTAGAGAAAAACTCACAAAACAACATTTGTGGAGTATTTTCTACAAGATTAGTTACACAACATTTTTTGGTGCGTCTCATAAAACGGAGGTATAACAATTTCCATTCTACGACATCCTCTGGCTCTGCTACAATTATCTCTCTAAGCATGTAAGTTTTTTTTTCTGGATTAATCCTTTAGTCCTACATTAACCGGATAAATGTCGAGTAATAATAATAAATTGTACTTGTTTGATAAACAGATAGTTATTTAAAGTGCCTGCCAATATTTGCAATCCAAAAACAAAATGAATTCATTTTTGATGAACGAAGATGTTTCCTTCTAAATTCGTAAGTACTAGGAAAACAGCTATAAAATGAAATTTTTCTACTCATTCACATTGCATACAGGGCAAAGATAGAGTTCAACATACTGAGTAATTTAAATTTAATTTTCCTCCCTTTATGTTGTACTTCTCACTAATGTAAATATTATTTTCTAAAATTAAATCATGATTTTTTGAACTACTGTGTAAATAACAATGTTTTCATTTAACCTTTTATATTCAAAAAAACTTTAATAGTAAATATCGAGTAGTGTCTAAAAAATAATGATTAAAGCCTCTAGAAAATAGAATTTTAGTTGATGACGTAAAATCTTGAATTTTAATTTGTGTCATACTTAGTAATTATCTATAGAACTTATCGATATCTGTCTGCGCCGGACAAGCTTTGTGCTCTGTTATCCTCACTAAATTCAGTTTACTACTAATGAATTGCCTCCTCATTAATAGCCTGTTCTCTTCAAAGTAATCTTGAGTTTCTACAACGAGAGAAGCTAGTGGAATTTAATCCGCTTTTAATTCGGCGTTTCACATGAAGGAAATAACAGTTACAAGCTTGACCGAGGTGGAATGTCGGTAAAGCACCTTCTAGCCTAATGGCCAAGTAGTTTAGTTCCTAGAGAACATATGTTGCAACACGAGCCGAAGACGATCAACTAAATGAGAGTCTCTGTGTCCGTTGTATGAAATAAGCTGGTCATCATGTACCCCCGTGTCCTCCTCTAGAGTCATGCCGATTATGCCACCTCGTCAAAAGTTCAACCGTTGAAGAGAAATACTCCCTTATGTAACACTTGTTGTCCTAAACACTCCGTGCATATCATCCTTCGGGGAGCTAGGAATTTCCTGGATCCGTTCGGTACGTGAGAACAACATTTTCACGAGAACACTGTCACCTTTACCACCTCGTGCGCAGCTGCAGATTTTCAATTTTTAGTTCGTAACTCTTCCATGCCACACTCGTTATTTTCATTTCGCGAAACATCTTAATATCACAATTGCCTTTACTGGCGCACAGTAAAGGCCTTTACTTTTATTAAAAAACAGTAGGGTATTCATGCAATTTGTTAACGTGGGAGAAACTGAGACTGATTGCCGTAGGTTATCTGTAGTCCTGACTTTCAAAGTTTTCTTCCAAAATTATAAATACCCTTCCAATTAATTACTAAATTAAATTATAAAACCGATTATAACTGCCGACATCATGGTATAATGTGTGGCCAAATCCATATGACCACTGGCCAGTTCACAAAATTAAATAATAATAAATTTATGCATCTCATTCATGCTATATGCCGCGCGTACGGTATGAATTTTGAAAGAGCACCCCCACTGCTTCAAATGACGATTCCTTAAAAAAATACTTACCAGCAGTATAGGAACAAAACAACGGTAATATTACACAAAAAAAAAAAAACCCTCCCGCCATGATTATTGTATTTCTCGGACATCTCTGGTGGAAGAAAGTACACACCATGTAATACAAAATGTTTGTAATAAAACAAGTCTATTGAAGAGATGCCGGAAGTTGTTATAGAAAACCCGTTGAATATCATTTGTGATTTAAGTTATTGATCTTCTGTCTAACCCGGATTATTTACGGGTTGCCTCCATTAAATTATTCTATAATAAAATTTACTACCCAGGGTGGGACTAAGGATTTTATTTAGTAAATATATCACAAAATAAATATCCACAGAAGAATCGACACCAAGACACTGGATTTACCACATATTTTAATTATTATGTTTCAATACAATTGCATTCAGTGCTTGAATCTGAAATATAGTAGAGATTTTGTTATTGTGTCTGTTTGTGTGATGAGTGTTTGGGCTCACAGATGCTTTTAATTGTGGCAAGTCTTGACATAAAATATATAGAATACTCATATACTTAAAATATATATTTACAGATGTAAGTGAAATTAATAATTTAGAAGTAATGATATGAAAACAATAACAAAGATTTTAAGACAAATGAATTCTTAAGATATTTCGGGTGTGTATGGAAAAAATAATTAAATGACTCGTGAAAAATAAAGAAAGGATTGATTTTTTCTCATAGAATGGTTCTAGTAATAGTAATATAATATATAAAGAGCTTTAAACTTCACCCAAGTCCAGGAGTCATAAAAACTCAAGGCACTCTCCTTAAAGTAAAAGAATAAGGGCGTTCGAGTCCATTAATTTTCCGTATCTGTTACTGGAGTGATGTATACTGACATGTAACGACTGCACGTGATCTGCTTAAGTGATAGAGGCTCTGATTATGAAAGTAGAACTCGAACCATCAAGGCTCCCATGAAGATTGGCTTTACAAATCAGCCGGCTTTTCACAGCTACTATAGTCTGCCGATCTCGCTTCATCTCCTCCCATTCATCTTCCTCAAGGACACACGTCCTTCGTCGAAATTTCTAGGTAAAGTCTATATTGATGATTTATATTGATGGCGTATGCATTAAATATAAGCATTGACAAATACTGGAATAAAGTTAAGTCCAACCGGAAGGAGAAGCCTAAACTACCACATCATAAGCGTCAAATGTTACTGCAAACTCGTGTGCAATGAGACAGAAGAGTGGAGTAAAGGACAAACGTAATTCTAAAAGGCCATATGCAAGTCAGAAAACAGTGCTATCATTAAAGTGGACACAATCGTCAGACGGTTATCTAGAGACATATCTCGACTTCAATTCCAAGTTTCTTCCTAAGCGCTATCCGAACAATATCTGGTATGCAATATGTACACAAGATAAATGAAAAGGGTAATCACAGTGTGCTGTTTTAACCTCATTAATAACAGTAAAGTTTGAAGTAAAATTACTTATGAAAATCGAAGTATAACTTAGAAGATGATCAAGAAGTGAACTAGACGAACTAACATGAGCGGAGAAGATTCCACAAAGGGACGTGAGACCTTTTAAGGTACGTAGAAAGGGAAAATTAGATAGATTGATCTGAAAAATGATTTGAATTTTGGGATTATGAATAGTAGGTTTCATTTCTGAAACAAGTATATAAATACCCTCGTTCGATTGCAAGTACTGCTAACTTGACAACCCAATATCTTAGTTCGGGAAGATCTGAAAACGACATCAGAACATAGCAAAAAAATAAGGCGTGAAGTTCACAGAAATAAAATACTATTTAATGCATTTGAAATTCATTTTTATGAAGGTCCAAAAAGTAGAAAGCGAAAAGTACAAGCGAGAATCAATGAAACGATTAAATAAAATTAGACAAGACATGATGAACTGAAGTGGAGAGAATGAAATTCAGAGTATATATAAATATACACATTTGTAGTGTAGAATATATGCAATTTTCGTCGTTAGAATGATGACATTTATTTCTAACTTAATTTTAAATATACTAATTCCAAATTTAAATTAATAGATGAAAACTAGTAAGACCAAAATGAAAAATTTCAAACATCATAAGAGCTGTAAGAAAGGGCTTGAGAAAATTCTTTAACGTTTTCTAAAAATATAAATATGTAGGTACATTTATTTCCAAAACGAATGATGAATAGAAGCCTGACGATGATATTAAAGCTTATATAAAAGAAAAATTAAATTTTAATTCAATTGATTAAATTAAAAATTTTATTAAAAATTGTCTCTTTACTTCTTATTTTCAGGTAGCAGAAGAAAATATGGAATATGTGTTATCCTGGAGTTCAAACTCAACTTTTCAGCTAACAAATATAGTGCTAAACATTGGTCGTATTCTTGCTATATATTATTCAGCCAACTATTTTCAGAGCTAACACACCTCAGTGGCTAATACAAAATTATATATAAATGAAAGAAATGCTTCACTCTATCCTGTTTCGGTTACTGTAGTCGCGTAAGTCCTAAATCACGCTAAATATTTGGGTGTACTTTGTGTTTTATAATTTTACTAATAATGCTGTTATTTGCTCCCAATCGATCATCACTTCTAAATTAACAGATTTTGATAAGTCGAAATCAAGTCATCCTTAACAATAATATAATTATTAAGGCTATTTAATCTGTAACCACCAGCTGACTAGTACTGCCTCAGGGAACATCACAAACTGCTATTAATGAGCTCCCCTCTCTTCTTCACTAATTTAGTCCACCAAGTATTTTGTATCTGATTAAGATTTAATTATAGCTATTATATAACCCAGATACTACCTACCGTTTAACCCTTGTTATTGCAAACTAAATATGAAATTATAAGCAATAACTTAGAAACAATTAAATAAATAATTAACAACAAGAGTAACACAAATTCTATTGTATTAAAAATATGACAACACCAACAAAGAAAACAATCTAATAAAGTTATCATAATCTAAAATTTAATATATTTATCTATTCATAGATAGATCATTTAGTATTTATTTGAAAGGCATTGAAATATGTAGGGCAGTTTCAATAAAGTTTGCACCGAAGTAAAGGTTTTTTATTGGTGTCCCTTACCATAAAATATGAAGAATATATAACATGAATTGGGTCCAGAATAAGAAGAATATGAATGAAAGATTGCAACCATCATGAGTTTCGTCGAACTTGAAGGTCTAATGGTAACTTGGATGAATACGTCTATTTTACAGTACTCACGTAAGCGTTAAAATATAATAAATATTCTACCCAATTAGTTCAAGTTCTATGATAAATAACTTAGCAACAGACAGTATCAAGTAAATACTCAAAATATATTGAGCCAACCCTATATCCACAGTTAAATGGATGAACTATAAAATATATTTCCCTAACATTATTCACTAAATTATAATTTTAAAATATAAAACTTTAATTGGTATTTTTACCCGTTGAGAAAGAAAATGTAGTGAGAAATTCTATCTAATTCGGTTTAAAGTATTTTATTTCAGAGAGGCACTCATTTCACATTTGTGTAGAAAACTGGTGCACTCAACAACGCTCTTGACTGAACAAGAAGAAGAATTTTCATCAAGATAACTACCATCAAGGATAGATACTCGTATATCAGGGTTCCCTATTGCTGCAGGATGGATATCGCATAACTTTCATAAAATATTGCACAAATTTAAATGACAAAGTGATTTACCAAGAGCATGGACGATCAAAGCAACGAGAGTTCGAATCGACTAGCGTTAATGCCAAGGTTCCATCATGGGTCGGACATAACTTGAAATCGTGATTGAAATGTTGTTACGCTAATAGATTTTGATTAAAGATAACACAAGAACATGCTGCTTATTTGACTTGGGAGAAGTAGGTAGCCGTTTTAATGGCGGAGAGTTGCCCTCATTAGCATATTTCTTTTGGTTAACTAGACAATTTTTAAATGTTAAAACGGTATTTTCATAATAAATGTAGGTCAATTTTTAATACAGATAGAATATGTAAATCAGCAGTCCTCATTCATCATTTTATCGCGACAACCTCCAGGGTAAACAGATTAAAAGAATAAAGTATATTTAAAAACAACCGTCCACCAGTAGGAGCTGTGAAAAGAACCAGATTTCTATATCTTCCTTAGTTAAAATCCTATGTAAACAAGACTTGAAATTGTTTCATCTGTTAAGTAAATAATGACCTGAAGTGAAAAGTGCAGAAGTGAGGGTTACTCACGGCTCAAAACAAAAATACAAATAACTTTATTAATTTTTAGTCAGAGAAATTGTTTAGTACGATTCTACGAAATTAAACCAGAATGAATATTACATTTTTCGATCTCACGTATAATAATGAAGATATTTACGAATTTGCATTTCATCCTCTGTAAATCCCCTCTCGTCCAGTTTTGGCTTTTCACGGTCTTCCTTTTGCTTGAAACTTTAAATTATTGAAATTAGTAGAAAAAAAAATAAGGGCTCCAGAAAGTTAACAAAGGGCACAACTCATTTTCGTCATTAACTTAGTAAAGTCAATGGACATTTGAAGACTTCTTTCTAAAAGCACTGTATGAGTAAAACCATTCCTTGCGAGAAAACTGCTAAAAAAGTTATTTCTATGAATTAAGTTGTATCGTATAAATCATACATTCCATTGATGACAAAAATATTTCCTTTTAAATTTATAAGATCTCCTATAATCACTGATATCCACGGCTTAAGCACGGAGTGAAGAATACTAAATAAAATTGTACTTTCATCATAACAGTGTTCATGAGACTAAAGAGTTTGAATCTAATATTAGTATCATGCTGAAGAATTTCAAAAATAACAGTCTCCAAGCTTTTATTAAAGAATGAAAATATATGAAATTCTATGTTGGTATACTGGCAAATGGATGTGAATTACAAAGGAGGTAGTGGAAAAATAGCCACACTTCGAAAGTAATAATTTATTGAAGCGACAGTGCATCATCGTCAATCCCCGAACATCCTGGATGTTGACCTAGCCTGACAGACCTGTGATTAAGGATTTTTTTTTAACAAATTTATCAAAATTAAATTAATTCACATTGGCCAGTGGGAAGTTGAACACCCAACTCTATGTTTACAAAGTGTGATAAGACCAGCCCTTAACTCACATGACCAACCTAAGTCTGTATGTATGATTTAAAGTTATTATGAGTTAATAAAACTGTACTTTTAAATTTTAGTAATTTATTAGGAATGACAAAAATGACCCCGCTTTCATCATTGATAATGCCCAGGTGGGCGAAAATACTATACTGATAAATTCATATATTAATGATAAATAATATTTTTGTATTTTGTTATAATATACTGCAATAAAACTCGTTCAATTATAAGTATTGGTTCGTATATAAACGTTCTAGTATTTTTTTTAATTGCATAGTTTCAAAAGCAATATTTACTCCTTTGAATCCTCTGTTTCAGTATCAATGTATTCGAGAATGAATATTATTCAAATGCTTATTTTTTTTAATATAAATTTACACGCGATTGATTGTTCAGTTTAAATACTGATATATTTGGGATTGAGTTTGTTCAACTACTTGTTCAATTTATAGGCGTTTGAGTGCTTAGCTTTAATATCAATGTATTAGCGAATGAGCATTTGTTAACTGCTTAGTTTTTGGATATCAACTAATATGTGTTAAAGCGTTGCCTTTAATCTCACATGGTAATCCTAGAGTGGCGAGTTCGATTCCCACCTGGGTAAGGGAATTTATTTAGTGGCGAAATTCATTAAATAAAATCCTAAGTCCCACCCTGGCTAGAAAAGGGTGGTAACCTGTAGATAACCCGTCCAAATTAGCGTCTGTTGCAAAAGGGGGACGTTAATAAATAATAATAATATGTGTTTCAGTTGTCAGTTTCAACATCAATATTTTCGCGATTGAGTATTTTTCAATTGCTTAGTTTTGTAAGATCGAAATTACAATCATCACCAAAGTTCATATTCGCTCATGAATTGGAAAATTCAAAATATCTCCGTCATTATGAGTCGGATCGAAAAATAAAATAGAGCCTATTTTTTTAAACTATTGATGCTCTGCAGCTTGTTGTTTACATTTTTTCAATCCTCAAATATTAAGCGAGTTATTCTTACTTTCTTGATTTCAGCCATCATTAAACTCCCCACCACTTTTTCTCGTCGGATTTTGATTTAGAAATAAAGTATATATGTGAGATTAGTAGTGTGTCATGCCAGGACGTGGAAAATCTGCTTCGTCTACGCAGCACCTGCGTGATTGACTTTTTTTTATGTTCTTAGTTTCAATACCAAATGCCAATGTCATAGCAATCTCACAAGTACTAGAGTCGGTAATTGCGAGATATTAGCGCGGAAGGAGCTAGCGAACAGGTGTCAGTAGATAGATAAGATACGAGCAGCGATGCCGAAAGGGTAGTAGACCTGGCAGAAAGTTTGATAATAGGCAGGACACCCTCCTCTGCTTTCACTTCCTCGTCGAGCCCCGACCGACTCTAGAACCGTACGCCCTGTCATCCGGACGTATTTACGAGCGAAGGGAAACCTCTATATTTCGGCTCCTCGCTCCTAGTTAATAATTACCATGAGTACGGTGTGTTATTAGCTCGCAAAGAAGAATGCATTACCTCCGAGTATGTCCATAGTTGGAAGAGGGAATTTCTAAAGGATCGTTTTAGTCTTACGAGTTCGATAATTGAATATTCCAGTAAGGAGTGCAGTTCACACGAAAATAAAAAAAGTATTTAACCTAAGCATGAGTACTGCTTGAGAGTTATATAAGCCACATTTATTTTATTCCAAGAAAAAAGGTTTAATCAACAAAATAAGTTTTAGAAGAAAAGAAGTCGCGAATTGAAGTGTGTTTCGAAATTTCAAAACTTTAGCTAATCCATCCTACATAGTGACTAACAAAATTTTGGTTTGTTCAAATTTTAGCAGGCTTCCCTTAGGGGAAATCAGCTTTTGAGGTTGTACTCATTACGCGATTTTTCGTCGACCCTACCTAGGAAATAACAAAAATGAGGTCCATTCAAAATATATAGATTTATATATATATATATATATATATATATATATATATATATATATATATATATATATATAAGTTTGTGTGTTTTTCTTTTAAAGCTCTAACGGTCGCAATTTTTATTTGATCTTAACCAAACTCTATATTTAAACGTTTTCTGCAAAATCCAATACCATGTTCTTTAATGACTAAAATCAGACAAATTGACCAAGGTAGAAGGGATTTGGAGGACGAAAGTTTAAAATATCTCCGTTATCATACGTCTGATCGAAAAGATGAGTATAACCAACATAAGTTCCGATTAAATGTCATAGAAATGTTGTGTTATATACATTTTAACTCTATCTAGAATGCTAATAGAGATATTTTCATTTTTCAGTAAACCCCCACTCTTACTCATGTCATTTAACAATAAGCTGCTGGCATGAATCATTCGGAGCTTAAATATCAAATATTGTTTTCATTAAGCCTTTACTGGATGAAGTATGTGCAAATATTTTCGGTGTGACGTCAGCCTTTAATATTTTACGTTCTGATATTAGATCATCAGCTGGTCATATTCCATGTCAGGACGAATATATTTAATGTTACGAGGCACATGTGTGACGGACTTTCTTTATGAGCTTATAATATTATTAACACATTTAAGCATCTGAAGAGGTCTGTATTGTTTTTATTAGACCTATTTAAACAAGTAATAATTAATGACGATTTTATATATATATATATAGTTTTTGGTTGTAATTATTTTTCTCTGTTTTAGTATATTAAAAAGAAGTTATCAGTCTTTGAGAAAGGAAATTAATCTTTCAAAATGTCAGCTAAACTGTTTTGTTTTTTTGGTCCCCAAGACGCTTACCTGCAATCAAGAGGACTCCAAAAACCTACTAAGACATTCATTAACAAAAAATATTATTTTTACATTATAAGTTTATTGTGAAGCAAGTCTTAATTAATCTTTCTTGTATGATTTTTAGCGGCAGGTTTGAATATGCATTTAGCAAAAAGCCTCTAATCTTTTACTTCTTAAATGCATACAACAATAGCTTCTACGCTGGTAATATATCCCCTAAAAAAATATAAAATAAGTGCTAAGTGGCTCATTTGGGATCATCAAATACTAAAAAGCCATAACAGCCTACGACATAAATTAAACTATAAGAAGGAAATTTTTACACCTCGAACAATCCCCAACCAGATTGATGAATATTATCATCCCTATAATTAACATCACTTTAAAATTGCTGCTACTTAGATTCTAACGCAGAAAAGAACTTTATTATGGGGTTGTTAACAAACCAATTGGGCCTAATTGTGGGCTCAATGTTAGATTCATTTAAAATACCTGTTTTAAATTGCAACCAAAAAAGTAACCTGAGTAGTTAATTTCGGGTGCGTCAATCACTGCATCAAATTTCTACATTATATACGAAATTCTCAAACCTAAATCTCTATTCCTTTTATAAACAATTTAACTCTTGCAAACAATATTTATGAATTCGAGTTTTGTTCTATATTAAGGAACATTTTAAAAAGGGCACTCCAATAGCGTGACTTAAAAAAAAAAAAAAAAAAAAAATATGTGAGGTTATGCTACTTAAATACTGACCACTACCAAGTTAGTAAACCTAAGTATTCTAACTTGGGATGACCCTCTTAGACTTTTGCATTTGGTGGAATACTCGCTTTGATGTCTAGAACTTCATTCCAATTTATTGTAGTTAGCCTCACCAGAAGACAAGGGGAATCCCTGTCCTTGTGCCTCTCAACTGTGATGCCTTTTCTTGAAAGTACAACTAAAAACCGTAGTCATTGGTAAAACTTTTATAGGGCTTGGGGACTTAAACTACAGCAGAAACATTAGTCTTAAATATATTCTTCTAGCAATTCATAATCCGATCTCCAGCGTATATTCTGATTATATGAATAAAATAATATTATATAATAATAATAATAATAATGAATAAGAATTAAGATTCTATTTCTTAGTCATTTTTTTTCTCCTATAGGTTCGATAGAATAGAAAATATCAAAGTTGCCAGATATATATTTCCAAATATCATAATGTAGTTTGGTAATTTAAAATATCTTAAAATTCAAAAATAAAAACTATTTGTTGTTCTTAAGAAAATGATTTCCGTGTCTTGCATACTTAGATTTAAATGCTTGACATCCTTCAAGTGTATCTATATATCACCTCACAGTGACTGATATCGGCAAGTTGGGAAGTGAAGTGAACTTCATTTTCTTCGGATTATGCCCATATTTTATGCTGTCCCTTTCAGCAGATTATGTGCAGTTATGTTTCTACACAATCAATTTTAATCTCTTCAACAGAAAAAAGTTAAATGTTTAGCCTTTAAAAGGTTTTATGTTGTTAAAACCCAATATTCCTATATTCCCTTCAGACTGTTCCTAACTAGAAACGCCTCAAGGAAATAAGTAAATGTCCTTGTTGTGAGGTAGAGGAGACTACTTATTTTTTTTATTTTTTTTTTGCGTCCACTTTATGCTACTAGGCTAATCGGGACGGGTTATCTACAGGTTATCGCCCTTTTCTAGCCAGGGTGGGCTCAAGCAATTTATTTACGCATACATAAATGCAGGATATTAATTAACAGTAAATTAAACAGTACCAAATGAAAGATATTATAAGGATCAATAAGAAGGCCAAGTCCTCTACTGGTTATAAAGATATTAGTTATGAAAATAAGAATTCAAAAAGCGCAATAATCCTTGAATAGTAAAAATACAAAAAAAAAAAAAACATAGAGGCTTTGTTCCAAGAAACTTCACCCCAAATACCAAGTTTCTAAAGATCAAGGTGAGTTAGGAAGTGTAGGGTGCGTTCCGCATTAACGAGGGGCGGTAATGTTTGGACAGAGTAACCTGCGCCGGAGGAAGGCCGACCAGCAGCCCCCAAACCGGTCCTTACAAAGTGCTATTAAAACACATCGTATGCTCCCTTTTTCGGCCTCCGACTGATCTGGATCGCTATCTAAAGGTCGCTTGTCCTCCTCAATCCTCATCTCCCTCTTACAAATACCCCGGGACTAGTTTGGACATAATTTGACTGTTGAAACATTTTGATTTATGCCTATTTTTGAAGACTCCACAAATGCGGCATTAATTAATTTGTTCAAGCCCTAATGTCTCGGTGGACCCTTCCCCCAAAGTTGTGGATGTTTCTAAACTCCTCTAAAGTGATGGACACTGATGCGTGTTCAAAAAAGAGGCAGCCTGTTGGATTTATTCATGAGGTTATCACTCTTGGAAGGTAATCAATCAACTAGGCAAGTTTACATATATTTTCAGGGATCGTTAAATTATAACCTAAAAAACTTGGTCTTCATATTGGATTTGGGATATGTCTTAGTATAATGGTTTATACTTTCTAGGTGGGCGTTCCCTATGCCTTTACTCCTCCAGAGGCTTTTGAATCTTTGACAAATGGGAATTTTCTGTTGGCTCCTTCATTAGGTATTGTTAATCCGGACCATGCACGCATCCCACTATGTATATATATATATATATATATATATATATATATATATATATATATATATATATACAACTTATATATATGCAACTTTTCCTATAAATAATACATTTTTCCGTCAAAGTAATTTACATTTTTTCTGTTTTTCTTGTTACCTTTATATATACATACAATAGTTTATAATTACTTCCATTGAATAGCGGCAATCTGTAAAAACATGCTTTACGATATTTTTCTGAATATGCCAATAAAATATATGCAAAGCAATTTACGTGTTTTTCCACTGTCTAATGTTCTCTCAAAACTTATTGGATTATCAAAAGCCTACATCTTTAATATGGTCCTTTTGAGCAAACGTCTCTGATATTCACAGAAACACAAAAGAGCAGAGGATCTGGAATTTCTCAAATTGACCGACTAATGATAGTTATTAGCTACTACGCTACTTAAGCAAACTATAACTTACTCTACTTCCAATATTGCACTACTGACAATGCCTGAGAGGAATGTGTTAACGGGAAATACAGATGATTATGGTGAGAACTTCACGTCAAATCAGCCAATCCACCTGCCGAAGTAATGGGTTCGGATGAGCCATGAAGAGGCATGGGCTAACATCCATGAATTTATAGATAGTTCAATTGATTTACGATGACTTAGTTTGCCATGTTATTGATTTTAAATGCTAAATACAAGCAATTAAATATTTATAAATTTAATTATTTTGTATATAATGGAAAAGTAAATAATTATTCTATTAATAAATTAAATTAATTGTATTCCACCCTTAAAAGCATTAAAATATTTCACATTACCTTCCAGAAGCCTTTCATATAAATAAATAAATATATATATATATATATATATATATATATATACACACACACACACTCACATATATGAAACTACAAATGGATATTATATTATTATATACTAGTATCCCCTTTATGCAACTGAGGTTGATTCCATTGATTTATTTTGTGGGTTATCACCTTTACATGTCAGGTTGGGAATAGGGAATATAATTGGGGAGGCAGTCACCAAATAATTTCCCAACCATTGCGAGATACTGTAGAGGTCTATATAAACATAAGAAATAGAGATATATAAATAGATATAAAGATAGCTAAATAGTAATAGCCAGGGAGAAAGAGAGAACTGTACAATTTATTTGGTACAGAGCTTTTAAGTACATTGTTTCAATAGCAGATCCAATTAAAACATTTTATCAAATAAACGAGGAGGGAAGAAACACAACACTTCGGTTTAATTTCGATTGTGTTCCAATGTTTTGAAACCTTAATTACTAAGTTTAGTATTATTTTGTTGAGTATTGATTACGAAAAACTGTTCTGTCTTATAGACCTTGTTAATAATATCTGTAATGACCTGGAGTTTTTTTAATCTCATGGAAATTTGGTATAAACGCAGAATCGTTAAAAATATTGCAACAGGAATTTAATGAGATGTGTGAATGTCTGTGGTATTGTAAAATGCCACGCGAAAAAGGGAGGCGAAGACTTCAAACACATGGATTTCATAGTAATATGCAAAGACAACCTCCAAATGAGCACAATTGTTGCAACTGCCAGCCATAGCTTTTAAATCATGATGATACATTTCTTTCAATTGAATTTAGTTCTGTTCTGTGACTAGTAACCAATTATTCACTGACTGTAGGACACGTGCAAACTTTAGACGTACCACATGACTTGCACGACTTATTTAATTCTTCTAGCAATCATTTATGTTATTTTAACTAAGCCGATTTTAATTACTAATGCCTTTTTAATCTATTTATTATATTTAAAAAGAAATTGTAATATTTTTTAACCCATTCGTTTTAATCACATTCATTAATGCTAATTTAAGTAATTATTATATTATTATTGTTGAAGTTTATTTCTTGTGTTCAATGTTTATTTATTGTTTCATTATTTGTGTGTTAACTTTTATTTGTTAACCCATGATAATTTAGGAGCTCTCTTCCCAAAAGTTTTGTTTTACGAAGTTAAATTTGCAGCAAAATCGCCTAGTCGCGAGTGTTTCTAAATAAATAAATATCAATACAATTAGAAATACTTCCTCATTGATTTACGGCCTGTCTTGATATAGAGTATTTTCTTGTAAAACAAATGAATATAAGGCGCCCATTTCAAATAACGTGAGCAATCAGTTATCTTGCCCAGTGAAATTTAATCATTTTAACGATTGACGAGTAATCGGTAGTCACGATTTATCCTAGACAAATCGTGATTAATACATGAAAGAACACGGAAAGCAGGTCTACCGCGCCGCGACTGAAATATAAAAAGTTTTACGCAGAGTTGAATCCATCGGCACGATTTTATAAAATACAATTTATTCATGAACCTATATGTTTATCTATATTTTAGGCCCAATAGTTTTGAGGGTACAAGAATAAATTATCAATTCTTTGGCAGTGTAGTTCGATTCCGGTAGTGTAGTTAAATATCCCATTTGCAAGATAAAGAGTAGAATATATTGCTGAATTCTGGTTTTATCAAATATATTTAACATTAGCCCTACCCCAATCCTTGGATGTAAACAGTAGAATAAACAATAGATGTAAAATACTAGTAGTATGTAATTAAAAATCACATAATAAAATTTACATTAGTGATGAGAGTAAGAAAAAAAAGTCCGTCACGCAGGGGCTGCGTAAACTAAGCAGATTTCCCACGTGAAGGTTTACAATAGATAAATATACATAGAGGTAACACAGCCGTGAATGCTCAGTAAATGTACAATACAAGGCTGAATTTTAAACAAACAGGCAAGCCAACCTCGTAGCGCTGCATAGATAGACCGGAAAGACAAACAATTAATGAAATATATTTGAATATAACATATTAATTTTATTGAAAACAATTTACTAAAGCTTGTGGTGTAATTTGTAATGAATCAGAATCAGTTTTATCTCAATCACTCAAATTTTAGTAATCCAAAAACAAAAGAAGGGGGGGGGGGTCAACAGAACGTATTTGCATATACGGGTATCTCACAAAGTAAAATTTCCATGACAACAATATTTGGTATTTAGGCTTCAATTAATATCTTTTATTATATAACAGAGCATTATTTATGTAATACTAGTGGAAGTGGGGGTTTACTGAAGGCTGAAAACTGAAAAATGCAAATATCTCGGTTAATATTCAAGATAGAGAATAAATGTATATAACATTATTTATAGTGTATTTAATTTTCAATAAGATTGATTCTATACACTTTTTCGATCCGACTTATAGTAACGGAGATATTTCGAATTTTCGAAATTCTCCCCCTCTAAACCCCCCCCTTCCCTTGGTCCGATTTCAGCCGTTAACGAACTTGATCTTTCTTTTTACATAAAACGACTGAATATCGAGTTTAGTAACGATTACTCAAAAATTGCGACCGCTAGAGCGGTAACAGACAAATATATAGATAGATAGATTGATATATATATATATATATATACAGTTTTGAACGGACCTCATTTTCTTCATCTCCTAGGTAGGATCGATGGACATTTGAAGAAAAAACTCGATAATTCCGTCATGAGTACAACCTCAATAGCTGATTTCCCTTAAGGGAAATCTGCTAAAACTGGACGCACTATAGTAAAAACAAAAATTTATCTCTAGAAAAAGGAACCACAGAATCTCCGATCTAACAGTAACTTACGCTGGATGGCATTACTATAGAGAAAAACCAAAATAAACTATTAGCTTCAACAACCATAAAAGCGTATTCGTAACCTATATCAATATGCAATAGACACAATCATAAAGAATTGAATTCAGAACATCATAACTTTAAACATACTTAAGAATGCAAGTTATTCTATAAACTCAGAATATCTTAATCGATATCACAAACATCCTCGCCAAGGTTGCTCAAGAAAGTGAAATCCGTTCGTCTAAAATCATACCTCAATATCATTGTTATAGATATTGTTGAAAAAGATGTTTCGGCATACCAGGACTGCCGATGGACTAAAACAAAAAAAGAAAGACACATAAAAGGCTTTATAGGCATCTAAATTGAATAAACAAACAAATTATTGGATCCAAACTTAAAACGAAGTTTATTGACACGACATGGTGGGATACAATATAGCTAAAACAGATTTGGACTTTCACTATCTGACTGTTGCTCATGTGACATAATTTCCAGAAATCTTTACGGCTGCCCTAAACTTACAGAAAATAGTATGAGTTTAAAGAATAAAATAAGACTGTAGCCGGAAAATTAAGGATCACTGTTTTTAGAATTTATAATATTCCAAGCCTGTTGGTTCACTCTGTTGGCTTTTCTAAATTATGATGGGGTTTCAATGTTATTTCAATCTCTTTTGTTTCGAAACCATCGATAACCTCGTCTCATCCCATTTCTGTACTCTATTAATTTTCTTAAGGTTCTAATTAATATTCTTGCTTCTATTTCGACATATTGTCATACCATAAATCAAAAAGTGTTATAAAATAGTGTTAGGAAGAACATTTGTCTTGTGTTAAGGCATGTGAAGGGAAGGTACCTTTTGAAAATAAAACTTCTACCTAGGGTCAATGCTTTCAAGGGAAATCTGAAGTTTCGAAGCAATAAAAACATAATAATCTTCGAGCTTAGGCAGTTTAAATACTCTCTAAATAATTCAAGGGGTAAGGTTCAAGTTTTTTTTAATAAATAGACATATCAGCAAATTACCTCTCGGGAGTATCACACACAGTAAATTACGGGGCGCAGGATGTTTTTTACCCGTCTGCCTAAGATAACCCAAACGTCGAGATATTTACATAACTAAACTGTGTAGAGTTCTCTAAATTGGTCAACGTTAGCCATAAATTGTTCTTGAAACGTTGGTTTACCCTCTTAAGTAAGCTAATAAGATCCCAATCTAGGGGTTAAGCCACGCCTTCGTACGCACTGATTAGCTTAATGCAACAATTAGCACCTGCTCACATCTATCTCCAAGCACTCGCACCTCTTTGGCACGGTTACCTAACGAACAATTGTAGATATACATACCCTTTCATTTCCGTGTCCTTTCAGCTGATAACATATTACGACTCAGGATTGTTTTCCTAGGAAATAATGTCTATTTTATAAGATACCGCTTCTGGGAAATCAGCTATTGAGGTTGTGTTCATGACAAACATTTTGAATAATTTACTTTAATATCTTCTCCAAATACCTGGTTGGTAATGGTGCGAGGGTGAGCTAGCGATGGTTTGATGCTATTTACTAACCCGAATTAACAAATATAATTTTAGATATATCAGCTCCTTGAATAATATTTAGATTTAATTACAATAATGTGCTAATTTTTATCATATTTGTAAATTTTAGCTGGTTCCATGATGTTATTAAAACTTCATCCCAAAATGATCTAATGCTACTTTATAAATATTTGCGAGTGTGGTTAAATTAAGCTGGTTAGTAGCTTTGTAATATAAACATCATTTTTGTGATCAATATTTTTTCTGCAAGTTAAGTTTTCTTTATTCATTTTCACTATATGTGACATTATTTTTTTAATTTGATTTATTTATTTTTTTCTGATTTTATGGCTGCTTTAAATAATTTTATTTTATTATCGTTTAGCTAAGAAATTATTTTTTTAAATTCAAAAACTTGTTATTAATTTCATATAACCAATAACTTTGTCATAAAACGACTAATATAGATTAACACAATTATATAACCTGAACCTCAATTGCATAGGGATAATCCTGTAAGCAATTATAATAAATAGTTTGATATTTTAAACTGAATTCTTGAAATTCTGTTGAAACAGATGTCTATTCACAGAGGTCTTGACATACACCCAAAAACTAATGAGATAGTGACATATTTTCGAAATACCAAAATGAAAGCTATAACCTACAATGCAACTAACAATTTCTTTCTTATTCATAATATTACTTTCAATTTTACGTAAAAATCGAAAGTAGGGAAATATTTGCCACCAATGATCTGACCACCTGAATGACTAACTGAACTGGTTCCCAATTGAGAACAGAAGTGACAATGAAGGAACCACACATTTCATATTTCCAAAAAGAAAAAGAAAAGTCATCGTAACAAAACTAGAACGCCAAGAATAGAATTTACTTTGATCGGCCGATTATCCAGTAGCGATCTTGATACAAAAAAAAGTACTGCCCGGACCATTGGCTCGATTGTCATCGTTGTTAAAAACGTGACGGTCATTGGTCACTTTCTCGTTGAATATATTTTTTATTTTCCTTTTGCGTCACAATTTGGGGAAATTATGTAAATATTATGTCCTTCCGTTCTCAAAATTATCTTTCTGGTTCATAATTCAAAAAATAAAATTATGAAAATAAGCTTATAGTAGCTTCGTTAAAGTTTTGTCATATATCGTCCAACTATATCACTCTGAGCCTTCATCTCATTCATCTGCTGTAATATATAATTTTCAAGACTGTTCAACAATAAGTGAGCATAATCTTTGGACATAGTTATGCACTATTTTATTCTCAGGCAGTGCGTTCAAATAGTACCCTTCCATGTAATCACTGTCCCTTAGATTCTGGAATGTTTGCTTTATTTTGTACTTTGTACTTCAAACCTTTCAATTTGTTCGACGGCATGGTTTAATTTAATATAAACTTTAATGTAATAATCAGTTTTGGGACATTGAGTTTTCATTAGTATAAAGCATTACTCCTGTCTGTAAAAATTAACAAATATATTCATGTTCTAAAAAATAAAACCAAACTTGTTTAATAGGGCAGACGTTTTTAAACCACACTCCTCCCGTTAAGGGGAGGACATTTAATACTGGCCATTGAAAGACATCATTTGTCAAAATTTAACTATACCATCCCTTAGCCTTAGTAAAATAAAATGACGTTAATGTATAATAACTTTATCAATATATTAAAAAAAATATGATTATGCCAGTGATTATTTTAAATTAGTTTGTAGCATTTCCAGCCTTATGAAGCAACAACACAAAAACACTGATCATCTATACAGCAAGTGCACATTAACACTAATTATTTTAAGGAAATCTGTTTATTTTATTAAACTAAAAATTGAAATAATCAGCATCAGAGAGAACCTTGGCAATTATTTATGTTCTAAACAAAACCTTTTCGAAAATACTGCTGGGTACATGTTAAACAGGCTTCAAATGCTACATGAAAGTATTTTTTTGGAGGATCGGGGGAAATGTTAGCCATTATTACTTAATAAGCGTATTTCAGCTGTTGATCAATAATAACCTAATTTAAACTACGAATAGACTTACGAATAATGGTTGTATTTAAGTTAAACAACACAATCAAAGTTAGCTACTGAAAATTCAGAATTATTGTAATTCAAAGTAATCATTACTGTAATTTCCATTAGCAAATATTTTTAACCGTGAGGTGTTAAAAAGACAAATACGAAAAGTAGAAATATAAAGGAGATTGAAGGGTATTTGGCAATAACACGCCCCTAAACACGTCAATCCTTAGCAATGAATTGTGGACGTTAGGCGGCTTGGATTGGGCGAGGGGTCACAAATAATAATATTATAAGAGATAAATAAAAAAGACAGCTGATAAATTCAGGTCTGCCACTGCGGCCTAGACCTCAACCCACGTGTGGGCGTATAGCCACCCTGGCTAATGTCAGATTAGTGGCACTACTGTTGCGAGTCTCCGCCCACCCACTCGCCCAAATATCACCTAGGTATAACTGTACCGTAGTCCACATTAATCCTAATCCTATGTCCATCATAATTATAATCTCAATTTAACTTTTCAATGTATAGAATAAAGTTTTACCCGTTCATTCTCCGAAATCGTATAATTTTTTATAATGTATATATATATATATATATATATATATATATATATATATATAAAGTGTTTCAAAAAGAATCTACCTATTAAAAAGTATTATTTTGTCAAAACTATCGATCAGTGCGCCTCGGCTTGGCTTTTGAAGAACGAATAAACAGTCTAATTTATATTATAGCCACTAAATGTCAGTTGTTTTCTGTATTGAGAGGGATCCGTTATATGTTAAAATGGCTTATTCGCACCAGAAATCATTTTGTGTTCTCGAGTTTGCGAAGTTCAATTACAGTGCAAAGACGATTCAGGTTGAGATTGTTCCTCCGAATGAGTAAAATACTTGCAGATGGTATCGACAGTTTGTATATACAGGATGTGTATTTAAAGGAAAGAGCCCAGACCACGCTCGGGTTCCTGAAGACAATGTTGCACGAGTTCAAACTTTTTTCCAATGAACTCCTTCAAAATCAACTCAACAATAAACTATTATTTAAGTTAACTATATTAACTAGACTATGTATTCGTTTCTCCAATAGCCAAGCCGAGGTGCAGCGATCGATAGTTTGGACAAAATAATAATTTGTAATACGTAACTTCTCTTTGAAACATCCTGTATTTTAAATTATTTCCACATTAATGATGCGCTTAAAACAAATTTACTAAGAGCATTGTGACCCATACAATCTTAAAATTTATTCTAGCAAATAATGAAACAATAACTCGTAAATTTTACTTTTATCATGCCGAATCTTTTAAGTTATGTCCCGGGTAGCACATTTCAAACAGAATTGGCTTGATTTCCAAAAAAGTGATTGGACCTTTTCATATATATGTCCACGTTGTTATACTAGATCCAATATTCTCTGAGATTCTCAGTAAATTATTCTAAAAGAGGGCTCACAGAGAAAATAAAATGCAAAACTCACATATACTATGACATTCACCTATCTTATCATGGTAGGAAGTAAAATCAAAGTCTCTACTATTTTAAAGTTAATCGATTCAAAATATTTCTTGAGTATTCGTATTCAATTTAATATGCTTTGCACTTCTTAATTACTAGAAACGATTTATGAATGATCATATATATATAATAACCGCAACCATTAAACAGTTCTATACTACAATTTTATTGCAAATATAGGATCCTTAATCAATATGATGTACAAAATAAGTTATTTATATAATTATAGGTATTATGTTGCTTACCTGACTCAAGTGTTTCTGTAATAGAATACCTCAATTGAGCAATTTGAAAAATTATAATGGTTCCGGAGAACGGCTTTCTAAGTAAAAAATAACTCATTTTCCTAAAATTTATGCCTTACCTTCTCAAAATTACAGAAATTGCTTAAAACTTTGGGTTCCAATTATTGTTACGTAACTTTGTCCGCTCGTGAGTAAATTTTCAATAACACTCATCTTTTTCATCTTGATTGGAATAATTTTACTGACAGAAAAAGTGGAGTCATTTTAAGGACTGGAATGGTATAAGGGATGCCTAGCAAAATAAAATTCTCAAATATAGTTTACTTAAACGAATAGTAGATGAAGATTATTACTAATAGATTTGAAAATAAAGCTAATACATTTTTGTGCTCAATAAATTTTAAATGTAAGAAAACAAGAAATAAGCAAAAGTTTTTATTTTAAATAACTCCCAAGAAATTAATGTATTAGAAGTGGACGTGGTCAATTGGTAACGCGCTAAATCATTGGAGATACCAGTACTGATTCGGGGATTGTATAGTACTTAATTTTATTCAAGGGTATCGGGCTTCAAGACCAAATATTCCAATATTCGTCCCCTCGGGGACCGCTAAGCATCGTGAGGCATTCGGGTAGCTCCTTCAATGTTGTTGTAGTATCTACTGCCTTCACCTGGTAATTTATCCCGTGAACAGGTAAACCTGATTTTCATGGGAAAGAACAAGGGAATAAGAGGGCCACAAGGAGCTACAGTGGTTTCCCATTGCCTTCTGCATCAGAACGTTCAACAATAAAGGCATAATAAGGAAATTCCATTCACAATAAGGGTTTGAATGGAGAAAATTCCACCCGAAGCCAGAGTTGATAGATAGCCATCCCTTCGAAGCCTGCATTAGCTGACTTATGATAAACTATTAGCCAGTATGAGTATGCAGACTACAACTTAAATCTACACTCCAGCCTTGCCCCACTTTCATATTTTATTTGAGAATTTAGACAAGAGGGGTTCCTTGAATGTACGAGATAAAAATATTCAAGCAAAATACGGCAGGAAGCGTCAAGTGGCTCTCGAGCCTTCCTACTAACCTCATGCCCTACCACTTTAAGGGCAGATGTGTCAGACCTTTATCATTCATTAATACATTAATAATATGAAGACAGTTAAGGTAATTATTGATCCAAGCTAAATTATTTAATGGCAATACTGTAACAGTGGCTACAAATAGTGCCTATGATATTATAAACGAATAACTTTCATAATTTCAGTAACTGGTGTTAATGAATTTCATAATTTCAATATCCTGTTAATTGGTGTTATTTCTTCATTGGCTTCCGGGAAGAATATGACATATTGTATAGGCTAAGTTATTGGAAATATTGCATTCAGTGGGAATACCTAAGCTGCATCAGATTGACGAGTATGTTTTTAGAGATGAGGTTTTGTTCTATCCAGTAGCATACCCGACAGAGCAGAGCTTATCTCTGGCATAAGGCAAAAGGATCCATTTTTTGACACCACTTAAACTCGAGCCCTTTGGTGGTATCATATACAAAGCAGTAAAAGGTGGCTGGATTATTTAAGGAAGGATTTGTGGAGGTTCACAGATAAAGGAGGAACCTTGCTGCTGAGTATACGGTAAAAGGTAATGAATAGTGGTAAGTCCTAGAATCTCCTAGTAAGTAGAGTGGTAGTATCTTCTGGCAATAGTATTTAGTATGGTATTTTTAAAAAAAAAAAAAAATACCATGTATTTGAAGAGACAGCAGTGGTTACTTAATGATACTTGCTGCAGTCTTTTCACCATCCTCACTCTGTTTATGTATTGAATACAACCTTAATGGGTAATGGTTGTCGTGATAGTGAGGCATGGAAATCTTGCCTGTACCCGTGGGAATGGATAGAACAACTAATGATAATTTCAAGTGACTGCCGGGATTCGGAATTACTTCTTAGAAAAGTGTTAAGCGCTACTCCCGACCCACTAACTGAACTTGATTTAATAACTTAGTAGTCAGTACCTCCATTTTTTAAACTTTGCAGCACCTCCTCGCTCATACTTTACTAACAATGTATTTAATACTACTTACACTTGATTCTCATTTAGGTGTTCTCATAGAATTAAACATAATAATCTAACTAAATAATGTCCTTTGAAAGCAAAATTTAGGATAGCAAAGTGTCTATATGAAAGCTTTCTGCACCACAAAAATACAAAATGTAACCAGAAGAATAGATTTTCAACTAAGTTCTTAATTTATCTGACTTTCTTGCGTTGGTTTAAATGTTCTCATCATTCCTTTTAGACTTTTGCTACAGCTTAAAAATAAATAAATCTTTACATTTTTATTCTTTAAAAACCAACATTTGCATCTCCCTTATGCCCAAAACTTATGGTTTCTTATTCTATATGTGAAAATGAATAAACCTTCACTCAAAATACAGGGTTAGTACTCAACTCAACACAGCCAAGATTTCATCTTGAAACACTGGATTGAAAATTATTGGGTTTCAAAGGAGAAACTGTTTGGTTCACCAACATCTCCTGATCTGATCAGTTTTATGACACCAAGATTGCTTCCTCGTGCTAACTCTGACGTCCATAGCCGTTGGCTAAAAATGAACCATTCCCAATTTTCAAAAAGTAGAAACTCCGATTTCAGCCTAAAAGGTCAAAAGCTAAAACCTATTACATACTCAAATGCTCAGGAAGAAAGCAATAAAAAAGATCGCTCACGTATTAAGTGTATATGATGGAGTCCGTTCTTCCAAAATTCTAAAATTTAGGCATTTATAGTTTTTATTGTAATATTGACCATCATTTAAGATGAACTTGAAATTAAGTCAGAATTAAATTAAATTAAATTATTAGAGAATTTCCTTTTAACATAAGCTGTTCATGTCTTTTATATTATTAAATTACTTCTTAAATTGTTTAAAATCATGGAGAATTGTAGTAAAAATCATCAAGCTCAATCATTGAGAGTATGCTCAAGCTTTGGCGAAATACAATTTTTGTTCCTGAGATCTAGGAAGAATTAAATTTTAACAATAAAAATCGTTGTTCCACAACTCACGAAGAACTAAGACTTTATGCTACACGGCTTTTGGTAGATCAAGTAGTCAGCTCGTCTCATTACGACTGTATTGTGATTGCATTCCAGGCAGATAGCTTCTTGGTCAATTCAAGATATACTCGTTTATTAAAGTTGCTATTCAATTGCCTCCCGATGCTGAAGGAAAGGAAATAAGTTAAACCTTAAAGATAGGTGACTGCAGACCTTGTTTCCGTGATTGAAGAACTGTAAACGGTTATTTAACTAATTTAGTTATTAATTGCGATTTAATTTTATTTGAAGTAAGTATTTCATTTAAATATAATCTTGTATTATGGTAAATTGTTGTGCTATGTAGTATAAATATTTTTATCGTATTGATTTGGCTGTAATTTTTAATTGATAGACTTGGTATGCCATATTTGGGATGATGGGATTTGAGAGAAGAATTTTTCGTAGTAGTTGCTATATATGCATTATATTCGATAAGGTAACGGACCTAGAGACCCCTCGTCCCGGTGCGTCACTAATTTTCCTCATATAAATAATTTTAATATAAATGTGAAGTTTACTCTATATACTTAGTGAGTGTATTGTTCTGATAAAAAGTCTACTTTGTATATGTTGGAAAGCAACTCATTAATAAACAATACACTGAAAGAAGAAAATGCGTATATATCTTTTCTGGATGTTCATTGCTTATTTAATTGTTAAAGCGTAAATGTTAATGAAGGAAAATAAAATAAGCCGGCTCGATAGTATTGACTGCCGAAGCAATTTGCTTCGTAAGCAGGAGAAAACTCTCCATTACAAATTTAAAGTCATTAAATAAAGTATTTTTGAGCACTAAAAAAAATAATTCCCAGTAATTACTTCAGACATTAGGCGACAGCCTCGAGGAAGGCACCGCCTTCAAGAACATTCTATTTCAATTAATTCAACTTTCACACTTCAGTCCCTAATAATGATAAAACATAACAATTATATTCTAAGCTCCTAAAAATGTCAAATTGGGAGGAAATGTGTTAATTCTAAAGGATAACTTGTTAATACTGAAACAATTTCTCATAACTGTAGTTTAATGTACAACTTGCTCAGATTCATGAATCTGTATTTTATTTGGTAGGTTTTTATTCTCGTAATAAGAATGATGAGTAAAATTTAATTCTCAACTACCTCAAAGACCTCAAAAAATTCAAACAAAAATTTCTTGAACTATGTCTTAACGATGAAATTTTCCACAGCATAGTTTTCTAACCGTTTTCTGAAATTATAATTGACTCACTGTTTACTCTTTTATTCTTTATTCATAGTTTATTGCAGCACTTCATTGCGTACTTCCTGCAGCACTGGAGAACATCGACATCTAATCTCGACATTTTACATTCTGCTAGTCACTTTTTTTAAAAGGTAACTCCTTATTGGGAACCACAGGATGACCTCGTATAATGCCAGGTTCAAGTGTAGTATTGTTGTCTCTCTCAAGGAATAGTCAAAATCTCCTTGAGGTCAATAAATTATAATTTTAGGCATTACGAAAAACTACTGCCGTCGGCATTTTCAATCACTTTAAAGTCATCTCGTTTTATATACGTTATCATTTTCAAATGTGGCAATATTGTGGCATTTATCACCTCAATCAACCTTTATGAATCTTAGTGATACCTAAGCTCAGCTGACGACTCTAAAAAAAATTTAAAAAATCACTAGCGTCAAAGACATTCTTCTGTGCATTCCTTTTAAATAATTTATTCGATTGTTTAAACCACGTGAAAGTCCAAACTCTAAATAAGTACCTTGGATTAACATACTACTTTCGATCTAGCGAGTTGAATTTACAAAGAAATGCAATGAGAGTGAGAGGGACTAATGCCACCGAACCAATGATGGAGGGTTAGTTTGGTCGTAAAGAAAGATTTAAATTAGGCACAGAAAGCTTCTAATGAAATCAGAGCGAAAGTTTGCTATATGATAATATGCGCACGGAGAGCTTTACTCAGCTAATTTAGTGAGTGGTGAGCTGAGTTCAGCTGTGTGTAGTAACAGAAATCTTTCTTCTTGTGAGATAGATCAATTACAATATGCGGCGCTTCATATAAATAATACTGTTTTTGGTGAACTACAGCTTCTGGATATTCTATAAAAACTTTTTAGGCCTTTTTAAGGTAAACAAAAATGGTCCAACACAAGTCTTCTGTAACTCTAATAGGTACGGAGAAGATGACAATTTTTTTTATTTCCGCTCCTCTCTGCACCCTCCTCCCTTTGATTTTGATTAAAAGGGGGCGTTTACAACTAGATGTAACAACAGACTCAAATATGAAATTCAAAATTCAAAGGCTAGTCGTTTTTGAGTTATAAAATACAGACAGGTATACATATACTTACCTGTAGTTTAACTGAGTTGGGAAGGGTCAAAATCATAAATCCGTTGAAATCTAAAACCGACTTTTTACCGAATAGAATACTTCGTACAAGAAAATCACAATGATTTCAGAGAAGAAGAAATGATACCTCGAAAGAAAAATACTTCACCATTTTAAGGATTAAATGGGTCTGGCTGCTATGAAAATTTATTTTTCACATGTGGAAGAACATCCTTTCCGATTATATATTTCAAAACTTTTCATTAGCCTAATAACAAATGTTTCTCTAATTGATTGAAAATGGTCCAAAGTTGTAACTATTAAGCATGGAGTCCGAAAATACTATTTTCCTTAAAATTAATTAAATTCCCAAGTAGAAGCATCAGTCAATGTACAAATCAAAACCCATAATGGATAAACAAACCACAAATCATTGCTTGAAGAGTTAACTACAATACATCAGGATTATTGTTCAGCTCATGCATTAAACTTGATCTCCAATAAACTAAGAATATAATAAATACGTGAGTTTTCAGGGTTAAGGGTAGAATATCCGCAGGTTTAAAGATTCAATAACCTTCCAAGAACATTGAGATTCACCTTTTTACACAAAAGCCCACACCTCCAGACATCCTGCCTTCGGGTAATTTAGCTGATTGAGTGAGTAGGCAGGTGCCATTCTGTTGCACCAGCTGATCCTTTAATATGTAAGGAAGGCCTAGGAGATGGGTCAAGGATAAATGCAAAAGAAATGTCGATGATCAAAAATAGAAAGAAAGGAGGATCTGCACCCCAACCAGGACGTACTAGAATGTCCGCCAACCAAGGACGTACGCCCAGAGGTATATACCGCTATATAATTTATCTGGTTTTTTCCCCACTCTATTAAAAGGATTTAATATATTCAATTCATAAGAGCTGAATATATTATAATTACGTAGCACAGTGAAAGCAAAGGGAACAAGTAGAATAATTTTAAAAAAAAATGGCTAGTTCCAGTAGTCTTTGATAGTGGTATTTCCCAAATTTAATTGTATCTAATTATTATTTAAGGACCACTTTAATGGCTCATATATCAACAAAGTGGTGTATATTAAAATTAATCATCAATACATCTACGTAGGTCAAAAACGAAAACTACATTAAAAGTGAAGTAAGTAAATCGCAAGAATGTCCTCAAATCTATGAATAAAACCCGTTTAATGACCATCTAATTGTTTTGTTTTATTAAGTTAGAAAATTAGTAAATAAAAAGCGGATGTATAATATGATCTAACTGTTTTATTCAAGTCATTTAATTTTCAACATTCTCGATGAAGGATGGACGTCTTCTAAATTTGACCTTGATCTGTCCAGGAATCCACTTTAAACATATGACATTGACCAGATATCTACCAGATATACTACCATCATAGTTTTATTAGTCATAGTGTCACCACCCTGGTGGAATTTAGTCTTTACGAAGTAAATACAAATAGTTCTGTATTTAGATGTTTATATAAGAAGCACCGGAAGAGGTTTGAAACATGAAGAGTTTTAATATAATAGACGTACGTGAATTACCTTGTGACTCATAAATAAAGATAGATTCAATTTTATGTCAACTTAACGCAAGAAATGCTAAGGAAAAATGTGGACGGGCTTCAGAAACGGAGGTTGTCTCCTTAATATACATTATATGCTTTCGTGTTTGTGAGTGTGTGTGTGTGTGTGTGTGTGTATAGTAAAAATAGATGGGCCTAATGTTGAACCTTGGGGGCCTCAAGCAATTTTCTGCCATTCCGAAACAATTTTATATCCATTAATATCGACATTTACTAGTAAGAGCAAAATGGTTTCTGAACGATGTCACTAACTTCATAAGGATCTAATTTTATCCAATAGTAATTCGTGATTCACTAAGTCAAATAGTTTCGAAGTCGAAGCCTTTGTTAAATAAGCAAATATTCTAATCTCATAGAGATTTCCATCCAATGAACAAAAATTGTATTTTCTTAAATAATATACATTTTTTGAGTCATATCACTTCGGAGTTTATATTGTTGTACTTTCATGCAGGAGGGGTAAGCGGCTGTAATTTTGGGTTTATGTGCTCTGCTCCTTGCCTGTTTTTTTTTTTGTTTTTTTTCAAGGTAAGCATGTATATCAGACAATAAAACCAGCCACAGCTAAGAAAATGTTGTTTTACTCATGATAAATAAATTCTCATAGTCTTAGCCCCACCGGCGCTGCGATATATTCTTTTATAGATATACAAGATTCTTCCTCAAATATTTTTATCCGAAAATCTAGAACAAGACATTTGCTTCTACAAATGAGCGAAACGTTTAACTGTCAATCAATGAAATTGATAGGTCTTATCATTAGGACATAAATATTTGCTAATTATATTAGGGAACAGCTGGTCCTGTCTAGAGACAGCTTGAAATAGATAGATAGGCGAGATCACCAAGCTTGAACAAGCGTTGGTGTCAAGTGGTTTTGTCAGTCAAAGAGGAAGGTTTACAGGTGGAACCTTCCAGTGTAGTGTTACCTCCCTTAATAAGAGACCTCAATCGCACGATTCCCAAATTGATTGATCTTATAATTTTCGTCCACTTTATGCTACTACGGCTAATCGGGACGGGTTATCTACAGGTTGCCACCCTTTTCTAGCCAGGGTGGGCCTAAGCAGTTTATTTAATGAGCCCGTCACTAAATAAATTTCTACTGCCCAGAGCGGGAATCGAACCCGCCACTCTACGTCTACCACGGAGATTAAGATCAACGCCTTAACTCGTATGGGCAACGTGAGCCCCAAATGAATGGATGAAGCCCTGATTCTAAGGAAACCCACCACTTATATCTGTGAAATGCCTTAATCTAATATATATATATATATATATATATATATATATATATATATATATATTCGCGCGTGTGTATGTGTGTGTCTGTGAGTGTGAGTGTGTATATATCATTCCATATTGTAGAATTTAGTAACCTTCTAGCTCGAGTATTGTTGTTAGATATTTATCAAAGTTTATTAGTAGATTGACTATAAGTGCGTCTTGGTCCTACTTTCATATCTGTGCTCCCAGAGCGGCTATAATGGTGAGACGAAATTAGAGAGTACAAATAAAAACTGATATAAATAATTTTCTCTTCATTACTGCGTATCTTAACCACCAATAACAGATTTTAAAGAACACTCAAGGGTATTCTGCAATATGCCGAACTTATATTCCCAGCCGAGGAAATTAAAATTGATCGAAAGTGCAATAAATATTCCACACATAATACAACTTTTGTTAACATATAAAAATGATTAAAGCCTTGTTCTGTTGAGGTTTGAATGGGTCATATTCAGTTTTCAACAGAAAAGGATCCTTCGAGATGGGAGCTAATTCTATTAGTCGATTTTAAAATAACCAAAATTGTTTCATATTGAGGGAGTTAACAGTTCCTGGAAAAAAGTAATACATATCTTTGCAAAATCATTGATTTTATTTACTGATGTATTATAATTTGCATAAGCTTAGGCTCACACGCTTTAATCTCTCCTGGTAAACAAAGTGTGGCGAGTTCGATTCCTGCCAGGGAAATAGGAATTTATTTAGTGATGGACTAAATATAATCCTTAGTCCTACTCTGATTAGAAAAGGTGGTAACTTGCAGATAACCCCACCCAATCAGCCATACTGGCAAAAAGTGGACGTTAATAAATAAATAAAATAAAATTTGTATATACTATTCAATACCATACTGGTTAACAACATTTCCAGACCGTTCTTTGATTTTTATGAACTGGAGGTGTATAAACTTTTACTGCACTGGCTGAAGTCAATTTATTGGCATTTAATATCCCATACAAATCGTCTCTATCTCTAATAAGTACATGCAGGCGCCAAGCCAAAACTAGCCGAAATGGGTTAATGGAGAGTAAAAACGAATAATTCTGGTGAATTCTGAAAAGGGAAATTTTCTCGATCATAATACTCCTTTACTTCATACATGGAATTAAAAACAATTTCCCCATCAGTTTCAGCAACTATACTTGCTTTAGCATGTAAAAATGTTTAGTATATTAGACGTTATAATTAGAATAAATTTATAAGTAGGACTAATGTAAGTAATAAAGTTGAAAATTAAAGTCTATAAATGAAGTCATATAGTAATACTGAAGAAACGTTTTGCAACAATAATCTAATGATTTACATTAAGTTAAATTAGTGCTAAGAAAAGTAGACCCTTAGTTTACTTAGGTTTATAAGAAGAGTTGCTTTGTATTATTTAATTATTAATAACATTGTCTATATTAACAGATAAAGAAAATATAATTTTAGAATCAGTGGGTAAAACTTGTTTTTTTTAATATTCTGTGTTGACAGACATCAATCTGTCTGTACAAAGGTACAAATACTCTAAAGGGCTTTTTTAGCAGATTTCCCTTTAGGGAAATCATCTATTGGGGTCGTACTCATGACGCGAGTTTCGAAAAATTTCTTCAAATGTCCATCGATCCTACCCAGGAGATGACGAAAATGAGGTCCGTTCAAAATTATATATATATATATATATATATATATATATATATATATATATATATATATTTGTCTGTTAACGCTCTAGCGGTCTCAATTTTTGTTTGATCGTTACGAAACTCGATATTTAACCGTTTTATGTAAAAAGACAGATCACGTTCGTTAATGGCTGAAATCGAACCAGAGGGAGAGGGGGTTTAGAGGGGGGATTTTCGAAAATTCAAAATATCTCCGTTATTATGCATCGGATCCAAAAAGCGTATAGTACCAATCTTATTGAAAATTAAATTTACTATACATATTGTTATATACATTTATTCTCTATCTTGAATGTTAACCAAGATATTTGCATTTTTATGAAGTCTGTGGTCGGGTATAGTTCGGATTACGTCAGCCATCTTCGTCATTTCTCGGCTCAGATGGAAGCTTCTTCTAACCTGTCGTTTCTAACCTTACCTTACCTTCTTTACTTTGTGAGATTTATGCAGATACGTTCTGTTCATCACCCCCCCCCTCTTTAGTTCTTGGACTAGTGAAATTTGAGTTATTAAAATATAAATTATTCTTACAATTCAGAAGCCGTTTCAATTGGGAATTTATTTTAATTAACTGAAAGATTTCTCATTATCTAATCACGGTGGTATTGTGTTACCAGTATGCAGATTTCTCTATTGTAAAACTTCACAGGGGAAATCTGCTTAGTTTACGCAGCCCCTGCGTGACGGACTTTTTTTCATGTGTTACAGTACCTATTCATTTAAGTTAAAATGTTTCCCTTTTTAAGCTTATTTTAATCTACTTATATTTTTGCGACACTATCTTATAGCAGTTTTTTAGATATCGAAATGTCACCAAAAAAATTAACATCCTCCACTTACGTACCCAATTGGCAACAGACCCCGGCAAAACAGTTGTAATGGGGAATAGTTTACTAGACTTGATTTGGCGTGCAGTAAGTTCGACATGAGCTCCTTGTTCGTGCCAGCTCAGACACGATTAGCAGGGGTGTCCTCACGATAATCGTGGAACACTACACCTTCCGCTCAGTTTAAGTCCATCAATCTTGATACACATTAAGGAAAAAAAGTACATAACGCCATCATTAATGAATTTAAATATCACGATTTCTTGACCATTTTCAGCTTCTGATCAAGAGCACATAAAGCAATAAGTCTGCCGTAAGGAGTGCTGCAGAATCAAAAGTACGTAAAACTATAAGGTTACATCAAGGGGTGGCTTAAAACGAGAAATTACAGTGTATTATGTCAATCTATAAAAATAACATAATTTTTACGTTCATTTTACTCAGTTAGAAAATAGATAAACTTATAAATGCATTGTAAAATAGAGTATAAGTAACGAAAAAAAATACAAGAAAGCTCTAGGCAATCAATAGTTCTCAAGATTCAACCTGAAAATGTGGTTTTGATTCCCATCTAAGAGTGGACTCGTATTTGGTAATCTGATAATCACAGGGTGGGGGTGAGGGTGAAATAGTTTCTTATCTTTTTCCAAATATTCGAAAAGTTCACCACCTACTTATACGACGCCATCCATCCTATTTTTTATTTCTGACGTAGTATGAATATTATGTAGTATTTCTTTAAAGTACCAAGAAACTTGCTAATCTATAAAAGATCTGTTAAAATGTCTTTATTAAAATACGTTGAAACTCATTGCGAGTCATAAAGAGGTTAGTCAAGTTAAGTGATCCCAGACACGTTCAGGCCTGCTTCCGAACATGGAATAATTTTCTTACTCTTGCTAAAGCAACAGGTGATTGTGCCGAGTGTGGCTTGCAGCAGTGAATGAGCTAAGCAACTAAAACTAGAACAACTTGCCTACCACTTCGAGATTGTCTTCGGAAACGTGTGCGGAATGTTATGGCTAAAACAACATTGAGATTAGGCAATCCAGATTGGTACGCACAGTGATTGAATCGTTTACACCTCATAAACACTCTCCAAGCTATGCTATCTAAAAGGTGTTATCGGCCAAGTACTTGCTTGAGAGGAGAGACCCTGGTCTTTCAGTTAGCACGTTATGTATCAATGCAGTCCGTGAAAATTATTAGAATCCTGTGAATGTCGACCGCTTTGGTACAAGGATAGAATAATGATATTGAGGCCCCAGTGTGAGTAAAAGCGGCCGCTAAGGAAACACCAACGCATTACCATTATTATTTTTATGGAAGTTTTCTCCAGATAAAGTGGGCATGTTGAGTAAAAACGAGGGTATTATCTATATCCTTTCCAAAAAAAAAAAAAATATACGCTTCAATTTTGAGTTATCAAAGATGACTTCCCCTTGCCACCCATTTTTGAGGTGCTGGATGGTGAAAGCATCTGGTATCTCAAGCAAGAAAACCAAAGCCTCGTTCCTTCATAGATATTTATTCTATGTGACAGAGCGCTATCAAAGCAACGCAACATCATCAGTGCCATGCTGGCAAACATTTACCATTAAAAAAGTCGTATAAGCTGTCATTAAATTAAAATAAGGAATATATATGCATATTGAAGAACAAGTATTAGAATTAGAATATAAAACTTTACGAAAAGTTGCCCCAGTGAATATTTACAGATAATATATCAATAAATATTTTTTGAGATGAAAATTAAAATTAAATGCTTACAGATAGTACGTATGTATACAATTTAAATAAATTGTAAATATAAATAATAATAAATGAATATTTAGGGATAAAAATTAAATAAATGGAAAACAAAGAAACCAAATAGTCAAATTAAATTCAAAAAACTACAAGTGAAACACACACCGGAGGAGCTACAGGGAAAGATACATATAAAAACGTGTAAAGAGGAAGAATTTCTTCTTCAACTTGTCTATGTTGATACATAATCAGACAAATATAGGACTCACTCCTGTCGCAGCAGTTTTGGAGATTAGAATATTAGAGCACAGGATAGAAAGAAATTGAACTGGTTATTTAATTTTTGAGGCTATTCAATATTTTCACTTGCCGATTTCTGCAGATCTTCTTTCATAGAACTATTTAGATCAGTGATTGGTTGATGCGTAATGTATTTTTGTTTCCCTTTCTTAAATGGAGGAGCACAGTATTTTTAATGAGGTGCATTAGAACATTTTTTGCTCAATTGTTTTCAAATGATTTGGAGTATTATTTAAGCTAAAAAATTACGGCTTACAATATTTTCCATATGGGCTAAAACGTTGCTTACATGCATTAAATGTTTTTTTCTTCTTTAAGGCTAGTACTCTAACCAACTAAGCTACTATTTCAGTATTATTATTATATACCTGTACAATTACAATTGCAAATTGTTGCAGGAGAGAGTCTTTGCAACTGTAGAGTCAATTTAAAAAAAAAAAAACAATTAAATAATAATCAATAAAAACTATGAACCCGAAAATTTTTGTTTAAACGAGAAACCATTAATGAATTTTTCACAAAACGGAACGTTTTTCGATTGTGTAGTGTATACCTGGAATGTAGCACATTTGCAAGAAACAAAAGTAAATTCATTTTTTATTAACATGTCCAATTTTCTTTTAAGATCTATTATTGTTAATAATTATTTGTAATTAGGCATAAGGTCCTAATAATAATAAATGAGGATTATCGAGACTTATGGAAAATTATACTAATATAAACTAAGTAATACATATACTTTACTTACAGCACTACAAAAATTTGTTCAGTTTGATCAATGTTAGCCATCTGATAAATGTTTTTCATATTTAAACTGAAGTTTGTTTGTTTTTTGTTTACTTTTAAATTTACAACTTGAAAATAACATTTTACTTTTGTTCTTCTAAGTACTAGTATTTTTGTTTGATGAATGTTCTAGACTTCAACTTTTAAATTGTTATGATCTTTTTGGTAAGTGGTGCTCTTTCTTTTGTTTTCCACATTTCTTGTTATATAACTTTTGTTTACTAGAGCCGATTGTTGGGTGTTCTTCCGACATGACTGAATACTTCTTCTTTCCGATTCCTCACACATCTGGCCAGTACTATGTAACTTTATTAGAAACTGGTTATTGATATCAACAATTAAATTTTATTTATAAAATAGGGCGTTATATATTCTGAGCTATTCCTTAACTCTTTTAGTGCCACGTGAAAGCAGGCGCCTATACGAAGATAATTGGAGGAATTTAACAAATTTACTTTGGCTTGGAATATACTTATAAAAACAGACTAAAATGATACTATATTTAAGAAATTCGAACTGAGCATTGTGGAATAACTTTTCAGTGGTTTTCAAACACTGGCTGTTAAGAAAGACAATGCTCTTTGAGGCGGTCAAGAAAAACTGGAAGGAAGATTTTAGTCTCACGTGCCGAATTCTAATAACTATCATAAACAGAATCGGATTTCAGTCCCAAGGAACTATTCCGTGTTGAGCTTCTATCTTTACAGTCTAGCGTTTACAGTGCTTCTGCACCAGCCAGCAGAAAACAACAAAATGTTCTAGTAAATTATTTTTAAAATTTGCAATACAAAAAATTTGATCCATTTATAACTCTTATACTCTTGTAATGCGCATAACACTTTTCGCAAGTTTAGCGAACAACGATATATCGTCGTTCAGCACTAAAAGGGTTAAGACTAGTACAATTAGGAAATAGCTCATCATGATCTCTCGTGTTTCTGTGATGGGAAGATACTTTCACCAGGACAGTTTTCGAGGGTACGATACCAGACAAGTTATCTAACAATGTCTTCGAATGAAGCCATCAGTTCGTGCAGGCAGTCCAACAATCCCAAGCTCATCAAGAGATCAAGGCCATGCGGGACCCAGTCAAGGCTTCACGACCAACTTTACAGTCCATCAGTTACAATTCATGGGGGTTTGCGAAACAATGGTTGGGGGTTAGAACAGCCTGGAGCGATCTTGGCACAACAACAATAACAAATAAAAGGATAACACCGGGATAACCTAAGATTTAGAAAAATATTATTTTAGAAAAATCATTGCGCCATCAGTTAGTTTTTCCTTTCATTTTGCCATGGTCATTACCTCTCTCTCCCACTTATGAAAGAAAACCATCCAACACTATTTATTAACTTATTCCACCCATAAATAATACAGCTTTAAAAACTGAACAAAGTAGCGAAAAGATCAAGTATTTTAATTATTCAAAAATTAACCTGAGAATCATTAAACTTTTTCTCACAATTAAATTTGATCACTCTTAATAAAACAAAACCTAGAGTGGCGAGTTCGATTCTCGCCTGGGCAAAGGAAATTATTTAGTGACGAAATGCATTAAATAGCATCCTAAAATCCCACCCTGGCTAGAAAAGGGTGGTAACCTGTAGATAAACCGCCCCGATTAGCCTAAGTTGCAAAAAAGTGGACGTTAATAAATAATAATAATAATAAAACAATTTGTTATCTATTTTTTCAATCATCGCTAATTTATAATAAAATCTAAGAAAAGAAAATAATATTAATAATAATGTTAAACTATTATTAATCTTCCATGAAAAAAAATATATTAGGTTTTACTTTTAAAAACCCTTTTTGTTGAAGAGTTTTAATTCTTAGCGCTAGCAAAGTAACAAAATATAATCACACTAGCTCAGATACCCGGCTTCGCCCGGGAATTGATTTGAGGCTGAATGGTGATGGTATTTTTTTGGCAAGGCTTTAATTTGCACAATATTTTGACATTTACCCGTCCCAGTGTTTAGGGTTATACCCGTTGTAGGCATTTGTTAATAATAAAATTAATTTTTTATGTATGTCTTCACTGTCCTCCAAATTGTCATATTTCCCGTCTCCTGTGCATTATGCATAGATTTCAGTTATTAAGGACAAAATAGTAACAAAGATTTGAATTAATTTTTCCAGGTGAGGTACCTCATAGTTCAAATTGGAATGAATTGTTGAGCATATCAATATTTCTACGCAAATTACTTGCTCCACACATTGCTTCTGGAGAAATGTGTAAAAAAAAAAAAGTTAATCTATATAACAAAGTAAACAACTTTTGTTATGTGCATGTTTGTCGAAAAACATATAGACAATGAAATATCGCAAATTTTTATTTCAGGCCTCCCTTATAACCCCCACTCCCGTTCTAACCTAAAAATTTTAATATGGCTTATAATCATGGAAGAATTAATGCTAATTGACACACCGAGTTTTTTTAGTTCGGTTTATAATCGTTAGCGCCCAATGAAATAGTTGACTCCCGCTTTAGTTTATAGTGTATATCTCGTTTACACTTTGTTAAAAGATAAAAATGAATATGACAAAAGTTACTCTAAATAACAAAATAAACAACTTTTGTTATGTTTATATTTGCCGAAAAACGAATAGAAAACGAAATACCGCTATTTTTAAATTCAGGCCTCCCTTACAACCCCCACTCCTGCCCGTCCCTAGAAATGTTGGTATGGCTTGTTATAATGAAAGCGTTAGTGCTAATACACATACCGAGTTTGGTTTAGTTCGGGTGAGTCTTTTGTGCCTAATAAATTGATGACTCCCGCTATAGTTTTTAGCGTATAACTCATTTATACTTCCATTTATACGGCAAAAGTGCGTATAACAAAAATTACTCTAAATTACAAAATAAACAACTTTTGTTATGGGCATATTTGCTGAAAAAGCAATAGGAAACGAAATATCGCTATTTTTAATTTCAGGCCTCCCTTATAACCCCCACTCCTGTTTGTCTTAGAGAATATTAATATAGCCTAAAGTCTAAGTTGGGCTAGTAGTAATATACATACCAAGTTTCATAAAATTCGGTTCAGCCGTTTATGCGTGAAATGGTAACAAACAAAAACAAATAAACAAACAAACAAATAAACAGACACCAAAGAAACAAAATGCAGTTATGGTGTCTATGACATGTGAAACGAAAAGATATCGTGAAATTTCGCGAAAAAAATCAATGTACAGACAGAGGTTACAATTTTATATATATATATAGATAACAGCGACTAATGAGTCCAGTAAGAAAAATTACGCTCATATATGTTCTGGTCGTGTTCAATGCCGTTGTTATTAGTTATCCTCAACATGTAGAAAGCAATGTTATATAACTTCATTTCCTTGTTTTGGCCAGATAAACGAATATTAATAACTCCATGTTGAATACATCCATTGGAGGTTTTCCAGTATTTTTGATCTTCACAATAGACCTATAGATTTCGGGGATATCTATTATTAAAATTAAAATGTATTCGCATTTTTTATTTGATATACTTCTTTTCAATGGTTCCTGTTTTGAAATCATTGACAAGCTAATTCCTTACTTGTGTGAGCATTTATGTTAGTATTTCGATTTATTTACCATTCCGACTTAAGTTGAAAATATGAAGTTCTACTCAAAGAAACAATTTCTAAAATGAGCAAATAATACATTGTGCCTATGGAGACTATTTTGAAACACCACTTAAAGCCTAGTTCGCCTTCACCAAAAAAGAAATACGATTGATGTAACTTATCTAGGCTAATGTATTCTTAAAGCCCAGTGAGTGATGTTACTCCCTTATTCGTAAATATAACACCCACCAAGGTTGCCTGTCTCTGAAACACCTAATTATATTTCTTCAGGTTTTTTCAACGTTGAATATGCCACAGGTGTTAATAGGAATATAAAATTTATAACGACCCAACAAACATACTATAATTATGAAAATGACCGTTCCCCACTTCTGAAATTGTTTGTTTACTATTCATATTTACTGGGGCTCTATATATTCTGAAACGTAAAAATTTATTATTAAGAATATTTCTATTGGCGGAATTTCCATGTAGATTACGTGCTCAGATTTAACTCTCGAACCAAAATAAAATTTACTTTTGTACCAAAATGGCAAAAAAAACCATTTATGTTTTTACATGCGTCTATATAGAAATAATGTGACACTTAGAATCCGATGCTACTAAGTGGAAAATGGTGGCTCGAAACAGAAGGTTACAACGCTACACACCATGTACTTCTCTGTATTAATAAATTAATTATCCTTCATGGGCCTTCTAGAGTAAAGATGCACCTGTACAGATTCCAAAAAAAAAAAAAAGCTTATGATAATCGATAGCATCCAGTTTGTGATCATTTAAATATTTAATATATCCGATTCATCAATTACTTTCCCCTTCTTTAAGCCAATCACCAGATAACAAATCAATCATGGCTTTTCGTTTCTTGATTTAGTCAATTGTCATCTCCAAATACATTGAGATCTTCTTCGTCAACCAAATTCTCATTCAGGTCCAAGCATGATTCATCAATGTCAACTATTCTTTTCTTTTGAGTGCTTCTTCTTATACATCCGGTTCTGCAGTTCATTATTTCTGCGTAGTACTCGCATATCTTACCACTCTGTAGATGGCCCTCTTTGTCATGGTGTCTCTAGGACAGGAATTCTCCTTTGGCTTTCTTTGAGTTTCATTAACTTCCCTTTTGGTCAAGCTCGAACATATCACAAGATTCCTTTCTCCCTAGGGACATTCTACAGTAAGCCATTTCTTACAGTGACTCCAGAAGAGCTGCATATTTCATTGAATTTCCGATCGCACCTCAGTGCTCATCAATCCGTAATTTATTTGAGCCAAGTAAAGTCAATTGAGCTCCAGGGTCTTTTTGTCCTTTGCCTGCGTACCGCAATCTCGACATTATTATCTCTCTATCTTTTCCAAACCGGCTTTTTGCTCCAGCGGTCTTCCATAGGCAGCCGTAGAGCTACTGAAAATGTGCACAGTGAAGAGTGACGAGAAGAACGCTGGGGCAGAAAGCCGGGTTGGAAAAAAAGTACATACAGCCCAGCGAAGTAGTCTACGAAACCACATCTCTCTATTGTTATCAAGATTGTTTTTATTTATTTATTAACGTCAAGTTCATGATACTATGGCTATAGGAAATATATGGATTCTCTACAGGTTATCGCCCTTTTTAATTCAGGGTTGGACTCTGGATTTTATTTAATATGTTCATCATTATATAAATTTCTATTACCCAAACTGGAATCTAACCCACAACTCTTGGATTACCTCGTGTATTAACTCCAATACTAAAACCCATATAAACTGAGCCCTATCATGGATTTAATTCTCCCCGATGAATGGTCAGAATCACTGTCGACTTACCTTGGCTCTCCTAACATCTTCCACAGTCTTTCAGGTATGTGTTATAATTATCCTATGGTGTGAAATTTCCTCATCTATGGTACGCGCTCTCGAGCTGTCAGCGAAGAAGGTTAATATTCCTATCCTCAGGTCATGCTTTTGAATGTCTTCATAAGCCTGCTTAAAGAATCATCCTCAAGTGCTTCTTCTTAGCCTTCCTAGGCTCATATGCAGTTACGAGTTTGGGCATGAGTATTAAAACACTTGATTAACTTTTGAGTAGTGAATTATTTTCCCGTGTAGACAAAGAGAATCTATGTAGTGATAGGCGAGGGAAGGGAGGTCCCTGAGTTGAATCCTTATTCCCAACCAAGCTAGAACAGAGGCCTACGCTGTAGACAAATTATCTCAAAATGCTTTAACTGCATTAAATGGTTATTGTCCCAGTTAATGCAGTTAAGGCATAAAAAGGATAATAATGTAATAAGGTGAAAAATAAATTAATAACTCTGAATGCATATATTGAAAATTAATTCTTCAAATTAATTACTTATGTTCGAATAAGGAAGTTCATGTTGCCATTTATTCATCCCATTAAAAAGGAATATATAATTAATTACTCGATGCTCTTACATAAAACATGAACCCCAACAATAATATAAACAAATCATAGCTAAATGGAGCATACAATAAAAAAATAAAGATGTCATTTCAATATGGAATGGAATGACTTTATGAGCCGACCTATGATTAGTACACAATGAATATAAATGCAGTAATAGGTATGAAGGTGAAAGTTAATTATAACACACATAGTTATAAAAAAGTAGATACACCCATGACTATTTACATATTATTCGATGCTCTATATCCAGCGACATTTTTGGCAAAATTGATTTCAAAACCCTGACAAGTATTTTGCTAAAACATTCAGTTTAAGGGTTTTGAGGCTCAGTGAGCATTGGTGTAATTTCTACTCTACGATAACTGATATTTTATCAAAATGACATCACCAACAAATGTTTTTTTTTTCATTTAACGTTTTACTTTACACTACTATGTCTAGTCGGATGGGGTCACCACTTTTCTCTACCCAAGGTGAGACTATAGGTTTTATTTGGCAGTTAGTTATGAAATAAATTTCGACGCGATAATATAGCGAACTACTCTAAGTTTTCTAAAAGCAATTTTAATCTACAACCTAACACACATGGCTACCTCCTGACCCTCTGAGTCTCTATTAAAAATCCTATTTTTTTTTCAACATGCCTTTCATTTCATTTAAATCATATAGATCCATTAATTCATACGAATCTCAGCATAGACATGTGAGTAATGTTGTTTGTCTTAATACATTTAGTAAACGGTAGTAGTGTCGTGGGTTCGATTTCCAGTTGAGAAATAGAAATATATGCAGCGATGAAAGCCCTAAATAAAATTAGTCCCACCCTAGCTAGGAAAGAAAGTTAACACGCAGATGATCCGTCCCGATTATCCGAAGTACAATAAAGCAAATGTTAGAGTTATAATAACACTTAATATACCTATTCTTCAAATTTTATGGCAAGGTTCTCCAATAAAAACATTTTTTTCGGTGGAAACATTATTGAAACTCCCCTACATGTTTCGTGGTTTATTTGCCACCTTTTAGGGGCTATCCCTTTAAAAACAATATGTAAAAAAATATTAATAACATTAATTTAACACATCCCTTAATAATTATTTTGCTATATATTGTATTAGTTGGAGAATATATCTGTGATATATTTTTTAAATCTACTTATAAATCGCTACTCACATTCCTGAAGTGCTCGTTTACCTTTTACATTACGTTGCGACTGTCCTCACAGAAGAGGCTTATGATACTGAGTGGTTCCCGAGGTAGGTTGTCAGCTGACTAAAAATCGATTATTTACAAGGCAATCTTGTACTCGATTATTTCGCGTCATAATTTAAAATCGATTAATTTGAGATAAGATGTTATAGAATATATGATATGATTGAGGTATTTGATTTCTGTTTTTCGTTTACTGCTCTTTTTCTATTTTTTATTATTTGTATGTTCCCTTTTATTTTCCGTTTAGTATTATTTCTTTCTTTATCAATTATTCACCCAAAGCAGATTGAGAAGCACTGAAGATTAGGTTTGGAATGGAAATAATGATATTTTTATTATCAAAAATCTATCGACGATGTTGGAGGAAATGATAATGGTAAGCTGTTATGGGTGAAATAAAAAAACATCGATAATAACATCCACTTGATTGTTTTTTCATTAAAAACACGGTCCATTTTTTACATATTGTACAGTTAGTCTCAAAAGGTCGATAACGGCCAGTAAAAACGTTGTAAAATTGTACTATATATATTTTTTTATAAACCTTCTCAAACAATTGCGACTTTAGTAATTTTGTGAAACCTCTTTCACTCCTGCTCGCTGAGGCCACTTAAAAAGTAACTTTCTTTGAGGGTATCCCAAAAAGGGAGGCCCACCCGTGGCACTGTGCTGTTTTCACAAAGTTTTCTTAATTATAAAAGGAGAAGACTAACTTTTTGGATATATATATATATATATATATATATATATATATATATATATATATAATAGCTGCTGTTTAGAACCATGTGTCCATTTTCACTATGTAGTCAAAGGTAGTGTCATCAGGAAATAATCCGGATTGTCAGGGGAGAGCTAAATAAGGGCTGGGCCCTGTTATTAGAAAATATTTAACAGCCACGGATGCGCTGCGTTTCTGTGTTGTTTCAAGATGAAGCACCAAGCAGACTGTACTGGATTCAATTTTAAAGTTATCCTTAATTAATTGATTTTTAACTGAGTTGTTTCTTTTTTGTTATTGTTGAGATTTTAATACAAAAACCAAGGTAATCATTAATTGTTAAATGACGCTTTTAATGGCAGAAACAAAGAATCATATAATACATAAATATGCAAATATTCGGGAACCTTAGGCCACAAACCAAGTGATATATTTATTAACTGTATATGTATATGTATATATATATATATATATATATATATATACACGCGCGCATATACTATATATATGTATATGTATATATATAGTGTATGCGCACGTGTGCATGTGTGATAGATCGTGTGAGTGTACAACTTTCCTTAAAAAAACTACAATTTATCTTCTAGGACAGTTTTCTATTCCAAAAATCCAAATCATTGGCAACCCCTACTTAAGGCTGTCTCATTTTATCCAAAAACTGAAAATACATTCATTCACTTACATATAAAGCTGTAGACGTTAATTGTTATTATGTCAACTAAAATTGAAATATTGGAAGTGGTAAATTCAATTTGCTACATGGGGATATATTAATTTCTGTTTTCGATAAATGTGTGGACTACTTTAGAGGCATAATAGCTCCAATTGTAATATGTAGTCAGTTTTGTGTAAGCGTACGCTTGTTAGATTGTGTGTCTGTGTCCTACAAAAATATCATATATATATGAGAATTATTTTCTAAAATATCAAAATTAATTGAGATCCCTAAAAACTACTTTGTTGTGCCTAGAGAAGCTAGGTCACCGGTAATATTGTAGGTGAAAGTTGAAGGGAGAAATGAGACGTGCTGTTAAAGTCTGTACAATGTAAAGAAGAACTTTGTGATTCATTCAGTACCAATAGTAGATTCTAGGAAATGAACCAAATATCTATGAAGAAAATTAGCCATATAACAGCAGTCAAGAAAGAAAGTGTCTCACAGCTGTGGCCGTTTAACCTATATAAATCATCTAGAAAGAAAGGAATGAAAGGATTGCCAAAGAGGAATGAGGTTTATTTATTGTGGGAGCCCTACCAATTGTAGGCTACGTGACATAAACAGCTCGTTCGTGAGTTGTGCGGGTCTAGCTCTGAAGGCGCACAAATTCACATCTCCTCACATTAAAACAATAAATCTCTGCGAACCACTTCCCTTTTACAGACTTCTTACATAAACTGGTCTTTTAAGAAAAAAATCGATGGCACCAATCATATATGTAAGTAAAAAACTATCTTTGTTTCGGACTACTTAAAAAATATTCTGATGTTAGTGAACACCATACGAATAGTTCAGCCATCAACTTTTTTTTTTAACATTTTTATTTATTTATTTATTTTATAGTAAATAGACACCAAACGGAGGTGAGTTCTTTGTGCCTAGGTGGTCGAAATTCTATTTTCATAGATATACCGGGAGGTCCGGAGCGCCCCCGTGTCATGAAATCACAATTAGTCTACAACCAAACTGAGCTATAAATATCATTTTTAATTAGTTCAAAACACTTTTCTTTACCATACATATCATTTCCTTATATCGGTCGTAATTTCTTTTTATCCAAGTACTAATGTATACCTTTAAGATTAGAAATAACATTAATTACAGGGCATAAGGAATTATGTATAAGACGTAGTACAAATATATGGTGGTCCAGTTAGTCAATATCTTTTTATACTTAATGTTTCACCTGGATTGTAGCGTACTATTTATAAAAAAAAACCCTTTATCTATGGTTGTTTTTGAAACATACATCACATTGAAGTATCTTTAGAACGTAGAATACAATATTAGTTAAAGTTTTAATTTTTTTTAATGTCACAGAGGAAAATTATTAAGGATAATACTTAAAAAATTTAGATATAATATGACAACTGTTTCAGAAAGGTATATATAAATTATTGAAGACTTTGACCTTTGTTTTTCTTGTAATTATTTTCTATGATATTCTTGTTACACAGTGACTCTGGTGAATCTGAATAGTATGATCATTAGAAATAGTATTACTAACTTAGGAATGTGTTGGCATTTTTAAAGCGTGATTATATTAATGCTCACTATCGTAGCTATCAATCTCTAATCCAGTAGTTGTTTGCATCGACGCTATAAATTGAACACGGCTTGCACGTTTACTTGCGCGTATGTGCATATTTTCAACATCAGTGGACGATTATTCAAGTGGGGGCAGTTTACAAATATATGTCATACTTGATCAAATTCCTAGATCCCTCCAGTAAGTGGCGTTTCTTTTTTTAAAACAAGCAGGCTATGAATTATAAGGAAAGTGTATGCAATCAACCCGGTCTTTAAATTTAGGGATATAAACCACTTTTTTTTTAGTTCATGTTGAGGAAAAATACATTATCTTGGCCAATTCGACAGAAATAGCATTATCAGATTAATCTATAATAACAAAATAGAAACATTTGAATGATGTCAAAAGGTAACTTTTGAAAACTAGAAGAAAATAGTAATTTCAAATATTTTTGACCTACTTACAAGTAAATCAAATAAAGGGTTGGAGTTATATTTAACCTGCTGATAATATAATGAGTGGTTAAATCTTAGTTTTCTTAATATATTTTGTAATATTATGCCCTGTACTTTTACCTATTTTTAAGTATTGAAACCTTATAAATTTAATAGTGTTTAATGATATTAAACGCCTGCAATGTCTAAAATTTCGCTCTTTTATGACTTCTTATATTGAATGCAAAATGGATGTCCGTTTAGATAACATAAAAATGCACCGATTCATACGAAGCCCGGCTAAAACGATCGACAAATATTTACTGAACGCGAATGTGCAAATAAATTTATATCGACATAGATATTACGTAAATCATTATACCTTTGAAACCTTTGTATGAAAGATAGTACATATTTGATGGGATCTCTACGTACCTGATAGTACCTGCTAGACTTGCGCAGAGAGATGGTGAAAGTGATTCCTCTTTGAAGTCGCGGGAGGAACTGTGAATCTTCAGTAGGTAAGGAAAGGGTAGTTACCCCACCACCATCAGGGGGTACGAATCCCCATAGTGGGGGGGGGGGGCTCGTATAGTCCCTGTCTATTACCACTAGTTGTAGTAGTTGCTGCTAGTATGACGAGAGATTGTACCTAGTGACCCAGAGAATTATCCCAGGTCGAACACAAAGGCTTCCCGTAGCTTTCCTATTGTCAAGCGGGGAGCGGTTAATTACAGCTACTTTTTTAGATAGACAAAGACAGTATATGAGTTTGGGATAAAACAGGGTCGAACCTCAACCCATACACATACCTCATTATTTTCACAGATTTCCCTAGATTGAGATTGCACTTAAGCCGCAAATTTTCAAAATTTCGTTGAAATATCCACCGATCCTAGCAATCAATTCATTCAAGAATGCAACATCCATATTATTATTCTTTGGGAGAGTTAATGGTGAGAGTAGGATAAGTTGAACTGGGAGATCACCAATAAAATGGGAAATTTCATGGAATAAAATAATAAATTTCTACTTTATCGCAAAATGTTACATAATCAAACATTTCCATACTTTCACTCTATACAATTAATTTAATATAAATTGTTCTATACCTCAAATATTGGCCGTGTTACCTACATTCTATTATTCGTGATTTTAGGACACTTGCAACATCCACAGGAACCAAATACAATAAAATGTTAAATGTTATTTATTAGCATACTCTTTATAATTCTATGGCTAATCAGGATAGGTTATCAACAGGTTAGCACCCTTTTCTAGCCAAGGTGCGAAAAAGGTTTTTATTCATTGAGCACTTCAATAAATACTGTTTATTCCAATGGCCCGCCGGACTATGGATTTACCAAGTGCATTAAGACTAACATCTTAACAACCTAAACTAAACTGAGCTCTAAATATTGAAGCGCGTTAAGTCTAGTTTAAATTAAACAAATTGTTTACATTACAAATCAAACCTTTACGGAGGGAGAAATAAGGAAAATGCCTCATCCTTACATTACGTAGATTTTCTTCTCGGACTGTTAATATTTCCTATGAGGATGGTGAGAAAAGTAGTACTTAAGCTTTTGAAAAATAGCAGGGTAGTCCGTGATTGTGGACAAATAAGGACGAAGGGTTCTTCTTAATTCACCAATTATTATAATGCATATTACACAGCAATTGACCTTTATTTAATATAAGTAAATATCTACTCTTGGGTTAATCGTTTTTAAATTACCTTAATGATAGCAATTCATTTAAATATCATACATTATATGAAACAACATAAGTACAACGTTCTTAAAAATCGTTGCCAACAATATCATTATCCAAATTAAGACCTTCTCATGAATAAATAATTTCTTATATAAATTGCATGAAGGAAGATATGCAAGAAATTCATACTAGAGGGTAAGATTTCATTTTTTCAAATTCTATTAGTATACTAAGAGGCGTACATTCATTATTTAGTAATTTTATGTATAATTCTTAGAAGGCCTGATATTATGCAACTTATCCATTTGTAAGTTAGTAGGTTCCAACTAGTTCATCTCATAATTATTAGAGTCCGTTATGTAAACTCAATTCAGAAGATAAAAATGAGAAAACCAACGTCAAAAGTATCATGTACACATAACTATGATCCTTGTTGGATTTAATGACTGATGTAAAAGTGCAGATTTCTCAACAAGTTGTTCGTCCGGCGTAATACCTACTTCAAACAAATAATATTCCAAACAAACTACATTCATTAGTCCATACCTGTTATAATCCAGAATCTTCAAATATTTTATTCTGCTATTCAAGAATGATGGAGGATAATAAGCGAAGAAAGGTACTCGGAAGAACAGACTTTTAGAATTATAACCAAGAAATTAAATGCAGAGCAATTAACTGAGATTTAAATGAATTATTTTTGTGTTTGTATGTAAACGTCCGAGAGGTAATTTTAAACAATCTTTGGTTCAGCATGTCCAGACCTTGTCAACCGGCTTCAAGTGGTTAGCTTCATGTATTCCCTACCATATTTTGGTGACATTGCAAACCAAATATCACTTATTTATTCAGGTAGCTAATGATTGGCCTCAGGGTCTTCCGTAGCATGCTCAAAAAGTTATCCACTGTTTACGAGACATTCCGTACTGTGTACTAACTGTCAAAATTAAAAAATACATAATCGAGATAGGCACATTCTCTACTCATATTTATTACTTAAACATAATAAATAAAAAACTTATCTATATCAAGGAAATAAATAACTTTCATATTTAACTCTTTAAGAAATGTAATATTTATAATAGTTCCTAAGATGCTACTTTAAGTTTGGCCCATAGTTTTATTAACATTTTTTTCATATAAAATAATACATCAATGAATTGCCCAAATGGCGAATATTGTTTTAATGACTTTGAGAAGGAAAAGGATATAACATTTGTAATATTAAAATATCTGGATATCTAGCCAGATATTTTAATATTTCAAATGTTAGCGTATACTAAAATAGACGTTAAATGTTCTAGAAAATTTAACGTCTATTTTAGTTTACGCTGGTGGCTCTTGTATGCCTTCACTAAAGCCTAACGCATGCGCGTGAAAATTCAAAGCGGCGGTTTCTTTTTTCTTGGCTCTAACTTGTATACCTCAGAGAAGATAACTTTCTTCCCTTTAGAGCCCATTTAAAACTTACAAAAAAAATCGGAACATTCACTGTATTCTAAAGGAGAAATTACAATGGTCAGGAAGTAAAGCCAATCTAATCGTAGGTTGGTGAGACAACACGAAAGCGGCTTATAGATTAAAAGTAGACGTTTTCTTAGGGAATTTCATACAGGAAGACTGTCCCTATGAAAGGGCAAGGTTTCTTCTTAAATCGTAGCGCGCAATGGAAGAGAACATAAATGTGTCAAGTAATAATCCATAAAGTGCGAGCTTCATGTTATATTGTATGTTATGTATGTTTTTCTACCAAGAAAGTATGAGGAAAGAATAAGAATACACCGATTAAGGAGTGCCCTACAAATGCATAAAAGAAAATAGCACATCTTGGTTTCAAAAATAATAAGTAAAAATAAAGAGCTAGATTCCACGTACAATTTCGAACGTTTAATATAGTACGAGGTAACATAATAATTATACTCTATTAGACTTCTTCGCTGGAAAAGTATGACAAGATTAAAACTCTCTTACACGACAACAATGCAACTTGTGGACGCGTAAAAGGTAACGGGAATATGATTATTAGGAGATATATTATCTGTTGAGATTTTGTAGGTAAATCTGCTAAAAATGGTTAAAATTAGTACAATTTAAAGTATAAATAACAGAAATATGTAAATAAGCATTATTAAATTATAATTAATAAATTCTTCATAAAAATTAGTAACACCTCAAGAATACTATTGAACCTACAGAGAAAGGAGTTTAGACAACACTAATATTTTTGTAGCCTTTAGATTCTAGACGTAAATTTAAGACAAACTTTGACTAGCCGGAAAGTAAAACATACTGGAACCGCAAAATAAAACAACTACCACAATTTGACGTTGATTAATAATATCAATATTTTGGGGATTTATATCTCTTGAATATAAATTTATCGCTGTTGGGGAGAAAACCTTTAAAAAGAACATAATCCTTCGTAAGCCGAAATATATGCTAATAGAAGACCCCTTGAGGCATTATTCCGTTACCACACAAATATCTTCCCATCGAAAAATTTGACCCACGCATTTTTACTTCAGCCCTTTCCTTTCACTTGGATAGCCGATTTACGATTGCACATGAGTTTCTCAATGCGTAGCATTAAATATTTTCTTCATTTTAAGACTTCTCACTAAAAGTTTCGCCTCTTTCAATCATTGGAGCAGACAACACGCTTATTGTGAATTCCAAATATAATTATTATCGCATTAGTATGCCAGTTGCTATATTACTAATTAAAACTATAGTATTGACCACCTTTTAAAAATTGTATATCCTTCATGGCATTAGTACTGCCAAAACACATTTCATTTTTTCAGTACTTCGTATTGGTTTCAAAATATTTTTATTGTATATTCATCACTGTTTGTGCTATATTTTGTGTATTAACACATGTATAGAGTGTAATTTTTGAAGGTACTATTTTTAAATAGGAAATGAAATTCCGTAAAATTTGATAATAATTTATTTGTTCGGTTTTATTCGTAAAGCTAACTTTTGTTCAAATATCTCTAAATTCGTATTTTTAATATAATTTATCTTGTTAGATTTAACTGAGAGGATTTTTACTCAATACTTGACTGAAATGTGGACGCAATAAGCCTGTAATGTAAGCTTCAAATAGTTTTCCAACGAAGATAAAAAAAAGGCAAGTATTTAGTTCAAATGATCAAAAGGTCACATCAACACTTAAGTAAACTTCGAGTGAATTTTTTCGTTGAAATTCTCCAGTAGCGGCAAAGGTCAGTAACCTGAAAAAATTCCTTGGTGCTCTGCACTATAAAGAAACAGCTGATTTAAAATATTTAGTCGCAATTATTCTTTTCTAGTATAATACATATCTATAATTGCTTTACCCCTACCCATCAGCCAGTCTTATACATTACTTGCCGTCCCAATGTATTTCAATAAATTTACTTACACGTTTTAGAGATTTCACTATAGAGAAATCGGCTATTGAGTTTACATTCACGTTACGATTTTTCAAATGGCTTATCACTGCTTCCAATAAAAATAATGTTCACTCATATTTAAGAAGATCCTCTTAAGCCTAATCATCTAAGGACGCTGTATTCAAACACTATTTTTAACTACTTTCTTGAAATATCTATCAATCCTACATATTAAGATGATCAAAACGCAATCCACATTTAGGAAAATTTATTCCATTCATCTAGCCTACAAAATTAAAACCATTAATATATATTAAAATAGCGATATTGAGCATTGTACTAATGTAAAAATTAGTGCAAATCCCTAATAAAATATACCCATTCCTATATTAGCAATATTTAAAAGAATGCCAAATACCGAAATAGCTAAATTATATCTTTCTTAAAAAAACTATTTCATTGAATTCAGCATACAACGTCTTGGCGGCACTCACTGGACCATCATATGTTAAACAAGTGTTTAAAATCTTTCGGAGAGTCAATAAATAAAACTGTGAGACTAAGCCTAGCCGTGTAATAAACTAGCAGGATCGAGAGGAAGACCCAGAGTCAGATATTAAGATAAGGAGTAACTAGAAACTTTACCTACTTACTTTAAGTAAAACAGTACTGCAAAAGCAGAACATAATTCATCCGAAATAGAAATCACATTCCAAGATAGTGTGTGTACAATAGTATGAATAATTTATAAAGTTCATAAATTACTTGATAATTTCAGAAATCCATACTTCTGCACTGGCAAAAACACAAACAAAATAGAAAAATATAGAAAGTTCGCTCTTTTATGTTAGTTTCGCAAAACGATGCTTCGCCATAACAAAAACCATATTTCCATTTTTCTTGCCTTCTCTAATGTAATTAGAAACAGAACCTAGTTTAAAGACCATATTTCGAAACTAATGATCTTTTCGTACGGCGCTCTCAATTAAAGAAATGTTGCTTAATCTTAGCTACATAACAGAAAATTAAAGCTATGGAAGCCTAATAAGACAACCTTCTTTCTTAAACCAAGATCACTTGTCAGGAATTGAAGCTATCTCATTCGATGAATAATTTATAATTCCGAAGAATAATGTGTTGCTTTTATAATTTATCTAATCAGTCTTGCTTATTATAATTATTAATTATTTTTAGCATTTTTATCCTTGAGGTATATGAATGAACTGTTATGTAAAAATCACACTAAAGCTGCTTTTATGAATACGCATCACAGTTTTACTGTAAGAAACATTTTAAAATATTCAATAAAAAAAAGTTTGTAAGCGACATTTAAGTGCCCCAGATTGTGGGTGGTCCTATTTGCCGATTGGTTTATCCTAAACTGTGATTATTGCCGAAATATATATAATTTCACTTGAGGTCATCTGACCTCAATTCTCATGGAAACTCCTATTGGTCATTTTGCAAGACTCACGCGATTCCCATTTCATGGGGCTGTATCTATTGAATAGCTAACAAGATTGACTAAATTTCTATGATTCTTAGTTTTAGTTGTTTTTTTTTTTACTTTTTTTTTAACTTTTAATGGCCTATCCGGTTAATGGTCATGGTTATTCAACCAAGTCTGAAGTCTGAAAGTCAAATAGTATAACAGTTATCTCAATAAATGGGTTTACTGATTTTTCACTCTATAAGTTTCTCAAGACCCTCAGGAGTAATTTGCCAAAGGTTAACAATTTATTTTAACCACCCTGAACTGAAAGAAAAGCTTCAAATGATTATTAAAACCACTAGAAAAATAAATTAACTAATGGTATGACTACATGGTTACATTGGACCAGCACTTGCTGTGTCAATCCAGGAATAGCTGACAGAGCATAGTGGGACGAGTCTAAATGATTAATATCAATTTGCCAAAAATAGCATGGGGATGTTCTATAAATATAAAAAGCCTTTTATTGCACTAAAAACAAGGAAATGAATGACCAATATATGAATACTACAATAAAATAAATAAATAAGTATATCCTTGCTGGTGGTTATTCCTTGATTTTTAAGTAATTTTCTTTTAGTAGATTATTTTTGATGTGCAACTTAGGGGAGTAGTTGTCATCGCACGCCCAGGTGAGCAATCTACTATTAATTGCATAGCTCATAGCTTTGATTTTGAATTTGTGTGTATATTATAAAAATAAATAAATGTAAGAATGAGGAAAATAAAACAGAATGCATATAATAAAAAATAGAAAAAAGGCTGTCAATAAATAGCAGAAATTAAATATCTAAATCATATATTCTTTTTATTTAGTAAGGTCTATCCAATTTAAATCACTTAGGTAAATGTATCTTCCCCCTTTCTTACTAAGGGGAGAAACTAGTAAAAAAAATAAAAATGATTTCAATAACCATTTGATGTTTTTATTGATCTGCCACCATTCGATTGGTTAATTGAATTTAAATAGAGCATTATTTCTCAATACAATTTTATTCACTACTAGTATTCGAGGACCTTCTGCCAGGGAACTAACAGTAATTACTCCACTAAACAGCCATTAGGCAAAACGTACCGAGAAAGGATACTGCCAAATTGGCTTCAATTATGCAACATACTAACAGAAAATATATTTTTAATTATTAGGAATTACTACATCTTAATTTCTACTAGGAGTAGGGTGTGTGTGTGTGTTTGTGTGCGCGCGCAGACATGTGTGTTAGCTTCTTATTTGTTAAGACATGGCTTGCCTAGACTAGGATTGCCCCTCTATGATTGTAGCTGTTCAGATTAATTTTAGTTGTGTTTGTACTTTTGATGAAACATCATGACTGTGAGAAGTATATAAGCATAATGAATAAATAAGTTTGAACTTGGGAAGTATTGATTGATCCGACTTTCAACCAGAATATTTATAGATACTATTGTCTGTAACAGTCTATAAAATATAATATAATTTTTATTTCATAATTAACAAAATCGGTAAACAAAAGATTAAGGAGTAAAAGCTGAAATAGGGCTTGGAAGAGTGGGCGATTAGATACAATGCGTTATGAGTTGGATCAATAAATGTTATGTAATTAACTTGTTTGAAATTGTTTATTCTTAATAGATTTATAATATTGGCGAATTTATAACGAATAAAGTAACAACCAGTAAAAGTTTTTCACCACATTTTTCTCTAAGATGAATGTTAATATAGTTATTTGTATTTTTTTAATTTTCTTTTGGTTTTCTGCACGCTCCTACTCTTGACGTTTTTAATTCAGACAATTTACAATATTGCCATAATTTATAGTCAACCAGTGGCAATATCAGGTAAAGTATTCCTTGCAGGCTTATTTAGAAGTGGTTTAATGATTCATTTTTATAAGAGCAATAATTCGTTTTTACATGAACCATTAACCATTAAACATAAACTAACTAACTACAGGAATAATGAATACTTTGAGACTCCACATAACATGTACGAACTTCTTACAGACAGGACCCCACATATCGACAATATTCTAAATCACCGTTGACAATTGAATTTGTTTTACAAAATTTAACTTCCTCCCTTTTTGATTTTGACTTAGTGAGAAATTTAATATAATTTTGAAGAATTTTAAATATATAATAAATAAAATATAAATGTACTAATATATAGGAATGACATAATTTTGTTATTAAAATCATTTTAAATTGCTCTCTTTATTTCTAGTCTAATATTTATTTGTTGCCTTTATTTTTTGTATTTAATGTTTATTTATTGTGTTTAATTTTTTATTTGTTGGTTCAATTTTTTGTTATTTTTCTATAATTTCGTTTTCATTTTACATTGTTGAACTTTGAGCCAAATCGCCTAGTTGCAAGTGCTCCTGTGTAAAATACCCAAACAACTTTAATAGAGGTACAGGCACCTGCAATTCTTAAGAAATTAAAAAATCTAAAAAAAAGAAAAGAACTAGCAGTAAGATTACCTAAACATTGGTGGAAGACAACATAACAAAGTGAATATCTCAATAATATTGCCATGAATCATGAAAGTTTAGCAAAAAAAAAACTTCGTGATACTTTGACTGTCAGTCGATATGATAAATTAAAGCTCATTTTATGAATCAGAAAGCTAAAGATTGTATCGTCTAAACATTTCCACTGCCTTGAAGTCTTATTTTTTTTTATTTCTCTAATAAAGAAATGAAAAGAAACATCTGAAATAAAATATGAACATCACAAAGTCCATATATATTATTAAATGTCAAAGAGTAGTAATTACAAGAGGGCTATGCTTGATTTTATCTCATTCTGAAGTCCTTCACAAACTCTATTGTTTCCATTTTTTGGATCTGGCCTTCGCCTGAGCAGGCATTGTCAACCTACGAGCGTTGAAACACTTATTTTTATAGTCCTATTCAATGTACTCATGCACAACAATACCACTCATTATTCAGAATTGAATATCCCCAAACGTTCATCATGAATAAATAACTGTAAAAAAGTTTTAGGCTGACCCATTTGCGTGATTGCAAAACACAATTGCTAGCAATCATATAGGCATACTATTTTCCTTTCATTAAACTTGTGCTTTATAGATTTTTAAGAGAGGATACACCGCCAGTAAATAACTATTTATTTCATTTACTTATTGCACTTTCGGCTACAGGGTGTAATCAGGACTGGTTTTCTATAGGTCACCACGCTTGTCTAAGGATGGGACTAAGAATGCCACCACTAAATAAATTTCTACTGTAGAAATGGGAGTCAAACCCAGAGTCATGGGTTTACTAATTTGAAAGCGTTAAGTGTAACGCCTATATTTACATGCATAACCTGGAGTAATAATTAATAATTTGAGGGAAAATGTTTTCGCATCCCCCGGGAGTTGAACCCTATAATATCATATATACCTATACTCTATACAAATTTTGCTTAAGTAAACTTTTTGAAAAGTTTCTTTGAATGTCCATCAATCCTATCTAGGAACTAAAGAAAATGAGTACCGTTCAAATATAAATACTATTTGTTACTGTTTTTCCTCTAGCGGTCATAATTTGTGTTTATTGCCCAAAATGAGTATTTACGCATTTCATGTAAAAAGAATGATCAAGCTCGTTAAGAGCGGAAGGGAGGGTCAAAAAGAAAGTAAAAATCTCCGAAATTATGAGTGAGACCGAAAAATGTTAATTCAATTACCAATCTTATTGAACCTTTTTAGTTACTGCTAATGTCTACAGTGCTACAATATGAGCTGGGATATATGCATTTTTTAGTTTTCTTTCTTCAGTAAACCTCCAAATCTACTTGTTAGCACATAAACAAAAAGCCAGTATACAAAGTGGCTTATTTCAAGCTTAAATGCAAAGCATTGTTTTTTATTTATTTATTGTTTTATTATGACTATATCCCAAAAATATTACATAACCAGTCTTAATACAAATTTAATTGTCTAGAATGATTATTTCTCTAAATGTAATGATAACTGATTATGAGATATTTGGATTTTTTTTTAGTTTTCAGTCATCTATAAAACCTCCACTCCTTGGCGTTAATGACCAAAATGGATGACACGCCACAAAAAAAAAAAACAACACTGTTACACGGCACTGACGATGATGCACATCATCGAAAGCGGTCTGCCGTTTTAATAAATTATTATAGTGGAAGCGTAGCCAACAATTTTTTCATCCTACATACATTAGATAATTTAATTAACATTATGACAATAAATACAAGTTGTTCCAAAGAGTTCTAGCAGGAAGGCGCTGGGATCAATATGAGAATCTGCGTTTATGTTTATTTATTGTTTCAGTAATATTAATTAGTCAAAGACTAATATTTATTGATTCTTCAAAACATCTGTAAGTAGTTATCGGGTTTCCTTAATAGTTTTCCCGGCGGCTTTTTAGTTTTAATAACATTTAATCTACGAAATACTTTGAAAAAGTCCATCACGTAGAGAGGGCTGTAAGGAGAAAGTAAGTAGATTTCCCAATTGCTGAGAACTGTCACCGCCAATTCTTCATTTATCCTGTAATAAGAAACCTATGTGAACCATGCTTGAAATTTCAGCTGGACGTGAGATGCTTAGTGGTTCAGGTGCTTCAAATGAAAATCGCATTACTAGGAGTGGAGGTTTTTTTTTTTTTTTTTTTTGAGACAACAATGTTTTCATCCTACCTACGTAAGAAGTCACTTCCACCTGCCAGAATACCAACTCAGAATATGGAAGCTCGGCAAGGTCAACCTGGCATCAACCATTGGCACACTGTTACACGGCACTGACGATGATGCACAACATCGAAAGCGCTCTGCCGTTTTAATAAACTATTATAGTCGAAGCGTAGCCATCAATGTTTTCATCCTACCTACGTAAGAAGTCACTTCCACCTGCCTGAATACCAACTCAGAATTAAATTTTCGTTTAGTTTACTGATGAAATTATGACTTACAATTTGGCATGTGGCCAAACACGCAAAGTACGTTATAAGACAGCACTAAGAACAGTAGCTGCACTCTTTCATTTGCATAACTTAATTTTTAAAATGATAATGAGTATAAATAATTACATAGACCCCATTTAATTGGCACATGTAGCTTTAAAACAACGCCATTAACACACTAATTATTAGACGTTTTGGGGAATTAATTCAAGACCACCCCTGAAATTATTAGAATTTAAAATGAGTCATTTTTCTTCATCAATAACTCATCTCTATTACTCCATCGCCGTATATTTATTTTCATCATTTTCACTCAATTAGTGGCTGTTTAAAAATTGATAAAAATCCTAAATAGGCATCTATATAAACTCAAATTTTATTTAAATTAGGTAAGAATACATTTTTTCTCATGTTTCTTCAAAGACTAAAGGCTTAAATTTAAATTATCCTCTATCCGTATGCTGGGCTTAAGAATGAAAATGAAATTTAGCATTTGAGGGTAGATTTGATCTCGAAATACCAAGATAGGCCTCCAATTTTCTGAGCAGGAGGGTGGTTCTACTTAGACGTCCAAACTAATAGATCTCAAAAAACTTGCTTTCATCGAAAGAAAATAAGAACCAACATTGTTCAAGATATCTATTTTCTTACTATCACGTTTTTAATAGATAAAATTTAAAAATACATCCAATTTCTGGCCACCAAACACTACTTTACTTATATTACAAGAGAATAGCTGGAGACAAACTGATATTTATAAAAAGAAAAGAATTGATCAGTTTTCAATATTAATGCAATGTAATAAAATCATAACTTGGCTCATATATATGAAGTTAAATTAGTTTTACTGAAAAATAATATAAAATAAAGTGAGTTATTTTTTATTTATTTCTTCTACATAGTAACCCTATGTGGAGGGATTTTATTTTTCTGCACATCCCATACTGCAGTATTACTAGTATTAGAAAGTTATTCTGAAGAACAAAACTCTTTTACAACTAATAATTTAATGTAACTAGACTTCAAAATAAGTAATAATACTGAACCAAAGGACTGGACAGAAATTCATCATATTATTTAGCACCAAACCAAATTTAATCATAATATTATATTTCGACGAGAAAATAAGTTGATTTTAACTCGTTAACATTAACTCATTTAAACTTCTTCTATTAAAGACAAGAAAACATACCTAGATATATAAACCATCTCTCCCCTCCAATATATATATTGATGTATGGTGTCCAACAGTTGTTACAGGATAACCTCTCACAGAAATACCCATTACAGGGAATGGTTATTTTATTTATGGGTTATTTTGATTTATAATACAAATATTTCCATTTTATATTAGTTTAAACACCACTATAGAAATGTAAGGATTGGTTTAAATTAAGCACTCTACACTACTAGTTAATAATTAATTAAACGTGGTAGTTTACGTCTGCATCAATAATCAAGTTTGAAATGTTACTGTTAGTATTTCTTTTTTTTTTAAATGTATTGAGATAATGAAAGAAACTCCTCGCAGGTGCTGTTGTAACTAAGCAAATTACCACCTGGTCTAATTCCATGCTAATGACGTAATTCTACATCATATTCTCTTATTTTCTCACAATAAACATAATTCTGTGTAAAAGGACTTGAAATTTAAGCTGATCATAAGATATTTATTGATAAAATGAACTTAATTCAGAATTGCTTAACTATAAGTAGGGACAAGTGAAGGCCGAAAACCGAAAAGTACATATCCCTTGGTTAACAAACTAATACACTGACCAGACTCAGAAAACCTACTGACCAACAGACATCTAACTCAGTACAACTTTTCGACGGGCTTGAAGATGGTGCCATTGCATCAAAAGCGCTTTACTCGACGATCAGCCAGTGACGACGATCTCCACCGAAAGGTATGACAACAGTATTATTTATATTGGAGGTTCTAACCCTTTATTTGAATTACCTTGGTTAATATTTCTATAAATATCGAGTTGAAGAGGGGGCAACAATTTTAGCTCATGTTCAACAAGATTGATTATATAACAATTATTTATTTTTTCCATTCTCTTAACCCTCACTCCTCCTTGGCACATGAAAATAAAACGTCATATTTAAGCTTTGAATTAAACTTATCGTGATATATTATTATCATTATTTATTAAGGTCCACTTTTTGCTGCTATGGCTTATTGAGATAAATTATTATTCGAGATATATTAGCTAATGTAAATGAGTTGAAGTAGTCGATTACTGAAGGCTAAAACTAAAAAATGCAAATTTTTAGGTTAATATTAGTCTTAGAGACAAAATGCATTATACAAGATTGTTTGTATAATACAATTGATAACGGAGATATTTAGAATTTCCGGTTTCCTATCTCCTTTCTTTGAGTCTCGATTTATACCAGGGAAAAATCACTGCTCTTGCGGGTGATGATAATAATAACCAAAACATATTTATTAATACTCTTTTGAAATACACGAGCATCAAATATAAATTACTCAACTACAAAGTTAAAAATGGTATAACATTTTCCAAGAACAGCTATGAACCTTAAACCAAATTTAACAGAATTCCTTCGAGACGGTGAAGAAGACATTAAAAGGCTTCTTGCATTCTTAATTGAATCTCGTTTGATCCAAGAACTATAGATAGATAGTATTGATCCATCTACCTTTAATGACAATAGTTTAGTCGATATATTGTAATAAATAAATTATGGTAGGAATAGTTACGCGATAAATTTGCTAAATATTTACTATTAAATATACGTTTTAGATGTAATTTGTTTTTGTGTAAATCTATTTATGAGATATAGCTTTAGAACGGAATTAGGTGGCAAGATAAATGACTTTTAAGACGTAATTAGATTGGCCATCTAATAAAGTAATTTGGTGAATTTAATAATTACAGTATATGGAAAATTCCAATTTGATGAATGAACTAATTTGATCAAAAAAATTGACTTATTAAAACCGTTCCGTAAAATGGCCAAGAAGCAAAACACTCAACATTAATTATAGCTTTTGTGGCCTTTATATTTGATACGTCCAATCTCATAAAAATGCATTCATTTTTTATTTTACCTTCAGTTTTGAAAGTAATCCAGAATTAAACAGAGATGGCAACCTTTAATTTTAGGGAGGGGTTGATTTAACTCGTCGAGTCAGATGGTTTCAGATGGCTGAACTTTTGTATCTTCAAATTAGGGCTATTATTACAACTGGTGGGACGAAGAATGTCATGTTACCAAACTTATTAATAAAGTTCTGCTGGTACTACAACTGTTATTCTACCTATTTTTAGCAGATTTCCCTAAAGGGTCGTCAGATTTTTAGGTTGTACTCTTGACTGGATTAAAAAAAAAAAATCGAAACATTTCTTCAAATTTCTTTCTTAAGAATTTTTTTTCTTGGACAATGACGAGGGAGGACTGAAAATTCGTAAAATATCAGTTTTTATGAACCATAATGATCAGAAACGTCGGTATAACCAATGTTATCTTAAACATTAAGAGATATTTACAATTTTAGTACTCAGTCTCAGTAAACTCCCACTACTACTCATTCGATTTTCACTTCGGGAAACTGTGTCACTGAACACCTTCTATCCAGCTGGGGTGTTATATCATGTACGAGCCTAGAAAATTAAGAGAAAACTTAGTAAATAGAAATAAACTTGCGTGGTAAGATTAATTCTGGCACAGAATCACTAATACCTACACTTGTGGAAAAACTGAACGTGATGAATCAATACTTTATGCCAATATGAAGCACTAATGTTAAGAAAATGTCGCGCCCCCTATCAGACAACCCTGATAATATGATAATCATCTATGCTGCTATATAAGATAACATAATACTCCTTGAAGGAAGATAAGCTTAAATAATTTAAAATATAATAGAAAGCTTAGCTTTAACACATAAATATATTTACTACTTTTTAAAAAAACGATGAAAATACGTGCATATCACAAACAAATGTTAATGAAGGTATAGACCATTGTATCGAATGAGATATGTCAAGATCTTAGCCTTAAAGCAATCAGAAAACATCTTCGAGAATCAGTGTTCCACAAATGGTCATCTGTTCCATCTAAAGGAATAAGCGTAGACATGTTTAACGACTCTAAGCCATCATACTAATGGGCGTTACACAAATGTTTGCTAACGTAATCCAAGTACATCGTTTCCCAGAAGCAGCTTAGGATACTCGTATGGCACATTACAGCGAGATTGAAACCCATCCCCATGTACTAGACTCCTGGCAATGAGGATAACAAATGTTTATCTGGCAGCACAATAAAGGCAACCTTCTGAGAAAAGGCCGACATCGGAAAGTTTACGAAGAGGTTGGCTGCATTTCAAGAATCAGATCTCGAAGAAGAGGGAACATAGTGTCACTCAAAGGAATCCTAATACTGGATTACATAATACAATTCGAAACTTCCTTAACTCAGAGTTTATTTAGAAAAAAAGATTTATTTATTACCCGTCCTGTAAATACTTAAGGATAAATATAAATTTGAAAAGTCCGTCACGCAGTGGCTGCGTTCACTAAACAGATTTCCCACGTGCGTTACGTATTTTCCTTTATCTCAAAACATGAAAGTCCAATGAGAACAATATTCAGTATTTAAACTTCAAATAAAGTGCTTCAAAAGATAATTGCATATTGTTAATACGAGATGAGTAGGAGTGGGGGTTTACTAAAGACCAAAAACTAAATAATGCAAATATCTCGGTTAATAATCAATATAGTGAAAAAAATGTACATAAAAACATTTATAGAACATAAAATTTGCAATAAGATTTGTCCTATACAATTTTTCGATCCAACTCAAAATAACGGAGATATTAAGAATTTTCGAAATTCTCCACCAATAAACCCCCCCCCCTCCCCCTTGTCCGATTTCAGCCATTAACGAACTTGATCTTTTTTTATTTAAAACGATTATATGTCAAGTTTGATAAGAGAAAAATTGCGACCGAGCATTTGCGGTAACAGACAAATATATTGAAAGATAGATATACAATTTTGGAACGGACCTCATTTTTCATTATCTACTATTTGAACAACATTTGAAGAAAAATTTCGAAAATCGCGTCATGAGTATGACCTCATTAGCTCATCCCCCTTAAGGGAAATCTGCTGAAAGTAGATAGTGAAGGCCGTCTTTTTAGAGCAATACGACCCATCTCACAATCAGTAATGAAAACACTCCAAGAATATGAATTCACAACTGCCGAAATCAAGTCATTTTTAGTAACACATCTATTTGAATAAATGAAGTAAACACTAATATTCGCTAATTGAATAAAAATATAGAAAACATTAGGAAATTACCTGTTGGGAAGCGCAGCTTTATCTCTCTCTCTCTCTCTCTCTCTCTCTCTCTCTATATATATATATATATATATATATATATATATATATATATATGTATGTGTGTGTGTGTGTGTGTGTGTGTGTGTGTGTGTGTGTGTGTGTGTGTGTGTGTGTGTGTGTGTGGTAGTTATTTAAACGCGCCTGACTTTTGTCATCTAGGGATGATTGATAGACATTTTACAAAATCACTTCGTAAGTACAACATTAACAGCTGATTTCCATGAAATAAAACTGTTATTATTATCATATTAGTAGACCCATCTTCTCCTTCATTTCCTATTGCCTGATCATTATGCTTGTTTGAGCAAAGCATTAACTAAATAAGACCCTTATGGAAGCACCAAATGTTCCCTACATAACCATTCATCTTTACCAGCACCTTAAGCTTGCCTTGTTGCATCAGCTGATTTTAACCCATCTTCTAATATGTGACATACATTTAATAGTATAAAGCCTGATAACTGATGAATATTTTTCCTAGGCCTGGTTAAGAAATTGCCTGAAATAAGAATAAGAAGGTCAGCAATTGAAATTTATCACTTTTTATCTGCAATAATTTTAACGGCATTAACATGTTTCATGCAGAGTGTCTCTAAAGATGTTGAAAGGAATCTTACGAAAGATATTGCAAAGGACATGTAATTGAACAATATATTGCCTTTGGATTGTAAGAAATTATTCCACAAGAAATACATAGACATGAAATCAATATTTATGTACGAAAGTATTCTACTGTTAAATTCAATTTATAGTACATTAATTATTTAATGTATGTGTTTCAAATGAAAATGTCAATTTAAATGCTAAGGCATTCGGGATATTTAAACAGTAGATATTTTATTAAATCTTATGCAATCATTTATATATTATTCCTTTTAAATAGATAACATTTTTAAAACGTAGTGAGGTCGATTCACTGGACAACGATTTATTGTCCTTTATAACATTTAATATGAACTTACTCAATTCGCCAACCTAAAAAAAAAGTTGCAACTAGCTAATACCTAAAACGGTAATCACCTAAGTTACCTTGATTTCATATTAATTTTTTTACGTGAGGATTGTTGTCTATAACTATTTCCCAAGGTGTCAAAGAAATGAATTTACGAAATCCAGCAAAATATTTGTAGCCGAATGTTTTAATGGGACAATTTTTGGGACTCTTTAATGGCGAACAGAATTAATACACCATTGCTTCCGGTGTATATGCTTCCTGGTAAAAGAACAGGGACACTAGAAGGCACGAGTAGCAATTTCCGGTGAACTACAACCAGGAAAACCATATACATATCACATAATCACCAGTCTCAATGTGCGACTGACCTTGTCCTTCTGAAACAATTGATTTGAACAAATATGTATTTTCAAATATCAGAAAAAAAAATGTTACTATCGGTGAGTGGATGTCACCAATGGTGCTCATGGCAGGGCTTTATTAATTTTCTACAATTCTTTTCATGAAAGGAAAAATTAAAAAAAAAACACTAAAATACCATTGTTGCTCAAAAATGTTATAATGTTTTCATTTATGAGAAATCATCATTGTGGTTGCTTGAAATGTATAAATCACATTGGATTAGGTAATATAAAAAGTATCAAATTCTTGTGAAAATCATTTCAATAGGTGTAAATGAAATACTTATACGTAAATCGTATTTCGAACATATATGTACATTGTTGTAAAATTCCAAGATTATTGAAGTTTATTAATGAAAGATGCACGTAAAATCAAGATTGAAGACTATAAAATAAAGCTCAGCCTTTAATTCACGTCCCACCCACATCCCATCCACACTCTCACACACACAAACACACACGCACGCACAAACTTTGTTTTAGTCTTTAATCTGTGTTTTAGAAGCATCTTGTAATTAATTAATTATACTTATATATATATATATATATATATATATATATATATATATATATATGCGGGTGTGCGTGTGTTGGTATATGTGTATGTTTATATGTGTGTATAATGTTTTAATTACTATATGAACTCCTTATTAATATATGGTGCATATTTGACAATATTAAAGGTTCAATTTTGAAATACTTTTTTATAAAGCATTAAATGACAAAAATTGAGAAAAAAAAATGTTGATTTCAAAGTACATAAACAATAGCTGAAGGTTTTCACACATCACACAATTAGTATATGCCATATGAATGAGAACTGTTATCCAATAATAAATACGTTAATCCTTGCAAACCAGTTTTCACTATCAAAATAAAATACCACCTCTACCTTTTGTTTTGCAGATAAATTGATTTATTACCCAAATATATTCTGAACGTTAAAAAAGAAAAAGAGGCCAAAGCTATTGGTTAACAAGACACACGCCATGTCTCCTTCTGATTTACACCGTACGAAACGACACTCTCCGATTCAAATGTAGTTATTCAGATTCACCGAAGCCAGATACTACCGTCCTCCTTGACAAATTCAAAATTGATGGCATCCAGGGAGGGTTGAATATCAATTAGAACAAACTAGTTTTAAACTAATAGTCGCATCTCTTGTTTAATTTGTTTTATTTTCCTACTCAATATAATTCAATTGTGTTTATTGTCACTCAATACAACTTTTATTTAAACATTTACGACTTTATTAATATGGCTTTGACACACTTTTTTCCAAAATAATACGACTATTTAGGACATGTAATAAACAATATTGTTTTCTTCCTCTAAGGCCAGTAGATAATGAAAGACAAATTGATAAGAGGAAAATAAATAGAAAATGTCCTTCATAATCATTATTTAGCGCTTAGAGCTTTCAAAGACACCAAATATTCAAAGATATGAACTAATGAAGCATATATTATTAAAATAGAAGTATTACACTAATGGTACAATAGACATCGACGAAGGATAAATAGAATCAGTACTCAGCCTTGCCCATTATGCCCAGTATGCTATAAATATACTGAAGATGAGATGATTACCCGGAAAGCGCTGTGAGATAAGTAAAATTTATCTCCAAAGTAGCCTAGCATTGATTATCAAAATGTTGAATGAAAAGTTTGTATAAGTGGAATGCAACGATGGAACAAGTGCTCATTACATCAGCCTTCTGAGATGTTAAAAACATTATCTGCCCCAGCGGTCAAGGTCTCAAGCGCTGGAAAAGACAATGCAAAAATAAAACTCTGAGAACCTGTTTTGCTGAATATTAATATTTCTATTATTAGTATTCTAAATATATGTTTTTTCTATAACTCGAATACTAACCAAGAAATTGTTTTTTTTTCTAGTCTTCAGTTATTTTTAAACAGCCTTTTCTAATACTGTGATTATCACTTAGGGGAGCTGAGGCCACTAAACATCTCATGTCCAGCTTAAATTTCAATTCCTGTTTACATATGATTCTTATTACGTGAAAAATGGAGAATGAATAGTCAGAAGTGGAGCGAGATCAGCTAGTGAGAAATCCGCTTAGTTTATGTAGACCCAGTTTAACAGGCTTTTATTTTTGAAAATGTTTGCCAATAAACCACAAAACTATTTTAAAAATCAGAAAATGATGAAGGTTGTGTACGTGTACTGAGTTCTTGTAGTAGGCTGAAATCGAAAAAAAAAAAAAAAAACCAAAACCTATAGGAAATAAAAGTCTAAGGCAGAGTTGAATGTAATTGTTGCCTTAGAGCAATCTTGCACCGGCCTCAATGAATAAACACAACAACGCACGATGATTGACATCATTACTCTCCCCACTGAATATCAATTCCGTGAAAATTACCTGGCAATTTTCATATTAAATATTGTGTGATTTGCGAATCATCAACGGTTAAATGAAGACTGTTTGGGAAATAAGGTATCATTTAAGAAGTCTTGACACGAATCCGAGGGTAATGGCTGCCAATTTGGGAAGGACGAATGTCAGAGAAATAGAAAGAGCCGGTGTAATAGAAATAGTCGAGAGTACTTAGCCAATAACAGCCAATAGCGAGTATCTCGTGATGGATAACAGGTGGAAAGGACACTCTGATTGGAGGGTCACGACTCGACGAACCCAAATTCGAACTTTCCCGTAACCTTTATAACTGATTTAATCTATCAACAAGCGCATGCAATGGAAAACTTCAGAACTGGACTGCACTTAAGTGACCTGATGACACTAGATGCAGTTGAAATCTGGGTCTCAACTTCTTCATACACATTTTATACGCGCTGGTCAGCCTCCTGTTTTTGAGGACTCGACAGTGTTGAGAATTTCGAAATGTGACTTGACAGCACTTAGTTATATAGAATTAAGTTCTTTTGGCAGTGAATTCAACTAGAAATAGAATATAAAATTTCACATCGATCTTATAGCCGCAGTTTTATGATCTGACGCAACCTGAAAGCGACAATTGCCCAAATCCAATAAACCTCTAGCTTTCAGAGTCATTTTAAAATTACCTTCATCAAGAAGTATTGTATCAAAAAACTCTAGTGTATATATTGAAGATTAAAATGATGTTTAACGTGAAGCACTGATAGAAAAATACATTACTTACGGAGGTGAGATTTGACATCTCACCTGACATTTTGCCTTTATCTAGAAAAGCCTCTCATGCCAGTTTCCTCCTCCTTGAAATTATGATGATAGGTTCTTATAAGAAATTCAATTCGCAAACGATTTTGCTCTTTACGTTAGCTTTGATTTGCAACGACATATGCGTGGAAATCGCCAGAAACCATAAAAAGTCACTCTTTTTCAAACAGATCACCATTATCTCCAGAAAGAAGTACTTTAATTTGCCGAAATCATTACTAGAATTTTTCTGATAATGTAACAATACCCTACCTAAAGTTTGAAAAGGTACTCGTTGGAGGTATTAATGCAGTATTAAATGAGTAACTCAACATAGCTCAGAACTGCTGTTCTTATTCTTAATATTCATATTTGTTAACAGTCTCTGATCATGGTTCCTTATATAGGGGTTATTACTCAATAATTGTGGACATGCTTATAGTGTTTGGAGAGTTTTACAAAAGAAACATAAAGGGCTGCTTCGTTGGAATATCGATGAGATAAATGACAATTCGCTACGTAAGCGGAGTGATAACAGAGTTCTGTTTACCTCAATTACTTTAACAGTAAAATGAATTTTGCTTCGGTCCTCACAATTTATCATCAAACATTTTATCGAAAGGAAAAACTCAATAACTAGTCAGCTAACCTCCTTCAATTCAACGATTCTCCTTCAATGTAATTTTTACAATTATAAACAAAAAAAAAATAATTAACACATTTTTAAAACAAGAACCTCATCATAAGCCGTTATATCTAATTTTATCATCAGCTGTGGAAAATTAAGATGGCCAACCATCCACCAAAATCTACCAAAGCGATTTTATTTCCGTGGCTACGAATCATCGTCCAAAGTCATAATGATTCGGAGTAGTCACTGGACATAATCTTGAGAAAATTAAACATACCCCAAGGTCCGAGATAACAGGCATTTTCGTCCATATAATGGTGGAAAGAAATACTTTTATTTTTGTGTGTGTCTGACATTGACAGCAAAAATTACGAGAACATTTAACGACTTCCTACAACGGTGTCACGAATACTGTACTGGGCACAATTTATATTATTATTAATTAGTTTATTAAAGTATTTATTATTAGAGAGAAATTGCATAGGTGCATAGTGACCTAAAATATTTCCCACTTGCTGGAATCACTCATAAAAAACGTGTCAATTTCTAAAAATGAAATTTTAATTTTTTTTCTTAATAAGAGAACCTATCTATGTACGCAAAAAGTTTGAAATTTACGCTGATCACGAGATATAATAGCTTAAAGCAAAAATCATATAAGCAGAGATGAGGGTTTACTGGAGGCTGAAAATATAAGTAAATCCCTTAATATTTTATATGTATAAACAATATTATCGCGTACCATTCCAAACAAATTTGGTTAGTAAGGATCAATAAAAATGCCTTGTCCTCTACTTTTTTTTAATATTATGCAGAGTGCACTTTCGGATTCAATGCTCCATTGTCGGTGCCTGATTATAGCTGTACAGCCTGGACCACGACCGCCGGGCGACTTCAAATAGAGATATCAAATTTGGTTAAATAATTTCATTTAACCCTAGGTACGATGAAAGTGATCATGACGTTATTCCTTTTCAATTCTTATCTAAACTCCACTCCTTGTGGGTCAATTTTATCCATTATCGAACTAGATCTTTAGTTTCACGAGAAGCGTTTAAAATCAAGTTTGGAAACAACTATACCTGAAATACAAATTTTATACTCAGATCATTTTTGTATTCTATAATTATTATCATTTTAATTTTTCAGAATGTGTACACAAAATATTTTTTCTTTGGACACTAATCCCCAAAAATATATGATAATAAATTTTTTAGCAGCCTAATATGAAAAAAATTTGATTATCACAGAAATTATGCCAGAAAAAATAATTCCAAAAGAAAAACATAGCAAACTTGAATATCTTAAAAGTATTTAACCGGCCTAAGATGATGAAGCCTATGAACCCTACATTGCATCATACTTTCTAACCATCAACAAAATAACAATAATTTCTAGGAAACAATTCGAAATCTCTATTCTGATCAATATATATAAATGTATTACATTTGAGTGATTAAAGTTTTGAAGACGATAATTTTTAGTTAAACTGTAATTTTTTATAATGTTATATTTCCCTTTTAAAAACTATAAAATATGGTAAGTATTCAAGTCTATTTTAGAAACTCTGTTAGTATATTTGAGCTCAATATCAATTTTAATTAATACCAATCTTTGCAAGTGCCTTGTTTCATAAGACTTGATGTCAGTATAAAAATTGTTTTTCAATGTATTAAGAAGTAAAGTGTGTATAAGAAATCAGTTTAATAAATATAATTAATACAACCAGTCCAAATAAATTTTACGTTTGGCCAGCAATGAAAGGAAATATATGCACTCAACTTGCAGGATAAAACCACGCTTTAAGCCGAAATGCTACGAACACTCAACAAGAGTTCCATACATAAATAAATACTCACCACCTAATTGAAAAGGATCTATTCATTAAGAGGTCTAATAAGAGGGAGGATTGATAAATGACCAAGAATGAAACATCAGTTTGAGGCTACCTTGAGCCAATTACACGATCAAGGTCTTCGCAGCCAGGCCTTAATTTAGGAGAGTCTTAATCCCCCAATAAATTTACTCCAGTTTTGATGACTGGTAAACAGTGATTCTACCAATTACTGCCGATGGAAATTACACGGCCAACGAAAGAGATTTTTTTAAAATATTAGATCCCAAGAGCCTTTATAATGAAATTTAATCTGGGCTCGTTGTGACCAAACATTGATAACAGTTTAAAATCGGAATATTAAGCAAGAGGGAATTTGATATTATTATTAAGAAATCTCCCTAAAACACTACTAATTTACATCGTATCACAAAGATTCTAATCACCCTGTCACTTGAATAAAATAGATAGTAATCTTCAGATGAAGATAGCCTTGTATTCAATAGAAAATAGTACATCTCATCAATTAATGCGTAACTAAAGCTATTAATAATGTTTAATTAAATATATATTTAGGTTTTGAATAAACCATGCTTTTCCTTCAAAGTTGATTTAATCACTCCCAACGAACCTTTTTCAGAGCACTGACTCCATCATCAGCGCCAACTGACGAAACAAAAAACTTAACACATACAAAAGTCCGTCACGCAGGGGCTGCGTAAACTAAGCAGATTTCCCACGTGATGTTTTACAATAGAGAAATCTTCTTAATAATAACAGTAGTAGTAACGAATCTCTAAACCAATTCACGAGGGACGAACAGTTACGGAATCGGCCGATCTAGCTTTCGGCGAAAAGTCCCGAATATTGCCGACTTCTGCCGACCACACACACTTAATACAAATGCAAGTATCTCGGTTAATATTAAAGATAGAGAATAATGTATAGAACAATATTTATAGTAAATTTAATTTGCAATAAGATTGAATCTATATAATTATTCGATACGACGCATAATAACGGAGATATTTCAAATTTTCAAAAATCACCCCCCACTAAACCCCCCCTCCCACTGGTCCAATTTTAGCCATTAACGAACTTGATCTTTTTTTTACATAATACGATTAAATATGGAGTTTTGTATCGGTCAAAAAAAAATTAAGACCGCTAGAGCGTTAATAGTCAAATATATGTATATATATATATATATATATATATATACTTATACATATAATTTTGAACGGACCTCATTTTCGTCATCTTCTGGGTAGGAGCGATGGACATTTGAAGGAATTTTTCGAAAATCGCGTCATGAGTACGACCTCAATAGCTGATTTCCCTTAAGGGAAATCTGCTAAATAGTAAAAACATATGCTTTGAGACTAAAAGCTTAGTATACGTAAAACAATAATTTATGTCATTTTTGAAAAAATAGAAATTAGAAATGAGAAAAACAGAAGTTAAAATCAAGCAGTTAGAGTTGAAACATTGCAAACCATTTTTTAAGTTGGCATTCCAAGTGTTTTAAAAAAAATGAAACCAAAGGGGGAAAGATATAAAGAGTGTACTATTTGTCACTCTAATTATTAAAGATAATTAGCTTCGCCGTGGTGACAGGATCTGATCTTGCGGCCCAGTCAAACTTCTTTTAAGGAGGCTCAAGCATTAGCTCTGTTTACTAATTATTTATGTTTATTAATTAATTCATTCCCCCTGGTCCATCTTGATAGAAATCCGTTCCGCTATAATCAATTTTATTTCCTTATTCACGTCACAGAAAAGTAGTCATATTATTGGAGAGCGCTCGCGGCTAAATCCAGATGGAAGTATGTGAGAGTTGAGCTCGTATCCCAAAAAAATAACCTCGTTTAAACTCGTCCTTATTTTACAAAATCTCTGACCCACATAACTAATATCGTATGTTTCAAAGAAAAACGATAATCTACCAATGTGTCGAGGGCGTAGTAGGTGGGTATAAACTTGTGTGTGAAAACACCAATCCTTGATAGGCAGTCTTCATAATCATATATGTGAGGACTAATATATAAGCCTTCTTAAACTACACGAAATTAGTTTTTTTAGTCTGCTATTATCTTCCTGTGGTACAATGGGAAACGTCAAATATCTGAGCCTGATTTTAGGTCTTATGTATACACCTATTAATTTTTCCTTCACAGCCAGAAATATATTCAAGGCATTGTTCGGTTAGGACCGACTTCCTAGATTCCATGACCTCATTTTTCCCTACCTCAATTCTCCGTAATCTGTGAAACAAGTGGAAAAGGAGAAAATTAATGCTGTTCAAGCCACTGATATTATTAGGATGAATTTTAGACTTAACGTATTAATGTCTTAACAAAAACCGAATTCTGTTTTTTTAGTTTCATCCTTCAAAAGTATTCAACGATATTTCAAATTAATGCTCTACTGTAATTTAAAAAATTTCTTTCTCATTGATTAGACTTAAACTACATAAGTTGTAATGTGGAAATAAAGGACTGTGCATATACTACTCAAATGAAAAATGTTAAATCCAACACTAGCTAGAGAGAGAGTAGATAAAAGGCCAAAAATATAAACATATTTACGATTAACCTTTTACTTATCGTATTTTTAACAATTATTTAACGCTTGCTAGCAAGTTAATTTTTAAATATAATTATACATACTAAAAATGCAGTCCAGCCAACAAAATAAATCAGGGGCTCGTTCAACCGAAAATAATAATAATGAAAGCCGTTTAAGTTGAAATAAGAATGGAGTAACATATATTTCAAACGTTTTTTCAGAAAATGTAAATTTTTCTGAATCCTCAAAATCTAATCATTTCCAAAGTACTCATATGAGTTTGCATAACATATATGAACACACATATACAGGTTAATCGATAAATGGTACACAAAAAAAAACATCGAATAGTATCAACCTATGTGTAATCGTGAAAAAGAGGTTTAAAATAAATAAGTTGGATTCTTGGATTTGCTAAATGTAACAGATTTGTTAGAGGTAGACTAAACATAATTAGTATCCAATAATTAATTTCAGAGATTTATTCTCCATTATGTAGGTGCTGCAAAAAGTTATCACATTTCCTACAATCAAATATACAAAAGACACCCTGATAGAATTTGCAAAACCCTAGAGTCACTTACATTCATTTCGAGTTCGCCCTTGTTTAATGTAAACAATATGTGATATTTCAACCTCGTAACCTTCTCCAGTACTTCTCCAGCGACCATAACTTTGGAACTTGGGGAGAGAAAAAGACGTCCAATTCTTCACAAAATTTGTGAAGAATTGGACGTCTTCTTCTCTCTCCAAGTACACAATATTCTTCACTTCTAACAACACTGCTGTGAAATAACTATGGAATTTTCAATGGAATGCCATACTTTTTATGACGGATTCTTGTGGAAAATCAAATACTAGAACGAGTTTATATCAGTAATTTTTTTTTTTATTTGACGTAAAATGCACAAATCTTTATTTCAGAAACGGCATATATTGTTGAAAATTGCTTGGACATAAACGTTGTAGCCAACGAAATTATCTTCGAAACAAGCCTATGGGAAAGGAATGGATTCTGAAAAAAAGAAGAAACAAAAATAGTAATTAAAACGAAATAACGCAAAAGTATTCTTGAATGAACCCAAAAAATGTTTACTTCAAAAAACAGAATCAAACTAGAATATCCCTCCCAGAGAGAAGATTAAAGATTTATTCTCTGCGTACGGACACAAATCCAACAAATGTTAGTGATCTGTAAATACAGTAAAAGATTTCCATTATATAATGTAAGTATATAATGTTCACTTTTATGTAATAAAAATAAATATATCCAATAATTTAAGTTGTTCTTCTTCAGTCAAAAGATCAATAAACTATTTCAAACCGATCAGGTACAAATTTAGAAATTAATTTCGTAGTTAAAAGATGTAGGGCATAATATTTATACGTAAATGAAGAAGGCCTTGTAGTTGCCTAATAGCTGTAAATCAGGTTATAAGATGCACGATACGATAACTGAAAATACACTCAACCTAACAACAAATTTATCAAAATCAGTTCTGGGAATGATTGAGGCTAGGGTTTACCTCATATTTGGTCTTCACCTTTCAAAACAAATTCGCCGACTGGATAAAAAAACCCGCGCCCACCACAACCATTCCTCGAAGCTAACCTTTCAGATTGGAACATGGGGTGAGATTTCACTCCAGCTATTGGGGTACTCATCAAGACCTTCTTCATCTCGGTGGTTTAAACCATTAGGTTAAATATGATATTTTTCATAAACTTAATGGAAATATGCTATTGAAAATAACAATTATTGAGTAAGGAGTTCAACAGAGGTTGTACGCCTGACTCAACAATTGAAGGATTTATTCAAATTCCACCGATCCTGCTTAGTATATGACGTAAAAGAGGTCCAATATATATATATATATATATATATATATATATATATATATAGAGAGAGAGAGAGAGAGAGAGAGAGAGAGAGAGAGAGAGAGAGAGAGAGAAAGAGAGATTGTTGGTTAGCTCTCCAGCGTAAGTAATGTAAGTTGTAAGACCACTAGCCTATTCGACATTTCAAAGTTTTATTCAGAACATAAGATGAAATTTCTTACTGTCCAAAATCAGCCCAGGAGAACTGGAGTTTGGAGAAGGCGCAATATATTTTTTTAAATTTATCTGTTATAATGAGTCAGAAACCCATGAATGGATGAGTGTCCTTCCCGTAAATTGTATTAAGCTTATATTGTAAATTTTTAAACCGTATATTGTATTCTGATTATAACGTAGTCAAACAATTGAAGACGCATTATATTTGTTATTCAAGTCGTATCTTTCAGACCAAGTTCGTTAATAACGAAAACCAAGTACGGGTATTGTCAGAAATTAATTATTCGTAGGACGGGGGGGGGGAAGGGAATTTCCTTTCTGAAAAGAAAAATATTTCAAACATTTGAATAGCATTCCCCTCATTTTCTCCATAGAGATGCGTATTAATAATCACTTCTTATCTGATTTTAATATGTTATGTTAAATACCGATTTCCCTCTCACTTTGGCTACACCACTGTGATAGATAATGTTTTTATTGTGTGGGACACCCTATTAACCCTATACTATGTAGTCTACCAGCATACCAGACACTTGAAGAGAGGGAAAATATAAAATATTCGACTACGTGTTGGGAGAATTCTCGACACTGCCACGGGCAGATTTTGGTGACACAATTCGTTTTCAAATCACCGTCCTTGTCGTTCAACGTGAACTAAATCCGGAATACATTTGAACGTATGTAGGTGACTCATAAGTTTTAGATTCGACTTTAGATGTGTTATTAAATATATGAATCTTTCAAAAATATTAAATCCTTATAATTTGTCAGTATAAGAAATGTAAAGAAAATTACTTTAGAAAAACATTTGCATTTTACAGGACGCCACATTTGGGATTGACTGAAATGAAATTTATTTATTTCCATTAAATATTAAAGAAGCATAATAGGACTTTCTAACTACTATCAATTAGCTGTTCTTAATAGGTCCACTATATAATTAATTAATTCTTGCATACTATCAATTAAATTGTTATATTAATTGTGTTAATCTTCGGAACACTTTCAATGTAAAACACAATTATTTAATTTATTTTATATTATGATTATTTATTTATTTATTATTCGCTAATTGTATGCATAGAGATTTTTTATAGTATCCACATTCTTCAAAGACCATGTTTTTTAATTTATTTTTAGAAAAGTATTTTTTTATATAATTCAGTTGATGAGCTTCTTTCACTTCAAAAAATATATAAATTACACAAAATATTTATGTTTGAGATCGGGAATTTCATGTATATTCTTGTATCTTGTTTCATGATTATGTATGACCTTCTTTTTATGAGAATTTGTATACATCATTTCAAGATTGTGTACAAAGCAAATTGCAAATGTACATCGAATGTCAAAGTTAGAAATTTCATTTTTCAAGGTATAAGTAGGCACTCCCTAAGTGTCCCTCGTTATGACGCACATTTTAGTCGGTCTGTCAATTATAACCTTAATTAGCATGCCTACATGAGACAATTGAGGAAGGAGGTTGGAAAGGACGCTGTACTCAAGGTCAAACTGCGCCCAAACTACACACACGAATATTAAATGTCGAACATTCAAGTAGAGCCCAGCTTCTGATTGACAGATTGGAAGGGGCACTAGAGAATACAGGTGACTGGACAACAGCCCATATAATTATCACAGAAACTGGTTCCTCCCGAAACTCTTCACAGTCTCAGCCTATTTATCTTTGACCTTTCAAATGCGATTTAGATGGTTGTGAAACGGCAAAATAAATCCCGGGGCCAACCAACGCCCAGTGGCTGCCCATATGGTCGCCGGGGGAACGCCCAACGGTAGGAGGGGTCCTGGGGGTGGCACGCCACCATCTCTTGCCATTTACCCTCCTAAGATATACAACGGCATCCTGTAATTCCGTAGCGCGAAGAATTGAACATTTAGACGTACTTCAAATTTTTTCTAATCAGAAAGTTATAAAACAAGAAATAATGAATTGTAAAATTGCATAAAAAACTATTTAATTTCCCACCCTTTCTCCAGTAACCCTGGAAGTGGACAGTTATACGGACCACTCTGTAGCATTCCCTACATTTTCTTAATATTAATTATCTTGCTATTCTTTAATTTCATTGTACAATCTTAACATGTGGTTACAGGAGTAGAGGAAGTGTAATCTATAATAATTTATATTAATTTATCTATAATAATTAAAACAATATAAAAATCAATAAATGAAATAATAGGACCACTGAAATATAAATAAAAATAATTATTATGAAATTAATAATAATGACATAGCAAATAAAGATAAACTCTGGAAGTTAATTTTGTTATCAAATTGGTTAAGTTCTTTTTATAAAGAAAAATACAGAACGAAATTTCTTCATCTGAAGTCCAGTGTTGAATATGCTTTCTAAGAACTTGTCTAGCGTTATTCATTAACAGGTAGACATTAAGGTGACGTCTGCAACGTTCAATAGTTACTTTGGCACATGGGCAAGAGTCATTTAGTGTCAGTCCATATCTGCTTAAGTAATATATTGAGTCCCTCATTGTTCAGTCAGTGAACTGGTCACTTTCATGTTTGGTTTAATTATTTGGTTTGTCAGCCGAATTTTTATATCTGGTATGAAGGCTTTTAATACTCGAATTTAATTATTTCATTATTTTACCAATAATAATTGTTTTCTATAATTGAACGACTCTGCGTAGTGGTTTTAAATCATCATTATTCAAATTCAACCTTGTTACTTGAAATATTACACTTTAGGCAATGAAACTTTCCCGGAGTAATATGTTTTATTTCAAAGTCAGTATTACCTTGGTTTTCGCATAAGTTTTCCAATGTTTCTTTTTCATAGACAAAATAATCAATTGTCATAATTTTGAATTTTATATTTCAGTATTTCACTCAAATTTTTGTGTATTCAGCAAATTTCTCATCTTATAAACACGATATTTTCGTTCTGCGTAGCTACTAAAGATTTAAATTTTCAATGATTAAAGTTTTCGAAAAACCAATACTAACTGAATATACTTAATGACAACATTAAATAAAACAGTTCGAAATTCATATCTATATCTTAATATGTAAGAAATCTTGGATATAGACTATTATTAGCTCATTCAATGAATTTTTGGCAGTAGATTTAAAGAATTTCAAAAGAGATGCTGTAGAAAGTACTAGTCTACTGCACTCAATGATCAGTAAGTGTCAACAAAATTGAAAGATGTATGAAGTAGTTTTTTTTTGTATTTTTGAAGAGCTGTAAATGAATAACAGGAGAAAAAAATTGTTGACTACTATCAATACAGTGATATTCATGAAGTTCGTTAATGTCAATTTGAAAAGTACATTTTACCTTGCTTACTCACTCATCTAAGTAAGTAGTGGATATCTTTTAGAAGGCATTTCTCTTAATTTATTTCTTTTCTGAGAGACCACATATGGAGATCTGAATGGGTTTTTGTTTTTAATAATAAGCACTAAATAAGAGAAAGAAAAACCATACAAAAATAATACTTTTAGAGGGAAAAAACATCGTTTCTTAATTTTTAATAAAACTCTGTCACATTTCACTCATTCAGAGTTTATTTTAAAATTCAGTGTTATATGTGCTCATGATATTTACTAAAACATTAAATATATCTTCAGCTGATATTAAAATACAAGATTTATCACGTGTAATAAATACAGAACCCGATGAACGTCCTCACCCAGTCTCTATGGAAATTGTCTATCAGGGTGGTCCACTTAAGTTTTATAGTCTTAAATTTTTACTGCGTTGGATTATGGCTATTCCAGCAAAACCAACATTTATAAAAATGACCCGATTATCCTTTTAATGATCTGATTACACACTTCCAGTCATTAATGGATGGAGAAATTAAAGACACTATAATCAGACTTCAGTTGGTGTTTATTTTGGTAGACATTTATTTTTGAAATGTTTTCTATTATACTGTAAACCTTCTTTTCAAAACAATTTACCCGAGTAACTTGTCTGCTTATTCTAAAGCCATTTCGTTTTGCAAATATATTTGTTACTTTTAGTCACCTCGTTTAATGAGTACTACAGAGAATGTTATAATGAATACTTTATTCCTATTTCCTACTCAAAATTTCCTTATCCCTTATGGATTTACATTTCAGTCTCTAAAAGTGTGTTTTACGAATAACCAAATAAAAGTAACTGTGATTTGCATAATTTATTATAGAATTGTTTGCATACCATTTTCACTTTGCATGAATTAGAGTTGTTTCACCATCTGAAAAACATGAAACGTTAGGTGATTAAAATTCTCTGTAGGTTTTTTTCTCATATTTTCCGTAGTGTTTGTACCCGATGAGTCAACGTTTGAATATCTAGCACAATGAAAAATTAATTCTAGTCTTGAGAAGTGGAAACCGTATAAAATATATACATATTATCTATTTGTACCCACCAAACAAATAACTGGGTAGCAACACTCGAAGGAATGGGGATGCGCAAAGGCAGAAGTAAAAACATGGAATTACGTAGGACAGTTTCAAAAAAATATATTCATATTCTTACTTCCCAATAACATCCACCAGAATTTGATTGAATTGAGTTCTGTTAGAAACATTTACTCATCATCAGAACTTTAAATCGACTTCAAGTTTATTATATTATAAGATTTTATTTTATATTGGTGTTAATCGGGGAGAATTACCACCAATATAACATAAAACCATAACTTGAGATCAATTTCATTTTCTAACTTGAGGATGAGCAAGCTTTAGATATCATTTTCCTCGACTTGAGGTTCCCTTACACCTGTTGCCCTGGAGACAGCAATCTAGCACTACCCTGGACAAGGTTGGTCAGCCTTGGACACTCATTCCTAATCCCATTGGACACGTTGTGAGTAAGGAAGACAGAGAGCTTGCACCTGCCTTGTATGAGAACCACTGTGCCGACTCCCTTTCAAAGCTGTCTGCCGTCTTAGAAATGTTTATTAAACAACCTAGCTTCTGCAAAATGCGAATTTCCAAAACCGGAACATCGAATTATGATCCACCAAACATTGAACGCTGACTTTAAAAGACATTGCTAATGAGCCCAGTTTTAGCATTCGTAAATCTAAATGGTTTAGGTTTTAATGCCAAAATTTGTAAAATCTTTACTTTTTAAAATGAAGTAGTTTTAATTGAAATACTTTATTTATGATTAATTAAAATATCATTGACTTGTATTTTTTAAGTCGAGAGGTATTAATAAATTATCCTCATACATAAACCAAGAATCTTGTGATATTCATAAACAAACATTTATCGAAATACAACACGACTACGGAGCAAGACACAGAATATTACTTCAGCTTTCGTTCTAAACATTATATTTGATGAGTCAATCTCAAAATATATTTCCATTCTCACATAAGAATTGAACCCGTCCTTTTCTTAAAGTAAACCAAGACCACATAGTGAACATAAGTAGAAACATAGATAAACCATTATTTTAATATAAATCTCACTTTTTTTATTTTATTTTTCAAAATATATATCTGTCTAAATGTATGAAATTGTAACCACTGTCTAAATGTATAAAATTATAACCACTGCCTGAATATAGTTTATTCCTCTCAAAATTGCATGGACTTTTTCGTTTCACATCCAATGGAAACGATTTTATCAATTTTTGTCTTTGATGGTTGTTCTGTTTAACGGCTGGGCTGGATTTGATTAATCTTAGTAGGTATTTGTACTATCGGTAGCCCTACTTTAACTAGGCTAATAATCGTATGGACCACCTAGAAGAATTTCGTTTGTTTTTTTCTGTGAAAATATTTGATGAACATTGTATTTGCATTAAACTGTAGCAGGAGCCCAGATGTGTATGAGGAGTAAACGAAAAACCGAATAGAAAAAACCCCTATTCTGGTGTAAATAACCACTAATCCACGGACCACATTACGGATTTCAATAGATGCATACATTTCCAGTCCAGTGTTCTACCAACTTAGCTTTTGACAGAACAAATACACCACAGGAAAACTTTCCCACCAAGTCAGACTCTCCAAGTACGACTGCAACCCCTTCCCGAACTTTGATTGTTTAAAGAGGGACAACAATGTCTACTAAATAATTAGTTATGTTTTAAAGTTTAAAAGAATACAGAATTTACAATTGCTAGTTGTATCCAAGTCCCTATTTCAAGCTGTTAATTGACGGGTTGAATTTACGGCTTGAAGAGGTACTAAGAAGTATTTTCCTTTCAAATGCAGTAAAAAATAATTTAATTATTAAGTATATACATATTACACTTCTTTGCCCTATTTGCATTTATTATCTTCCTTTAATATTAGTATTAAGCACCAATTTTAAACATAATTTATATAATCTCGAAATATCTGGTGTTGTGTTTATCACTTTTAACAGATTAAAATTCTTTTTTTCTTTCTCTCTCGCTACAGTAATCGGTGATTTGCATCTTAAAGAGCAAAAGAAAACACCACATGAATGGAGGTTGCAATTTAAGTACATGACTTAACAAGATGCCCTGTTCCTCGTGTTGTTCCCCCTGTAATTTAATAATCCGATAACAGTTTCAGCTGTGTTATGATCTTGGCCGCTGCTTAAATAACCAGCAGCCCAACTTCCCGTACAGTCTGCTTGAAGGTTAGGTGCAACTAACTGCATTCCACGACTGGTTGAGCTCCTCTTTTTTTCTTTTCTTTGGAGGAGCTTTAAATAAGACATCTGTTACACTTTGCTACTGACCAACCGAATTCGTGTTTTCGAGTAGTGGTACAAAGATAAGGTAGATATTGATAGATAAGTATATAAACACTTGTTTCTAATCATGAACAGCTTGCTGTTCACACATGGCTACTGGCATTTAACGAGAAATATTTAATAGTGACTCGTTAAATGCCAGTAGCCATGTGTGAACAGCAAGCTGATTTCTGTAAAGCAAGTTCATGTTTTGTTTCACCAAGGAAAGTAATTATTTTTGACATAAAGAGTGGCCGACAGCAGTCTATCGGCTTTCTGTTGAATAATAACTTTATTGGTCTCTTCTGCAATTTAAATATTAAAATATGATTTCTTGAGTTACTCCAAGACATAGGTAAAAGTTAACCGGTTAAATATATACGTTTTTTTTTGGTAGGCACCAAAAAACTATAGATGCCCCTGAGGGGGATTCACGATGAGTTTTAGCAGACAGTGATCAACTCGACGTAGAACACCCGTTAAGTAAGAAGAACCTGGAATTAGTTATCTCCAGTAGAATGGCTAGATATTTAGTAAATAAAATTTAAAACATAAAGAAGTAATGAAGGCACACAATGCTCTCTTTACGCTCTAATAGTGATCAAGGGAATAAGATGGCAGATAAGTTTGGAATGGCCAAAAAGCTGCAACAAGAAGAAATAATGATGACTGGTTGCCCCTAGATAAGGCTATTTGCCCTGCATGATATGGGATTCTATGTTATATGGTACCACCACGTCTAGTTTTAGTTTACTACTTCCAGAACAAGGTTGCATAGTAACGGTGATAATGAGTCACCTTGCATTAAGTCATGCGGGTAAAGCAATCTTTATGAATGAACTTATTCCAGTTTTGACATGGCAAAATGTCTTTTCCAGTCATCCTCGACTGTTGGAAGAACTTACGAGGAATTCTAAAATCATAAATGACTTGAAATGCTATCAAACGGGGCACACTGTCATAAAATTGCAAGAAGCCAAGCACGAGGTGATGAAGTCCTGCCTCATAACTTATTATGACGTATGATGTGAAAAGATAAATAAGCATTATCTTTTCTCTCTGGCCATCGCTTATTTTTATAAATATAGCTAATGATCTTCTTCCCATACTGCAGTCCTTTTTTTCCGTTTCAAATACTTAACCAATATATCACAAATAATCCTCTTCCAAGAAATCTATTCCTACTTCTTTCAGTAGTTTCAATATCTTCTGTGGGGTTACAAAATTAATAATTAACCAATTATTAACTATTCATCGTCAGAGAATAATATTTCAACTTTATCTCATATCTATGGGATAGTACCGGGAATTTCTATATCATCACAATTTGATTGGAAAATTGATAGTGTTGTTCAATTTGTCGTAATTTTTACTATTTTTAAGTACTTGCTTACACTGCTACAAGAAGGTTGGACCGGATAGAATTCAGTCAGTATAGTAAATTCCAATGAACCCCAATTAAAAACAAACAAGCATCTTACCCGACTCTAGTACTTGATTATATTCCAGCATGTTTTTAGCAGATTTCCCTTAAGGGAAATCAGCTATTGAGGTCGTACTCATGATGCGAGTTTTGAAAAATTTCCTCAAATGTCCATCGATCCTACCCAGGAGATGACGAAAATGAGGTCCGTTCAAAATTATATATATATATCTATATATATATATATATATATATATATATATATATATATATATATATATATATATATATATATATTTGTCTGTTAACGCTCTAGCGGTCGCAATTTTTGTTTAATCGTTACCAAACTTCATATTAAAGCGTTTTACGTAAAAAGAGAGATTAAGTTCGTTAATGGCTGAAATCGGACAAGTGGGAGGGGGGGTTTAGAGGGGTGGATGTTTGAAAATTCAAAATATCTCCGTTACTATACGTCGGATCGAAAAATATTATAGAATCAATCTTATTGCAAATTAAATTTACTATAAATATTGTTATATACATTTATTCTTTATCTTGAATATTAACTGAGATATTTGCATTTGTATTCTGCATGTGCTCGGCAGCAGTGGCTATGTTCGGACTTTCCGCCGTGAGCTCTGGCGGCCGTTTTTGTAATTATTCGTCCCTCTCGTGAATAGGTTTAGAGGTTACTTACTACTACAGCTGTTATTAGGCGGATTTCTCTATTGTAAAAGTTCACGTGGGAAATCTGCTTAGTTTACGCAGCCCCTGCGTGACGGACTTTTTATGAGTCCTTTTCTCTCGTTTCAATATATAATTTATTTTAATAAAATAATACCAATGATCGACTACATGTTAAACGGTTTGCAGTGGGCGGTCATAACATATCACCTGCTTTGTTTATGGTACACATTAAAGAGAAAAATAGTGGAAAATGAAGAAAACAAGAAATCCCAGGCCTATAATCGGTAAAGAAACTAATAATCCCAGAAAAGCATTGACTAACCTGCGAAACAGTGCCAAACAAAAGATTGCAATACTTAAATATCTATGACAACAAATTCTGTCTTCCCAGGTCAGATGAAGGAAGTAGTCAAAAATTCAATAGAACGTATGGGCGGGCATAAATTAGAATTGGTGTTCTGGTAATATGAGCGGGTGACTTGCAATCACTGTCGCACAAAGAACTCAGTGAGCCTCGAGCTACTGCCAGTATTTCCTTCAATGAACAAAGGCATGGAGTATATTTGATTGGCTGAAACTACAAGGTCCAGATCATGAATGAGCGTTCAATGGCATCAATCAATGATAGTTGGAAAAAACAATTGGAAATTATTATTATTTATTAACGTCCACTTTTTGCAACTTAGGCTAATCGGGACGGGTTATCTACAGGTTACCACCCTTTTCTAGCCAGGGTGGGACTTAGGATTTTATTTAATGAATTTCTTCACTAAATAATTTCCTTTGCCCAGGCAAGAATCGAACTCGCCACTCTAGGTTTACCATGTGAGATAAAGGTCAACGCTTTAGCTCGCATGGCTAACCTGAGCCCCCAATTGGAAATTAAAGAATTACCAAAATACAACTATGAATGATTCGTTTGACTCACTAAAGGCAGTAGTAAGGCAAAGTAACGGATTTGGCTATTTCCCATTAAAATATATTCTAAAGAAGTATCCGCTATAACGCCCTTATATCATTTGCAAAATTGCATAGGATAAAAGTTGTAGTAAAATAAATTTCCAGCATGACTGGTTATACAACATTTTTGAAATTCGACTTATAATAACGGAGATATTTCTAATGTTGTATTTTACTCTCAATTTAAACTTCTCCTGCCTTTGGGCCGGTTTTAACTGTTGACGAATTGACCTTTCTTTTCGGGTTTAAAAATCAAGTTCAGTTTCATATCTAAAAATCTGTGGCTGCTAGAGAGCGAATAGACGAATGAAATATTTTTAAATTCAATCTGATCTTGTTTTTGTCACTCATTTACAATGGTAGTAGTTGTTGAGTAATTTTCATGTAACCATACTTAATAGCTAGTTATTCTAGAAAAAAAAATACATTAATAACGTTAAAGAGCTACAAAGTGTATATAACTGTATCTTCAAAATCCATTAAGATTTGATTGAAGAAGTCACATTTCATTATAATCCTATTTTAAACCTCATAAGTATTCTTTAACTGTACCGTTCTAATGACATCTATATATATCCATAACAAAGATGCAGCCTAATCCATATTCAAACTAGTCTGTCAGACTCTCAGTACCAGCGCGTAGGAGTAAAGGATAACATTTCAATTGATATATGATAGTATGTGCTAATTACTGCTTTGATTCGAATAATTAATTCAAATGAGCAATATAGCAATATAATACCTATACTCGTAATAAATTACGAATTCAAAGTGGGCTACGGTATAAATTGGTAATTGATACAGCCGACTATAATCACGTTTTCCATCAACAGAACTATTCAATCTTCATCATCCTAGACAGATTTTTTATAGTCGATTTCAATATTTCAATGTTAAAGGTAAAGAGGGATACCACTGTGAGACACTGTAATGAATTTATTATTATCATACTATTTACGTACTGATAAGTGTTAATGTTGTCATTTCCAAAATTACAAAAAAAAATTAGGGGCTCAGGTCAGTCATGTGAGTTAAGGCGTTCGTCTTAATCTCACATGGTAAACCTACAGTGGTGATTCGATTCCTCCCAGGGCATGGCAGGACATGATTTATAAATAGGACATTATTTAGTGACGAGCTCATTAAATAAAATCCTTAGTCCCACTCTAGTTGGGTGCTAAAAGGGTGGAAACCTGTAGATAACCCGTCCCAATTAGCCATGGTAGCAAAGGCCTAAATTAATAACATATATCTATTTCCAAAATAAAATAAAAACCTCCATACGCTCTATATTTTGAAATGAAATTCACATGGATTCATCATTGTACATTACATACTTATAAAGGCCTCAATTTTTTTCATGTAAAACTAAAATAGAGAGACAAATACTAAAGTACAAAATCAAATATGTCTGCGTAATTATTCATCGGATCGACTGTTCTTAAAGATGATCCGAAACTTTAGCGATTTTGTGATTTTCATTTAAAGTGACTGTACAATTGAACATTTTCGTCCAGCTTAAACATCAACTCCTGTATACATAGTTTTCCTAACGAGAAAAATATAGAATAGAATGGCCAGCGTGTCATACCAGCACGCGGGTGATTTGTTTACTACAAGTAGCCTCTACTTGTCGGACTTTCCTAAACTTTTTGCGTCCTGAGTGTAAGTGTTAATTGTGAACGTGTCTCATTTATGAATTCCTGAATAAGAAATAAATATCCTTATACTACGTACTAATCTACCGTTTATTTTATATAGTGATGTATTCTTTACTTTTTTATTTTTAATAAATTTGTACTTTCATCTTCTTTAAAGGTCAATACTGGTTTTTTTAATCCAGAGTGTTAGTACAGCTTTTATTTCTTTACTCAAAAAATTTATTTAATATATACCAGGGCTCAGGTTAGCCATGCGAAGTAAAGCGTTGACCTTTATCTCACATGGTAAACCTAGAGTGGCGAGTTCGATTCTCGCCTGGGCAAAGGAAATTATTTAGTGACGAAATTCATTAAATAACATCCTAAAATCCCACCCTGGCTAGAAAAGGGTGGTAACCTGTAGATAACCCGTCCCGATTAGTCTAAGTTGCAAAAAGTGGACGTTAATAAATAATATATACCATACTCGATATTTAACGTTTTCATTAAACACTAATGATCACATTCGTTAATGGCAGAAATCAATTTGAAGACGATTTAGAGTGAGTAGAATTCGAAAATTCAAAATATCTCCATTATTATGAGCGAGATTAAAAAATGTTATAGAACCAATCTTCTTAACCTACTGGTGCACTACAATTGTGGTTCCATTCATCGATTCGTATTTCATATATTCAGCGAGTTATTCGCACTTTCTCGTTTTCAGTCATCAGTAAACCCCCTCTTCTACTTACCGGATTTTTATTTAGGAATAGAGAATATGTGGAGACATCAGATCAGTACTGTATCACCCACCTGTTGGATAGGATCGATGGACATTTGAATATATTTTCCGAAAATCTAGTCTTAATAGAAATCAGCTAAAAATTAAATATGTTACAATTTACAAATTACCTCCTAAACAGTTTATTGAGAATCTCAATTGCATTCATGAATATTCCTCAGTACAATTATGGTTAAAGCTAAAATTTGAGGTTCCGATTAAACAATTTAAAATATTAAAATCAAATTCGCCATATACTTCATTATTAACGTCCACTTTTTGCTACTATGGCTAATTGGGAAGGGTTATCTACAAGTTACTACTCCTTTCTAGCAAGGGAGGGGGGACTAAGGATTTTATTCGAGTTCGTCACTAAATAAATTCCTATTGCCCGGGCAAACTCCCCTCTCTAGGTTTGCCATGTGAGGGTAAGGCCAATGCTTTAACTCACGCGATAACCTGAGCCCTCAAATACTTTGGTCCATGTACTTTGTTTACTGTATTATTGTTAACAGAGAAACACAAAATGGTTTTTCAGTGGAAAGTAAATATTTACTTACGACCAGAATGGCAGGTCGTCTTTATAACTTCGAAATTCACAGCTGGCGAAGTAATTCCTTAGTGATTTAAATATACAATGGTTGTACCTTTATATTATTCTCTAGAAACCAATAAATTACGGCTAGGATGTTTCCCCCTTGAAAAATATTATCAGAGCCGCAGTTTATGTGTTGTACTCTTGAGGCTCTAAGGTTGAAGTGCACCTACTAATTCAGTAGAGTGACCGTTGCATAAATCAGCATGCAGCTGGTGGGCGTGAGATGCATTTCCTTGCCGAATTTCTCACCGCTTGACAAGGAATATGGCCGTAGCCCAGGGAGTGGGCGCTAAAGGGCAGTTGAAGAGGAACGAGGCCACATTGGCCGATAAGCGATTGCGAGTCACCCGGCCGATGTCCACTGGTGCAGCTTGTTAATCCACTCCCCTCACACTCCCAAATTAAACCTGTCTCTTGTAGTTTTCTTTCATTTTTTTTTTTCTTCTCGTTCAAAATAACCAATTAAATCCATCCATAACTCAAATAGCCAAGAGCTGAGAACAAAACCACCTTCTCAGAAAGAAACCTGTGTACATTAATTAAGAACCACCTGGAGAAGCTCAATGGCTTTAAATTTGCACCTATCTTCTTGCCATCCACATTTGTTTACTTAGGCACTAACTCAGTTTTACAGAGACGCGTTTTCTTGCAAGTTTGCTCATGTTCATAAAAATAGTTATTGCAGTTTTTCTGAAAATGGTAAAACAAACTAAAATACTTTTAATATAACGTAAATCAGAAGCACATGCAGAAATATAAGAAACTTTATTTCTGGCAAATTGTAACGAAATGGTGTTTTTAGGCAGTACACTACTTCTCTTAATTAGCCAAACGGGAAACACCTAGGTTTTACTAAATACTACATAAACAAAGTTGATGCCTCACCAAACATAGCACGCCAAAAATTAAATTTCAAGAATTTATTATACACTATACATTTTTCTCTAGCTATAATATTAAATGAGATATTTCAAGTTTTAAGCCGTCCGTAAACCCCCATTTCACATTACCAATGACCCAATATATCACAAACTAGTACCTTAAATACCTTAATTTTTTTTTTCATCACACTAGAAGGTTTATAGGAGAGGTCTAATAAAAACTCCATTACGTCTCTGTTATTATAAGTAAAAAAAATTGCATATTGAATCTTGTTCCACATCTAATATTTTACTCTTTTTGTTATCTAGATGAACTCGAATATAAAGCGATATATTTGCAATTTTTAAGTTTTTAGTCCTCAGTAAACCCCCATTTCTACTAAGCCGATTTTGTCGGAACAGTTAAATCCTGAATAGACAGATCACTGTGCACCAGCTTCGGAATGTTGTCAATCAAACTATATAGTGTCACTTGGTTCGAGAGCCTAACTGAATTAACTAATGTCAAGAAGAGCTCCAATGATAAACGTGCTAATGCCTCACTGCTGCTGGAGGGCCTCGTGTGATCGGAAATATTGCAGGCAACAGCAATGAAGTCTGACAGATGTTAGCTAGTCGTGAGTTAATTTGAGGTAAAACTGCACGAAATGTAGGTTAGAGATCCATCATGCGTGCTGTAATGGTGAAACATTCATTAGTAGAAATCATGCTGTTGATCTTCCCAGCCCCTTCCCTAATCGCGTCCTTATTAGCCCTAACACGACTATACTCTTAGAGAATATTTCACAACCGAAAATGGTTCTCAATATTCCGTAACTGCCCGAATTACTCTTTTAGGAAACCAAGTTCAAAGGTAGCCAAATTACCCGATGACATTAAATATGAAATAGGACACTTTACTCAATTTTAGTGACTTCAAGAAAACATAATGGTTAAAATAGTGTACAGATGCAAATAAGAGGCTATAAAAAAGCTCAGATCAGACTCATAGGGAGGAAATCAAATGTGACTAGAAGGCATCTTATTACAAATTGAATTTTCGACAATTCTTGTTCTATACATGTTTTCTCTATCTCTAATATTAGATGTTTGTTCTATTTCTAATACTAAGAAATTTGTATTTTTAGCGTTTTGGTTTTAGGCCTTCAGTGAAGGCTCCAACTCGTTTCATTTAGGGTAAAACATTTTATTAATTAGAGTAATTTTTGTTATATACATTTTTGTTGTATTACTGTGAATAAACAATTTATAAGAGAGTATTTAATGAAATATGCTCACAATCCTGTTAAAATTGTTTTGAACAACCAATAAGCGGAATAAATAGACAAGAGCTATAAAAATGCTCACCAAACCACCTCAGGACTGCATTATATTTATTGGTCACTAGGAAGTGTTCAATAAAAATTGAACATTTCTGAAACCATTCTTTAGAGAATATCTCTGTAACAATCCCATTCTCAGTTGATTAGGCTGCTTTAGATGGCCAGGCATGGTTGGCTGTCAGCGTGGATATCCGTCTTTAACTGAACTCAGGATGAGGTTGTGGCCCTGGAAGCAACAAGTAAATGTTGTAGAACGATTCGGCCTTTTTATTTAGTACTTCCTCAAGATGGGCCTCCATTATCCAGCGAAAACCTTCATGACTTGACCGTGTTAAATGCGTCACACCAAAACCAATTGTTATTAGTGGAATCTCCAAAATACAGCCCAAAACACTAAGTATTAAATGTAAACACTAGGAGCAGGAGTCATTTATTTATTAATTAATTTCTGGAAAAGCTTCACTTTTTCCACACTGGTTTTGATAAATACTGCCTTACAATTCTTGGAAAAACCTAATTAATTTTCACAGTGATTTCAATTCTCTCTGGAATTACTGAATGCATGATTTGCTACGGGCAATGATTTCAGTAATTGATAATGCCGTCAGAAGTATAAACATACTGCTGCCAAGGTAGCACAAGAGTTTTCTAATCTAAAATCAGTAAATCATACCTTTCCGAAGCAAATAAGTGTAAAATGTATGTAACATACTGAGTACGCTGTTCCTGGGAGTTCCAATTAATCTGATGCAAATAAATTGTTTCCAATTAATCAGATGTTTGAATTATTTTGATGCCTTCAGGCTATCTCTTGCCAAGTTTAATCATTGTTAAAAAAAGAGGACAGGGTATATTTTCATTGGTGTTAAAGGCCACGATTTCTTTCTTTAAGCTTTTATCATTTAAGTTAATTCGACTAGCTTGAATTAACCTTTAAAATAGATGTCCGCTGTGAAATTACATTTGTCAAGGCAAACTGAATACCGGTATTTCAAAATGAGTCTTGCAAGATGGTTAAAACGCTAAAACAAAGTGCAAAAATCTACAAAAAATAAAAAAAAAAAAAAAAAAAAAAAAAAAAAAAAAAAAGAGGGAGGTGATTCTAAAGTCTGATTTCGATGCTTTTCTGCCTCGGACTCTCCTTACCGATATAGCTATATACATTTTGTTTTAGCATTTTTACCTTATTTCAATATTCATTCTTTAAATAGAATTTAGTTGGGCTTGACAAAAGTGTTGTTGTTGTTGTATAGGATTTAAGGGCGAAAAACTACCAGGTTATCATCGCCCTGTAATATTTATAATTCACATTTTGGTATCCTCATCCATATCGCCATTTTAACAATATAAACGAGGATACAAACAATTGCACTTTAAATTTCTTTGTATAAACTCGTGTTTTTTACAAAATTAAACAATTTATCGAGTTCTTTCGGGTCATCTCCAAGGGCCACTTCTATATTATTGGAAATATTGCATTTGTTTCTAATATATGTATACTTATGACATTCCATTAATATGTGATAGATAGTTAGTTCTGTGTTACACTTCTCACAAATCGGGGGTTGATCTTTTGTCATAAGATAGCCATGCGTAAGTCTTGTGTGCCCAATTCGGAGTCTTCCTAATACAACTTCATCTCTTCTGTTGTCTCTTGTCGAATATTTCCATGGACAGATGGTGATTTTAATAGTTTTTAGTTTATTGTTCTGGGTTTCATTCCACATGTGTTGCCAGTTTTTATTAATTTCTTCTTTGAGTGGTTGGTAGAGTTCTGCAGATGTAATTGTTGTTGGGGTGATGGAGCTTGACAAAAGTAATAAATTTTATCGAAACGTCCGTAAGCTGATGTTCAATTTCACCCCAACCACATAAGTAAAGAATTAACCTTCTATGATTTCTCTCTCTCAAAAGTGGTGTTTAAGGAGCATCACCCTGGTGAATTTAGGACTAACGAATTATTAATACACATTTAACATATATGCAAGTAAAACTACCAAAATAAAAGTGACGCGTCAGTGATAAACAAATCTAAAACTGAACAGTCATGAAGGAAGGGCCATGGGCCGATATATTATACGAGTTTCATTCAGTGTTTTTTACATTGTTCATACAGAGATTTCTGTCTCATAGAAAAATATTTAGTGTTCTTCCCATTGAAGAAAGGTAGATCAGATTTTTTTATTTTTTTACAGTGCTTCTATTTAAAAATATTTTATTACAGAACAAATAATGATTACTTGTATAAGTTAATGACATGTAACGGGAACTTAAACAATCTGAGCCAATGAATAATTATTTTGCATAAGGACCTCAGGAAAGTAAAGCAATACCCTTCTCTTTGACTTTTACCATCGGGATGTTTATCAAGATCCTATGCAACCAAAAAGGAGTTGGAGACCTTGCAGGACGTCAATAAATTTCTCTTGGAGGACATTCATCACGGGATAAACCGTTCGATGGCAATTTTAAGTCAAAGTTGATTGAGTGCCAAAGTGAAAAGGTTACCAATTGAGAAATTTTGCTCCTGGCAAAAACTACTAATAAGGTGGTAGATCGCATTGAATTCAAATTCGTTGAAGGACTTACGACACCATTATAGCAGAGAGGGAACTCATCAATTGAACTTCGTGCGAATGAAGAATGTATCCCAAACATTTAATTTTTGAATCACTATTTCAAGTGTTCTTATGAATTTATAAATACAAGTCTGATTAGACTCCACCCACCAAATATCTAACAACATATCATATAATTATTCCCTTCACGTCAGAGCTTCCTTGAATATTAAAGGTACAAAACACTTGCAATAATAAACAGCCTATAAAATAAATTAGAACTCAGCAACTGGCGATTTTTCTTTTTGATTGGAGGGTGATAAATAAGTAAAAAAATTAAATTGTAAAGTATAGTATAATTCATATTATTATTAAAATTTTATAAAAGCCAATTTCAAACAAACAAATTTATTTTGTATAAGACTTTCAATGCATCAAGATAATTATTGCAAAACGAATACTAGATATAGAAGGGAACGTCAAGATGATCTAGACTTAAAGAATTCGACTCTACTTAAATTTAATCGTTTATGCTTGTATAATGTTCCTCTCCTGGGTTTTGAAGATGTGCGTATTAGAACGAATGTAAAGCTATTATGCAACTAGCCACAAAAATCAGTCTTTTCATCTCCTTTAGTTGGCATCTGGATTACTAAACTGGTCCATGAATATTTGGTTCCCCATAACTAAAAAATGACTGTTTCTGGTTTCTGAATTCCAGAATGCTAGGAGCATTTTCGAAGTAGGCACAATTCTGTCAGATTCCACATGTTATTATTTCCAAAAGATCGTAGTAAAATTGTGATAAAAATAATGTTGTTTCTACATTTTTGTGCATTTTCCGAAACAAAGTCCTAATTTTTACTACTTTCTTCTGTTCATTGGCTGAAACCCAGAGGAAAATCTTCTCCTTTTTGTGTGCTATATTTCTCTTAGAAGGAAAATAACCTTTTATTGGTCTGTTACACTGAAGAGGACAGTTCTCACCTCATCTTCGGTGTCTCTCGTGTTCGGCTTCCAGCCATAGCGCATTCATTGTCTTGAATAGGGAGCCGGCTGGTGGGTTAGTTCTTGCCAAATGTTCGGTCATCGTAACCTCATTGCTTTCATATCATGTGAAAGCGACTATCTCGTTTCAGATATTATGTCTCCTCTTGTCTTCCTTCTACAAAGTCTCAAGTCACCTTCGCATTTTGGATCTACTATGACTCTGTAAAATCTTCGTTCAAAGTTTTCAACCTTTGTTTAAAGGGCACCTCTTAACGTCCAAGTCTCAACACATACAACAGTAGAGGTTTGATAATGGAGCTACAGAACCTTAGTTCAAGACTCATAAGACTTTTTTCCTGGCATTAGGATCAATAAACCGAGAATACAACCCGGATGGTACTAGTTTCTCTCTGGCTGATTTCAATAAACCGACCGTTGTCAGAGTATACTGGTGCTCCTAGGTATTTGAAGATTTCTACATTTCCATTCTTACTGTTTCCCAGGCGCAGGTTATGGGTTATTGCCATCCATTTAGACTTTTCTTTGCTTACCAGTAAGCCTATCTTTTACAGCTGATATCAATGAACCAGCGAAAGAGAGTATGTCTTCTTTCTTACTTCCAAGAATTGTTATATCGCCTGCATATGCCAGAAAGTTCCCCTTTCACCTTGTACGCTTCCTATATTGCCTTTTCCAAGGCTAGTTTGAACGGCATGGGAGACAAGCAATTACCATGTCTCAATCTGACTTAACGTCGATTGCCTCTGTTACCTCCTCTTGGACAAACGCTCGACAGAAGGAGACATTGATAAACGCCCTTGTCCCGGCAGCTTTATATATGTATAAGTGTATATACAAAGAGACAGAGAGAGAGAGAGAGAGAGAGAGAGAGAGAGAGAGAGAGAGAGACCCGGATAAAGCGGCCAACTTGAAATTTCTTGAAAAAGGAAACATTTTAGCTAAAAGTGAAGCAAACTGGAGTTAGCTTGTGCCAGATGTATCTAAGAGTCGCCTCGGACAATTCAAAGGTATGGGTTCAATCGGCCAGAGTATGTAATTGGGCATTGTGAATAGAGAGAGAATATTTCAGTAATATTTGAAATTGTTAAATTAAAAAAACATATTTGGCTAACTTTTTAAACTCATTTTCTTCTATCACATCAAATAACATAATAACATTAAAATTGGGTTGTGATTTCACAGATCTGAAAATTTACAATTAAGAAATGTTATATTGCAAAACATAAGTAATTTTATAATAATTAGATTTGGCGAAATAAGTCAGCAGTGTTCTCCGCAAATACCTAAAAAAACATCAAAATTGACTAAATATTTGGATATCAATTACTCAAATACTAATAGAGGTATAGAAAAACGAATTTCACAGGCATACATAGTTTTTTTCAACCACGTTATAAAAATGTCGTAAAACTGGTAGTTCATAGGGGCAACGCCACTTTTTGAGGTACTTATTGTTCTTGCGTCAAGTTTTTTGAAATCTGATGCAGGATATAATAGAACTCAGCTGGTTCTACAAGTTTGGTTCATTGACAGTGTATACTTAAATAATCGAGATAAAGGCCTTGTAGTCGTAATCAATAAACTCTATCTGTATTCTTATGAAGTTATTATGAAAATCGAAATATAGATTTGGAAGAAAGTTTATGATTTTTGTTTTCAAAACATGTGAAGGCATAATTACTGTTTCTAAAATTAATAACTAGAGCCGTCCAAAATAAGAGTCAGATAGGTCTGTAGGGCAGTAAATCGACAAATAAATAACAAAAACTTTATTTCTTAAAATCTGTAGAACATTTATAGAAAAGAAGGTGATTAACAAGAATGGTTATATGCCATCGATAAACTCATCGTAAAGGAAACATTTACGTATTAAAAATGTTTTAATTGCGCCTACTAGAGATTTCAGCAGCACACAGCTCGAACGTAGATTTATGTTAGTACGCAAAATTTATAGTGGTGAATTTGAATGGATCTCCTTTTCTTCATCTGTAGATCTGTTGATTTATGTAGCATCGGTGGTCATTGGAGAAAGTCTTGAAAAATCGCTTCACTAGTTCTACCTGAAATCTGATAAAAGAAGAAATATCTCTAAAGGAACGCTCAACTAAGATCGGATGTTATCGTACAGTGAACAAGAAAAGAAAAGTATTAATTCTGCAATAAGCCGGATGGTAGAGGAACCAATTGATAAGGATCAATAAAAAGGCCTTGTCCTTTACTATTAGAAGAAGACAAGGCCTTTTTATTGATCCTTATCAAAAGTATTAACATTCATCAAAGAATGAATTGTGGGTTAAAATATTTGCTCGCACGAGTTTGCGAACGGCCAAATGAGGAGTAGGACTGGCATGGGACAGAAAATTTATTAAAGTTGTTAAAAGAGGCATGATAGATTCAAAAATGGGCGTGCAATGCCAAGTTATAAAATTAATTCTCAACGAATAAAAATACTCCATCATGCTGTATAGAGAAACAACAGGGTTATTTTTATTCAATCCCAATTCAAGGCTGTTGTACTCATGACGCGATTTTAAAAATTTTTCTTCAAATGTCCATCGATCCTACCCAAGAGATGACGAAAATGAGGTCCGTTCAAAACTGTATATATATATATATATATATATATATATATATATATATATATATATATATATATTTATTTATTTATTTATTTGTCTGTTACCGCTCTAGTGGTCGCAATTTTTGTCTTATCGTAATCAAACTTGATATATACAATCGTTTTAATATCAAGTTCGTTAATGGCTGAAATCGGGCCAGGGGGAGGAGGGGTTTAGAGGGGGAGAATTTCGAAAATTCTTAATATCTCCGTTATTATGCGTCGGATTGAAACATAGTATAAAACCAATCATATTGCAAATTTAATGTTCTATAAATGTTGTTATGCACATTTTTTCACTATCTTGATTATTTACTGAGATATTGTTTTCGGTCTTCAGTAAAGTCCCACTCCTACTCATCTCATATTTTCAATGAGTGTTATGAATCACTTTATTTTAAGCTCAAATACCAAATATTGTTCTCATTGAACTTTTAAGTTTTAAGATAAATAGAGGCGCACGTGGAAAATCTGCTTAGTTAACGCAGCCCCTGCTTGACGGACTTTTTTATTATTCCAAGATAATTATTACATGTGAGCTGTCGAACAGAAAGATCAATTATATTAGACTCAACTAATGATATACATCCCAGTAGCAGTTTATTTTAGCACAACATTAAAAATAAATTCAAAATACTTCTTGAGCTTTCAATAAATCATCTGGTTACATCGGACTTTCAATTGTTTATGCTAATAGCAGGTTTGATTTATGTATTAATACGTATAAGGCAAATACATGCAAAGGAGACATATCGCAACTACATTTTATCCACTAACAAATACATCCGCAACAGAGACATTAGCTTGATTCTACTCATTCGTTAAAATTATTAACTAATGTTGGCTATCCAAATGATAATAGTTTTAAAATAGATATAATGGACTACAAACATTAATTTCTATAAACCACAATATCTACTGGTAATTCTAATTGATAAAAATAAACAAAGAAAATGTTCTCTTATAGATGACCCCGTCCAACTTATAACCAACTTCTACTCGTAGATCAACCTTCCTCGTATGTATCAGGTATGTATTAATCAATTTTATCAGTCAAACAGGTAAATTTGACCCAGCAGAAAGACCGACCACTTGAGTTATACTTTACTATTTATTATCGTTCACTTCTTGCTACTATGGCTAATTGGGATATTTACTACTTTTACATTAAACGTTTAAATATGGAATTTGGTAACGATCCAACAAAAACTGTGACCTAGAGCAGGGGTCTCCAAACTTTCCAGCCTTAGGGCCATACTGATTACTCCAGTAAGTTCCGAGGGCCAGTAAGTTTTTTGTTTTCGATACTACTTATTTGTGTGAGAAGACCTTCTCCAAAATGAAGTACACAAAAAATGTTTACAGATCTAAATTAACTGATGAGCATCTTAAATCTCTTTTTATAATTGGTACAAGTAAAATTAGTCCACAACTACAAACTATTGTCAGTGGAAAATCTCAATTTCATAAATATCATTAGTATTTCATATGTCATTATGCTTGTTATAAGTTATGTTATTATTTAAAATGTATAAAATGTTAGTTGGATTCATGTCAATAATTTGTTAGTTATTATATACTGAAGTTAAATTTTCTGCGTACTATACATGTCTTTACTCATTACAATTCTGTGTTTCCTTATCCAACTTATCACAAAAACAATAACAATAAGCCTACAACAATGTTATGAGTAGTTAGCCCATGAACATATCAATGCAGATGTCATATTAATAATTATTCAACATAAAATTAGAATACTTCAGTAAACTAAATTTAATTTGCTATAAAAAATGTTCTCTAAAAGGAGTTTTCAAGTATGCTAGCTCTCCGCGGGCCGGACAAAATCTGTCTGCGGGCCGGATGTGGCCCTCGGGCCGTAGTTTGGAGACCCCTGACCTAGAGCACCTAGTTTTGGACAGACCTTATTTTCACCATCTTCTGGTTCTTTTCACATTATTCAAACACCAGCAAAAGTGTCAACCTCAAACACCAGAGTTGAACTCATTTAGCTGTGCGGATACTTGACTACTAGAATAAAGAAATAGCTATCTTCGGTATTTAATCCAACCAAATTGAGGCAGTAATTCGTCAGGCTGACAATTTGGTTCTTTTTATGTGCTCTTTGCATCAAAAAATTTGAACGCATATGAGTTGAAACTTTAGAACTTACATTAACAGTAATAGTTATAGCGAGCTAGAAAAGAAAAGCATTCCCCGATTCATGAATATTTATACAAGCTTAAGCATTCAGGCACGGTCCCAAAACTAATACTCCAAGTAGACCAGCACTAAAAATAGTAAGCAACACATCGGGCTTACTACTCAGCACGAAATTACTAATAACAGACTTATTAGTTGAGCCATGAGGCAGTTACAGAGTACTGGAAATAAGAATATATTTGTTTTCAGTGACTTCTTAATCTCTGAATCGCCCTGATAAATATCACCTTAAGGAATTTTAAGAAAAACATCAACTACAAATTAACAACAAGACGAAATTAGTCGCCTCCATTGTAATCATTTTGTAGGCTACGGAGGGAAGGCTCTATAACAATTTTGGCAATGGCCTGGAGTTCTAGCCAAACTTCGAGTGTACCTTAAGACAACTACCAAGCGTAGTAAGTAATACTAAGAAGACATGTATATGCCATAAACAAATAATCCTTAAGAACTATAAATAATTTTACTAAATATATATATATATATATATATATATATATATATATATATGTTTCAAATCAACTGGGCAATATAAAAGACTATTGCTCTTTCCAAGCTTGAGGAGCAAACGGAAGGCCGATATACAAGTACCATTTCTGTGAATTTACTAATCCAAGCAGTACTCATAGACCGCCATCTGCTAGACAACTTAACAATCCCCACGACATGAACTGAAGGTAAGACACTCCAACAATATTTCAATCCCCACCTTCATAAGGAAATTTAAAACCAAGAAACTTATTTTGTTTTATCAAAATCTATTTAACACTATTTTACCTACCTCCTTTATACTCGGCACTATTTATTCCATTTTCAAAAAAATGTGTAGCGGCCCTTACACGGTCATTAATAATGACATTACCAGTAATGACATTTTTTGCGAACGCACTTCATTCCAGATTATCATTACTGTAAAAACCTTACACAATCATTTTTAATGTCATTACTTTCCTTCAGTACAGTGGTGGTCTCTGTCAAAGCAAGACGTATAAAATAAAATGGATCCACACAAAACCGCTTGTATTGCTATAATTTTGGCTTTAGCTACAAAACGGCGAGTAAAACATAAACGTTGGATGAAGGAGTGGTTAAAAAAACGTGAACAGTATTCTCATATTTTGTTATTGATTAGAGACACCGAAAAATAAAACAACATAATTTAAAAGCATTTTACTTACTTTTGAGTTCCCAAGGTCAACCAACAGGTTGCTCAAAATTGTTAATAAATTGCAATGCGTGTTAAACCCACGAGGACGGTGAATATACATCGTCGGCTCCAGCCCCTGATCTTGTGGAGTCCTCTATTTTTAGCAGATTTCCCTTAAGGGAAATCAGCTATTGAGGTCGTACTCATGATGCGAGTTTTGAAAAATTTCTTCAAATGTCCATCGATCCTACCCAGGAGATGACGAAAATGAGGTCCGTTCAAAATTATATATATATATATTTGTCTGTTAACGCTCTAGCGGTCGCAATTTTTGTTTGATCTTTACCAAACTCGGAATTTAATCGTTTTATGTAAAAAGGAAGATCAAGTTCGTTAATGGCTGAAATCGGACCAGTGGGAGGGGGGTTTAGAGGGGAGGATTTTTGAAAATTCAATATATCTCCGTTATTATGCATCAAATCGAAAAATTATATAGAATAAATCTTATTGCAAATTAAATGTACTATAAATATTGTTCTATACATTTATACTGTATCTTGAATATTAACCGAGATATTTGCATTTGTATTCTGCGTGTGGTCACCAGTAGGCTGTTCGGACTTTCCGCCGAGAGCTCTGGCGGCCGTTTCTATAACTATTCGTCCCTCGTGAATAGGTTTAGAGGTTAGGTTAACTGTTTTTTTGGGGCTAGAAACTACTGGGTTATTACGCCCTAAATAATGTTTTAGGTTTAGAGGATTCTTACTACTACAGTTGTTATTAGGCAGATTTCTCTATTGTAAAACTTGTGGGAAATCTGCTTAGTTTACGCAGCCCCTTGCGTGACGGACTTTTTTTTAACTCTTTTCGGTAGTTACATCTGAGAGTATTAATTTTACGTCTGACGTCAGATATCGTGGCTCTAGGTTTGCATTTTTCGTAGACTGACAGCAGTTTCACGAGTGCGGCATTCCTTTTATTTTTATAATTTGAATCTGAAGGATTCCATAATGCTGGTAATTCTTCGTACATTGATATAAAATATTGCAAAACATCACTGGTTTCTACACAATCACTCACCGGAGCCGACATGTTGTCTTCACAATTTCGTGTGGCAGACTGAGTAATGATGCCGCACACCTTAAGCGGCCCTTACACGGTCATTAATAATGACATTACTTTATCAGAATGACATTAATACTGATCGTGTAACGTCGACAAAGTTGGAATGACGAGGGGGAATGATGCGAATCCGGATTTTCTGATCTCGGCACATCATTACTGTAGACGGGAGGGGATACTGTCATTAATAATGATAGTGTAAGGTGTGCGGCATCATTACTCAGTCTACCACACGAAATTGCGAAGACAACATGTCGGCTCCGGAGAGTGATTGTGTAGAAACCAGTGATGTTTTGCAATATTTTATATCAATGTACGAAGAATTACCAGCATTATGGAATCCTTCAGATTCAATTTATAAAAATAAAAGGAATGCCGCACTCATGAAACTGCTGTCAGTCTACGAAAAATGCAAACCTGGAGCCACGATATCTGACGTCAAACGTAAAATTAATACTCTCAGATGTAACTACCAAAAAGAGTTAAAAAAAAAGTCCGTCACGCAAGGGGCTGCGTAAACTAAGCAGATTTCCCACGAGAAGTTTTACAATAGAGAAATCTGCCTAATAACAACTGTAGTAGTAAGAAACCTCTAAACCTAAAACATTATTTGGGGCGTAATAACCCAGTAGTTTCTAGCCCCAAAAAACAGTTAACCTAACCTCTAAACCTATTCACGAGGGACGAATAGTTATAGAAACGGCGGCCAGAGCTCTCGGCGGAAAGTCCGAACAGCCTACTGGTGACCACACGCAGAATACAAATGCAAATATCTCGGTTAATATTCAAGATACATTATAAATGTATAGAACAATATTTATAGTAAATTTAATTTGCAATAAGATTTATTCTATATAATTTTTCGATCCGACGCATAATAACGGAGATATATTGAATTTTCAAAAATCCCCCTCTAAACCCCCCCTCCCACTTGTCCGATTTCACCCATTAACGAACTTGATCTTCCTTTTTACATAATACGATTAAATTCCGAGTTTGGTAAAGATCAAACAAAAATTGCGACCGCTAGAGCGTTAACAGACAAATATATATATATATATATATATATATATCATTTTGAACGGACCTCATTTTCGTCATCTCCTGGGTAGGATCGATGGACATTTGAAGACATTTTTCGAAACTCGCATCATGAGTACGATCTCAATAGCTGATTTCCCTTAAGGGAAATCTGCTAAAAATAGAGGACTCCACAAGATCAGGGGCTGGAGCCGACGATGTATATTCACCGTCCTCGTGGGTTTTCCACGCATTGCAATTTATTAACAATTTTGAGCAACCTGTTGACCTTGGGAACTCAAAAGTAAGTAAAATGCTTTTAAATTATATTGTTTTAATTTTCGGTGTCTCTAATTTCATTCAATAACAAAATATGAGAATACTGTTCACGTTTTTTTAACCACTCCTTCATCCAACGTTTACGTTTTACTCGCCGTTTTGTAGCTAAAGCCAAAATTATAGCAATACAAGCGGTTTTGTGTGGATCCATTTTATTTTATACGTCTTGCTTTGACAGAGACCACCACTGTACTGAAGGAAAGTAATGACATTAAAAATGATTGTGTAAGGTTTTTACAGTAATGATAATCTGGAATGAAGTGCATTCGCAAAAAATGTCATTACTGGTAATGTCATTATTAATGACCGTGTAAGGGCCGCTTTACAGTAATGATGTGCCGAGATCAGAAAATCCGGATTCGCATCATTCCCCCTCGTCATTCCAACTTTGTCGACGTTACACGATCAGTATTAATGTCATTCTGATAAAGTAATGTCATTATTAATGACCGTGTAAGGGCCGCTTGTGAGAACAAAAAGAGTAAAAGTAGATTTGACAGCTAAAAGTCTATAACGTTTCAAATGCTAGAGTTATTAATTTTATCTAGCTAAAAGTCTATAACGTTTCAAATGCTAGAGTTATTAATTTTATCTCCTAAAATCTATGAAATGAAAGCCACTTATCCTATAAGTATCAAAACATCTAAATGTTCAAAAATAAAAAAGTAAATGACAGCTTCAATAGGTAACTCTTTAAGAGAAACAGACAGCTCTGAAATTGATCATGACGACCATGAGCTGTGCTAAAGGCTAAAGACTCCATTAGCAAGGACAGGCTGACAATGGACCCACCCCCGTCCAAAAGGTTGATTGCCTGCAGACATGCCTTTGGAAATACAGCTCTCTCTATAATCAAAACAGGGGATCGTTTCCATAAATTACCTCTACCCCAATAAACCCAGAATATATTCAGAGCGAAGGTCTCCCAAACCGAAATGGACTACCGCCAAATTTAACTTGATATATTGTTCTTAAACGTAGGACCTTTAAAGAACACCAACTGTCAAACTGTCTGACGGCGTCTGAAACTGAATTCTAATTTATTCTGCCGTTTATAAGCCCATCATAGAAGTATCAGAAAAAGGAAGTTTGGAGATTTATACAGCTGTTGGTGCAGCCAATTTACTTCTTCAATAAGACATTATTCAACGGTAAAGAAATACTTATCAAAATATTTTATCCACTAACAACTTTTTACCTCCAAGTGGTCAATTCATACTAACGTCTAGCGAATTGATTTGGAGCACTGAGAAGAAAGTAAAGCAAGTGAATGGTCCCACGGTGATACTCAACTTCTGAAAAGGCTTCGTGAGAAATGAAACAATACGTAACAACGACGACACGTGCAATTTGGCATTTTACTCTTATAAACTTATTCCGATTTGGACTTACTCCGAACAAATATGATCTTGTTACATGAAGCTTTTAAATATTGAGATTGGTAAGAAAAAATTAAAATTTCAAACTCTGGAGTGTGTATATATATATATATATATATATATATATATATATATATATATATATGTGTGTGTGTTATAATATTAATATCATTTTGGTATCTACCAACTATGATGGGCAGATATACGAAGAACTTTTTAATAAATCGCGTCATGAAAACAACGCCTATACTCGAAATGCCGTCAAAATGATAAATGCCAACATGCTGTATAAGCGGATATAAATGAAGAATATCCATCCGAATATTTCTACAGTTATCCATCTTTATTGGGCATGCCCGGAGGAGAGAGGTGCCTATTCCAAAGCTATTAAATCCAACTTAAATCACTATATCAAAAGAGCAGGCGCCCAGTCCACTGGTTCAAGCTGAAACTCGTGTTGGCCAATTATGTAAATCAAATTTACAAATGCCATATTAACAAAATTGTTATAGCAAAGTGAAAAGAGTCCCGGGGAATTTATATATATATAAATTCTGTGTGTGTGTGTATTAGGAAGATTTGATGAACTTCTTATATGAAAATATATACTTCACATATGAACTGCTCTAATTGCAAGGAAAAGAGTCCTTAATCGCTGACAGCAGCGTAAGTTGAACTTACGTAGTGTGAAGAAAAATTGGAATTTTCTGTCTATGTAAAAATATATCTAATACATTTGATCTCAAAGATGTTTGGTAATATAACAAAATTATTAATGATAGTTTACTAAAGTCTGATAACGTAAATAAACAAAATAATTCACTAGTATAAGACTTAGATAAAAATGTATAGAACAGCTCTGTAAGTGACATTACTTGATCTATAAGATTGGTTAATAATATTTTGTGGTAGGCGCTTTATGACGGAGACATTTGCAATTATGGCATTTTCCCTCCCCGTTCTTCATAATCATATTTAGGCAATTATGAAATTTATCTTTAGTTGCACTTTAGCCCTTAATATATCGAGTTTGGTAAATTTTGAATAAAAACTAAGGCCGTTCATTGTCCAAGTGACAGACATCGTAGGTTCATTTGTTTCTCACATAGTAAAAGTTCAAAACATGCTATTTAAACATGGATTACAACTCGCCATATATTGATATTTAAAGTGAGATGAGCAAGAGCGAAGGCTTGCTAAAGACCTAAAAAAACGCAAATAACGCCATTACTTTTCCAGTTAGTAAAAAAGTAAAGGGCAAAGTATGCACAACTGTATAGGACTATAACATTTATATTACAGTTATATATATGTAAGGTAAGGTGTGCTGTTACAATACTTAGGGGTTGGGCTTCTATCCGCCCTCCCCCCCTCTGCAGTATCATGAAACAATTAAATAGCTACTTGAATAAATAAGCAGCAATTATAGGAGTGTGGTCCAATCAAAGTATGGCAAGAAATATGTCAAGCACATCAGCCGCGTTCATGAAATGAAAAATGGAAATCGAGATGGTCATCATCATATTATTCTAGCATTTGGTAAGTCTTCTCAATTTACACAGCACTTGTGTAATTACTTTTTTTTTACTTATTGAACCAAACTCTGAGCTATAATTAATATTGGATAATTGAGTAAAAACATCAAAATAAATAAACTATAAGTATGTCATTGTTACCACTACAGAATAAGAAAAAATGCTTGGCCCATCATAACATTTTTACTTGTTGTAGTGGTAACAACCACATACTTATACTTCATTTATTTTGATGTTTTTACTCAATTATTCAATATTAATTATAGCTCAGAGTTTAGTTCAAAAAGTAAAAAAAGGTAATCACACAAGTGCTGTGTGAATTGAGAAGACTTCCCATATAAAAAAGTCCGTCACGCAGGGGCTGCATAAACTAAGCACATTTCCCACGTGAAGTTTTACAATAGAGAAATCTGCCTACTAATAACAGTAGGAGTAACGAGTCTCTAAACCAATTTAACGAGAGCCGACAGTACGGAAATGGCCTATATATACATATATAGTTTTGTACGGACCTCATTATCGTCATCTCCTGGGTAGGATCGATGGACATTTGAACCTGCTAAAATCATTGTAGAACACTAAATGTTCTTCAAGAATGATTATCCAACATTTGAAGGTCCTACTCAATACAACCGTATGTATATATATATATATATATATATATATAGAGAGAGAGAGAGAGAGAGAGAGAGAGAGAGAGAGATGTTTGTTAACGCTCTAGCAGTCGCCATTTTTGTTTAATCGTTACCAATCCCGATATTTAAACGGTTTATGTAAAACTGAAGATCAAGTTCGTTAAAGGCTGAAATCGGACTACTGGGAGGGGGAGGATAGAAAGGAAGAATTTCGAAAATTTAAAATAACACTGTTGTTAAGCGTCGGATTGAAAAATAAAACTAATCTTATTGAAAATGTGATGTTCTCTAAATGTTTTTATATACGTGTTTTCTGTAAATTGAATATTAACCGAGTTATTTCCATATTTTAGTTTTTGGCTGTGGGTAAACCCCCACTCCTACTAATGCCATATTGACAAAAAGCTGTTATATGAAGGAGCACTTTGAAGCCTAAATACCTAATAAAAAGTTTTCATTGAACATTTATGATTTATGAGATAAATGCAAATACGTGACGCAAGTAAGAAATCTGCTTAGTTAACGCAGCCCATGCGGGACGGACTTTTTAACTACTAGATGGGGTCGATATTTAATCATAGGTACAACCTCAATAGCAGATTTCCTTAAATGTAAATCCGATAAAATATGTCTTACATGTCTCTATTGTGCTTTTCCGTGGAACGCGGTAATTACGCGAGTAATTTTCTTCTTAATGCATGGCTAGATTTGTTGGTAAATTTCAAAATGATTTATATGTAAATGAGTTGAATATTAATCCATCTGTTTCTAAACTAATGCTAGCCAGGCTAAAGGATGGGATGATGAGTGGCTCTCCTAAAACCACCGCCCTGCCCAATCCTTGGCATTTGGACAGTGGCCCACTTCCTCGGCTCACTGTCCTCAGCCAAACACCACTAATTACAGTATCGTTCCACCATTTTCATAATACCTAACATAAAATCTAAGCCTCCCCTCCCTAGTTACTGTGTCAAATAGCAGTAGGGTTTCTCCAAAACCTGGCACTAGTTCTCTTCTCCAACATAACAATGCATTATCCAGTCTGCAAAGTCATTATCTCGTAGTAGATCTCAAGAATAGTTAGCCTAGCTAATCAGGCCTCCCAAAAACAAAAGTCCGTCACGCAGGGGCTGCTTAAACTAAACAGATTTCCCACGTGTGCCACGTATTTGCATTTATCTCAAAAAGTAAAAGTTCAATGAGAACAATATTTGGTATTTATGCTTCAAATAATGTCCTTCATAATAAAAAAGCTTATTGTTAGTATGACATGAGTAGGAGGGGGGGGGGGAGGGGAGGGTTACTGAATGCCGAAAAGTATAAATCCAAATATCTCGGTTAATAAGCAAGGTAGTGAAAATACGAAAATAACAACATTTATAGAACAGTACATTTGCAATGAAATTGGTTCTACACAATTTAATAAGGGAGATATTAAGAATTTTCGAAATTCCTCCACTCTAAACCCCCTCCCCTCCCACTTGTCGGATTTCAGCCATTAACGAACTTGATCTTTCTTTTTACATAAAATTATTAAATATAGTTTGATAATGATTAAACCAAAATAGCGACCACTAGAGGTGCAAGGAGTGTTTTAACTAAAATGAATACTAATAAAAAAGTTTGCTAAGCCTTTCCATCGGAGTGTACTGCTTAATGGGAGTGAAATTTGGTCCCTTCATGAAAGGCAATATAGTAGATAAATGGAAATGTGGATTTAGCGGAGACTTGCCCTGGTAAGTTGGACTGAAAAGGGAAAACCAATACTGACGTTCTAAATGCAGTAAATAGTAAACTAAAAGTTATTAATATTGTGAATCTTCCTAATTCGAAATAGGAATAGATCGACAGAAGGACATTATGTAAACAGGCACTCTCTTCTATTCTTCAACACGTTTCTTACTCATCTCTACATGTTTCACTTCTGCCGAAGTCTATTCAAGAGATTGCATGAACCTATACTAACTTCCGCTCCGAGAGCCACGGCAATACTAAACCAAAAATGACAGGCCCTTAGCCATACTCAGCCAATTGTCAATTGAAATTTATATTTGAGTGGCTCCGTTAACCATGTAAGTTAAAAAAATTGTCTATGTATGCATACGTGATGTATATTCTAGGAAAACTTAGAGTTGTGGTAAAGATTTTTTAGTGACAAAAAGAAATGCATTAATGGCAAACTCTGTTAAGAAAATCCTTAGTTCTATTCTGACTAGAGAAATGTGCCCTGTGTGCTGGTAGATGGAAGCGCTACTCAATTAGCCTAGTTTAAAAAGTGCGTCGTAACTAAATAAATAAGTTTATGATTCTTAAAAAAAAGCTTTTTTTCACATATTTTATACATTTTAAATATTACTAAGACATTCCTTCCAAGTAACTGCTACTTAAATATTATACATACTAAAAGAAAAAAGAAACTAAGTTCATTTTGGAGGAAAATTTACCATTACCAGGAAGATGCACTAACAAATTAAATTTACTTAGCTGAAATATATAATTTCTTCAATCCTCAAAGAACTATAAAAACTCAAAATAATAATAAAACAATAATTCAATTTGTACATACAACAAGCCTTCCTATAGCTAATGAGACAAGCAGCACTACCTACAAATAAATCCACAACATCCAATGACATATGTCACTTTCAATTGCAAACCACCTGTTACAAACAAAACTGAATTAGAAATTAGAAGGGAGTGGCAAGATCTTATGGGCTCATAACAAGAGTAAAAATAACTTGACTAGAATCAAGACAATATTTAATAAAAGGGATACAAAATAAAATATTTATAAAATATATTGTGAAGACTGTGGTGAATATTATATAGAGGTGAGAGCAGGCACTTAAAAAATAAAATTAGGCACTAAATAAATAAAATAAAACTGCAATTACACAAAGATGCGGAATAATTTGGAAAATGTTATGATAATAGCAAATGAAAGATACGTAATCAAGTGGTAAATAAATGAAAACCTTCATATTAAAAAAATGGAAATAAAGCTCAATATATATATATATATATATATATATATATATATATATATATATATATATATTAATATATGTTCCATAATTCATCCGGAAACCGATTTAAGATATTTCAAACATTAGAATTCGCACCAACGCCCAATTTAGCAGACTTTGAGTGATCATACTGGCGGAACGTAGCCAGTGTAATGTGAAGTTAATAGCATAATTACACTTAAATTGCGACACACCTAAATAAATTAATAAATAATAGCATAATTAAATATAACCTTCAGAAGGGGCAATAAAACTATGTTATAATATACACATTGAATTACGTTTATGTTCTTCTTCATATAAGTTATTGACTTCATCATCGTAGCGAGTACTAAATATAGTAAATTCGACAACATATTAATCATAAGTGTATTTATGAGTAAGTGTGTGATAAATTGATTTTAATTACTTGCAAAAAAAATAAAATAAATTAAAAAAAAAAACAGAAAAAAGTACATGCATTTAAAGTAAAAGTCATTTAATTGTAATATTGGCTAATTATAATGCCAGTTGAAAATATGTACTTGTAAGGGAGAAAATATATGTTTAAGTAATATAATATATAATGAAAAAAGTGTATATACTATTATTATATAGGATACGTAAGTATATGGTCAGTATTAAAAAATGTACAATAATTATTAATTATTAGCCAAATAAAAGGCAGTTAAAAATATTTAGCCAGTAGTAAGAAGTGTAAATAGGTATAACGTAACTCGTGTTACTAGCATACATCTTTAAGTAAAAATGTATTTATAGATTTAGTTAAGAAATAATTGTATAGAAAATTAGTAAATTTAATACACTTAGGATATGACAAGAGCGCTTTTTACAATATATTAGTTGATATTATTTAAGACATAGAGTAAAACAGGGACTTGTAAACAGCATTATATTAGTATAAAGGGCATAATAGCCTAGATGTTTATTGTCCAAATCATATTAATCCTAATCCATATAATCAGATAATGATCTAATGGCTTACAAAGAAGCTGAATGATCTTATTTCACGTTCTATTGCAATCCGTATTCACAAGAAACCCATTCCTATTAGTCAAATAGGACAATGAAATTACAATTAAATGTATCGCATTAATAAGATAATTGAATAGAAACTTAAATAATTGATAAAAGAAAGTTGAGGCTAACTAATTTCATCATAATGTAGTCGGGCATTATAACTACGAATCAAAGGACAGAGAAAGTATTTTCTAATTGGCATTATAAATGCAAATATTAATTCGATTGACGAGAAGAGGGCGGAGAAAGACACGACTTGCAATTAGTAAGAAGTAAGTAGCAAGATCGTGTTGCACGAGACATTCGGACCTTTCACCACCAATGTCAGCCTACCAATCAGCTGACTCTCATCGTAACAATAAATGATAGTGGGTATAAACTTAGAATTATTGGATTAAAACGACAAAATATCAGAATTACTCAGTATCTTTAAAAAACTACATTTTACCATTCTCATAAAACTAAAATTCCTAGTATTAAAAGTGATATTTTCCTAATTTCCTTCAGAATATTGAAAAAGTCCGTCACGCAGGGTCTGCGTAAACTAAGCAGATTTCCCACGTGAAGTTTTACAATAGAGAAATCTGCCCAATAACAAGTGTAGTAAGTAGTAAGGGATCATTAAACTTATACAAGAGGGACGAATAGTTACGAAAACGGCCGCCAGAGCTCTCTTCGGAAAGTACCAAGCAGCTCACTCCTGCCGACCAATGCAGAATACAAATGCAAATATCTCGGTTAATATTCAAGATACAGAATAAATGTATAGAACAATATTTATAGTACATTTAATTTGCAATAAGATTGATTCTATACAATTTTTCGATCCGACGCATAATAACGGAGATATTTTGAATTTTCCGAAAATCCCCCCTCTAAACCCCCCCTCCCACTCGTTACAGCCATTAACGAACTTGATCTTCCTTTTTACATAAAACGATTAAATTCCGAGTTTGGTAACGATCAAACAAAAATTGCGATAGCCAGAGCGTTAACAGACGAATATATGTGTGTGTGTGTGTATATATATATATATATATATATATATATATATATATATATAATTTTGAACGGACCTCATTTTCTTCATCTCCTGGGTAGGATCGATGGACATTTGAGGAAATTTTTCGAAACTCGCGTCATGAGTACGACCTCAATAGCTGAGAGATTTCCCTTCAGGGAAATCTGCTAAAAAGTTGCCAAAGAGATCCGAAACCATTTGCTGGCTGAAGCTATGAAATGGGGGGGGCTAACTTTAGACAAGGCTAAAGCTTGTTTAAATCCTTCAAACAGGAATTGATTCGCTCAGAGATACACAATGCCTTCCTGATTGAAATAATCTACTTCATCTCTAGATCGAGGGAGAACTATTGACTAATACCATTTGGATTAGGTTCATGGACAATCGTTCATCGTTCACCTAATATCGTTCTTATCGTTTTTGGACAATATCCCCAAGGTCCCATCAAGGACAGTTCTCTGACATTCTCGCTGTTAATATGAGTATACGCATGAATTAAGTAGAAAGTCCGTCACGCAGGGGCTGCGTAAACTAAGCAGATTTCCCACGTGAAGTTTTACAATAGAGAAATCTGCCTAATAACAACTGTAATAGAAAGAAACCTCTAAACCTAAAACATTATTTAGGGCGTAATAACCCAGTAGTTTCTAGCCCCGAAACACAGTTAACCTAACCTCTAAACCTATTCACGAGGGACGGATAGTTATGGAAAAGGCCGCCAGAGCTCTCGGCGGAAAGTCCGAACATAGCCTACTGGTACCACACGCAGAATACAAATGCAAATATCTCGGTTAATATTCAAGATACAGAATAAATGTATAGAACAATATTTATAGTAAATTTAATTTACAATAAGATTGATTCTGTACAATTTTTCGATCCGACGAATAGTAACGGAGATATTTCGAATTTTCGGAAATCCTCCCCTCTAAACCCCCCCTCCCCGTGGTCCGATTTCAGCCGTTAACGAACTTGATCTTTCTTTTGACATAAAACGACTAAATATCGAGTTTGGTAACGATAAACCAAAAATTGCGACCGCTAGAGTGGTAACAGACAAATACATAGATAGATAGATAGATAGATAGATAGATAGATATATATATATATATATATATATATATACAGTTTTGAACGGACCTCATTTTCGTCATCTACTAGGTAGGATCGATGGACATTTGAAGAAAAATTTCGAAAATTCCGTCATGAGTACAACCTCAATAGCTGATTTCCCTTAAGGGAAATCTGCTAAAAAATTAAAATTCGACGACAGGTGTACTGTGATAACTAAACAGGTTAAGCGGCTAGGTTGTCGAATAATAATAGAGACATTCATCATTTTACATTTTCCAGTTTCCCTAAAAACCCAATCACTCTGATCTGATTTAGATGAACCTTTTTTGTGAAATTAAAAACTATGTTTAAAAAAGTTTAAATAACGAGTTAAGTAAAGATTTTAAAAAAATAGGACTCGTAGAACGTTAATAGACAAAATTTATTCTGATTCAATGTAAATTACAGTACTAGATATAGTAAATAGTTTTCAATAAAATTAATACGTTATATTCTAATATATTTTAGTAATTGTTTTTCTTTCCGTTGAGAGGTTTGCAGACCTGTTTGTTTACATTTCAGGCACTTCCTGTCGGGAGGTTATCAAAATTGACTGAAAGATTTCTTATTACCGTTTGTATTTATTCACTTAATATTCACGGTGGTTTTGTGTTACCAATATGTAGATTTATCTATTGTTAAACTTCACGAGGGAAATCTGCTTAGTTTACACAGCCCATGCGTGACGGACTTTTATATAAACATCGTCAAACGTTCATTTTCTGTTGAAATGTAATTTTATAATGAAAATATTAAAACATTATGCAAAATATATTAAATGAAATTCAGCATTGTGACTCAAATAATGTACTGAATTACTTTAATGCTCGATTGAAGGAAACTGGAAATTATTTTAAAATAAGAATATACTCTATAAGCTATTTTGAGCAACAATTAATTATATGTACAAAAATAAAAATCAATCGATAAGATAATCATGTTGATACCTTCAAATGTTTTATAGAAAATGGAGTTTGTTTGAAGAGAGGCTTATACATGATATGAATCACATTTTTTTTTTTTGGGCCATACCCTACAATCCAAACGAAATGTCTGCCCAATTATGGCATCTGGAAGGTAGGCATTTTAAGGACAGACAGAACGTACATTTAGCTATCCCTGGATTCAAACTCAGCCCTAAACATCCTGCACAAAGCATATTTAGAGTACAGACTCAAACTACGATATCTCGTGAAACATAGCTTGAAATAATCAGAAATAAGGTAATTTAATTTTTAAATATAATTACATTTAGAAAGGAACGAATATCGACCAAAGTCCAACGTGGCCGCTTGGTCTAGGGGTATGATTCCTGCTTTGGGTGCAGGAGGTCCCGGGTTCAAATCCCGGAGCGGCCCATTACTTTTTTCCTCTAATATATGCTAAAAGTATTTTTCTTATTTTAAGCCATCCATTTTTAGATTTAAAATTTTTTTTTATAAAAAACACACATTTAGTGAAGAAGACCTTTTTAGGTATAGGTGGAAAACTGTGGACTGGCTTACTGGAGACATTTCAAGGACTAAATGATCAACAATTACAATATTCATTGAAAAGTTCTCTATAAAAAATAAAACTTTTTTTATTCAGAGATTCAGTGTTTTGAATTTATAGTTCCCTGGAAACTAATTTGTGATTTGTAGAGTTTGAAGAGTAAACCTGTCCTTAATCTATCCCATGTTCAATAAAGTTCGTCACGCAGGGGCTGAGCAAAGTAGGCTTCCCACAAGCTGGAGTGACGCGTTGGTGATGTCACATCAAATTCTATTCCCAATTCCTTCCGAAATGAGAAGCCTACGCAAAGACGATTAGAAATCTAAGTTGGACTTAAGCACTTAGTGGTACAGTTGCTTTAGTGAAAATTGCAAGAGTAGGGGTAAACAAAAAATATTTTTTTTTTTTATAACTCAGGTGAAAAATTAAAAAATAAAAATTCAGGCCTCTAGCAATGCTCGTTGACGACGACACGTCATTAATTTTCCCACGTGTCTGACAAGTTCTTGTAAAAGAAGAGCAATAGAAAAAAAAAATGTATACAGCAGCAATTGAAAATGCATTTAAAGTTTAGCAAGATTGCTTATAGAAATTTTTTCCATCTGACTCAAAATGACGGGAAAAGTTCGAATTTTATTTTACCCTCTCTCTAAACCCCCACTTATCCAGTTCTGATTTCCGTTTTATACATTAATCAAAAGGTTAAACAAAAATTGCGGCTCCTGGAAGTTGATAATTCCATTATTTACAGGTTTGTTTGTTGTTTTTTTAAACAGGAAAGAACGTGCTACTAGAGGGCAGTAATCCGGAAATTCAATGACATTTTAAAAAGTGAGAAATTAGATCAATCTGTCCGACTTAAGAACTGCGGAATATTTCAGGTAATTGAACACAAATTGTTACAAGTTTTTTACGACCATCAATCCGTGGCTACCCACTGAATCGTGTGGCCAAAGGAAGAACTTTCTTATTGGGTGATTGGAGTGTACCCATACGGCAGTTCGCCCAAATTATACCCGTCTGTTGAGAGCAAAATGGGCTGATTTGGGTATTCGTGATAGGGCATTCGATTTTTCTAATTTTCGGAAGAAATAACAGCTTGTAAGAAGATAGCCTGCCACTTATAATTGCAGAAGCTCCTACTTTGATGTTCTTTATGGATGTAAATAAAAGAGCTGTTCTTGTAGTACACTTACGGAACAACCTTGCACCATATTAAATTTCATTGAGTTTTCGTCACAGGAGCATTTTAGCAAATTACCCTTAAGGGAAATCAGCTATTGAGGTCATACTAATGACGCGATTTTCGAAAAATTTCTTTAATGTCCACCGATCCTACCTAGGAGAGACGAAAATGAAGTCCGTTCAAAATTATATATATATAAAATTGTAACCTCTGTCTGTACATTGATTTTTTTTGCGAAATTTCACGATAACTTTTCGTTTCACATGTCATAGACACCATAACTGCATTTTGTTTCTTTGGTGTCTGTTTGTTTGTTTATTTGTTACCTTTTCACGCATAAACGGCTGAACCGAATTTTATGAAACGTGGTATGTATATTACTACTAGCCCAACTTAGACTTTAGGCTATATTAATATTCTCTAAGACGAACAGGAGTGGGGGTTATAAGGGAGGCCTGAAATTAAAAATAGCGATATTTCGTTTCCTATTGCTTTTTCAGCAAATATGCACATAACAAAAGTTGTTTATTTTGTAATTTAGAGTAACTTTTGTTATATGCACTTTTGCCGTATACGGAAGTATAAATGAGTTATACGCTAAAAACTATAGCGGGAGTCCACAACTTAATTTGGCACAAAAGACTCAACCGAACTAAACCAATCTCGCTATGTGAATTAATACTAACGATTTCCTTATAATAAGCCATACTATAATTTCTAGGGACAGGCAGGAGTGGGGGTTATAAGGGAGGCCTGAAATTAAAAATAGCGATATTTCGTTTCTTATTGCTTTTTCAACAAATATGCACCTAACAAAAGTTGTTTATTTTGTTATTTAGAGTAACTTTTGTTTTATGCACTTTTGCCGTATACGGAAGCATAAATGAGTTATACGCTATAAGCTATAGTGGGAGTCCACAATTTTATTTGGCACTAAAGACTCAACCGAATTAAACCAAACTCGGTATGTGAATTAGTACTAACGCCTTCATTATAATAAGCTATACTAGCATTTCTAGGGACGGGCAGGAGTGGGGGTTATAAGAGAGGCCTGAAATTAATAATAATGATTTCCTATTGGGGTTTCGGCAAATATGCACATAACAAAAGTTGTTTATTTTGTTATTTAGAGAAATTTGCTCAACACTTCTTTTCAATATGAACTACCAGGTACCTCACCTGAAAAAATTAATTCAAATGTATGTCAATATTTTCTCCTTAATAATTCAAATCTATGCATAATGCACAAGAGACGGGAAATATGACAATATGGAGGACAGTGAAGTCTTACATGAAATATTAATTTTATTATTAACAAATCCATAGCAACGACAGGTATAATAAACTCTAAACTCTGGGACGGGGAAATGTCAAAATATTGTGCAAAGTAAAGCCTTGCCAAAAAAAAAAAATACCATCACCATTCAGCCTCAAATGAATTCCCGGGCGAAGCCGGGTATCTGAGCTAGTATATATATATATATATATATATATATATATATATATATATATATATATATATATCTGCCTGTTAACGCTCTAGCGTCGCAATTTTGGTTTGATCGTTCCCAAACTCGATATTTAATCGTTTTATGTAAAAAGAAAGATCATGTTCGTTAATGGCTGAAATTGGAACAGTGGGAGGGGTGGTTTAGAGCGGGGATTTTTGAAAATTCGTCGTCTCGTCGGATCGAAAAATTGTATAGAACCAATATTATTGCAAATTAAATGTACCATAAATATTTTTATATACATTTATGCCCTGTCTTGAATATTAACCAAGATATTTATATTTTTCAGTTTTCAGCAAACCCCCATTCCTACTCATGTCATATTAATAATAAGCTGTTATATCATGAACCACTTCATTCCAAGGTTAAATACCAAATACTGTTTTCATTGAACTTCTACCTTGTGAGATATATGCAAATATGTTCAGTTGATCCCCCCCCCCCCCCGGTCTTAAGTTCATGGACTACGATAACTTGAGGGATTGAGATAAAAATTATTCTGATTTATTATAAATGACATTACTAGGTATAAGTAAATAGTTTTCAATAAAATTAATATGTTACATTCAGATATATTTCAGTAATTGTTTTTACTTCTGGTGAAGAATATTTCTATCAGTCTGTTCAGCGCTGAGAGGTTGGCAAACCTGTTTTTTTACAAATCAGACACTTTCCATTGGGAGGTTATTAAAATTGACTGAATGATTTCTCATTACCTTTTGTATTTATTCACTTAATATCCCACAGTGGTGTCAAGTGTTAGCAATATGTAGATTTGTCTGTAGTAAATCTTCATGTGGGAAATCATTTCGTCATACGCTGATCCATCCTAATCAGATCACCAAAATTGAAGTCATACACATGCAAGTGTGCGTGTGAGCTCCTGGGTTACCACTCTAGCGGTTTAATTTTTGTTTGATGGACACAGTATATATTGATATTTAACCATTCCATGTAAAAACTAATGATTAGACTTTAAATTATTAATAATTTAAATCTAACCAGTTCCCTAATTATGAGCCCAAATAAAATATGGCTTAATCATTCTTGTTGAAAATGCAACATTCTACAATTGTTCTCTATATATTTTTTCACTAACTAGGGTAAAACCTCCAGTAGTTCCAGTAGTCCCCCCCCCAGGATTCAGCAGTTCTTATTCAGTTTTATAAAATTATAACGTAGAATGTTCAGGATCCACTCATTTGAAGCAGGGGACTCTCCTTTGCATGTGCTGTTGTCCATAGCTTTCTGAGAATCCGAGTATCAACTAATATTCAGTTCCTAGTGTGGCCATGAAAAATGATTGATTTAATTTGAAATTCTACTGCTTTATTGTAGTTTTAATGTTAGGTTGATATCTCTCTTTCTATTGATTAGGAATTCTAACAAACATTTATTTGAAACAAAGGCTGATTACTGTTCTCAAAAATATGGCTATCTCAGAAGATCGCAACCCCTATGGTGACTACAGAATTACCTCAAAGGACCAGAAACTGGCACCCTCTAATGTTCACTATATATCTGTGCTGGGTATTGAAGATCACAAATACATTGCTTTTTAAAAATTCTTGAATTAGCTAATTTAAAAAAGACAATTTTATTAGCAGATTTCCCTTAGGGGAAATCAGCTATTGAGGTTGTACTCATGATGGAATTTTCAAAAAATGTCTTCAAATATCCATCGATCCTACCAAGGAGAACACGAAAATGAGGTTGGAAAATGAGGTCCATTCAAAATTTTATAATTGTATAAAAATTGCCTGTTAATGCTCTAGCCCGTGGCAGGTTTTGTCTGATTGATACCAAACTTGATAAGTAAACGTTTTATGCAAAAATGAAGATCAAGTTCGTTAATGGCTAAAATCGGAACAGAAGGAGGGGGAATTTCGAAAAATCTCCGTTATTATACGTCGGATTGAACACTTTTATAGAATCAATCTTATTGCAAATTTAATGTTCTATAAATGTTGTTATGTACATTTTTTCATTATCTTGGTTACTAACTCAGATATTTGCATTTTTTTGGTTTTTGGCCATCAGTAAACCCCCATTGCTACTCATGTCATATTAACAATAAGCTATTTTATAATGAAGTACTTTAATTGAAGCCTAAATACTAAATATTGGTCTCATTGAACTTTTACGTATTGAGATAAATGAAAACACATCACGCATGTCGGAAATCTGCTTTGTTGACGGACTTTCCGATCTAATATTGTGAAATTATTTTAGGCAGAGTACATAATCAAATTAATTAAAACCTTTGCTTACTTCGTTTCTTTAGTCCCTTTTAGGGATAATGTCAAATGAGAAAGAATTTAATGGGAAGTAAAGCTTCAAAAACAAATTAAGGCTAGACATACATTGACAAAAATCTACTAGAACCCATCAGGTAAATCAAATCTGGCTTCTAATGCAAGTAGGTTGGCAGTACAAAATACAATATTCCAAGATAAAACACTACAATATCACTTCCATCAAATGTCCTTATCAAAGAAGGACTGTTGGTCAAATAACTAATGGACTGTAGTGAAAAGTCTGTCATGCAGGGACTGCGTTAACTAAGCACATTTCCCATGTGCATCACTTTTTGCAATAATAATGGTTATATACACTTTTTCGATCCGACTTACAATAATAAAAATATTTTGAATTTTCAAAATTCCTCCCCCCCCCCTGAACTCCCTTCCCACAGTCCGATTTCAGCTGTTAAGGAACTTGATATTTTTTTTTACATATACACTTATACTTTGAGTTTGGTAATGATTAAACAAACACTGTGATCGCTAGAGCGGTAACAGACAAATATATAGATAGATGTGTATATATAATTTTGAACGGATCTCATTTTCGTCATCTAGGGAGAATCGAAGGACATTTGAGAATATTTTTCAAAAATCACATCATGAATACAACCTCAATAGCAGATTCCCTTAAGGTAAATCTACTAAAACAACATCCACTTTATCTTCCAAGTAAGTAATCTTTGTCAAGAAGTCGTAGTTTGGTTGCACTTTATTCTAATGCCACACGAGTTCTCCAACACTCAGATGTGGCAATTTTTCCCAGTAGATAAAACAATTGCAGGCTATATAGGTGATATAAGTTTGTGACACAAAATAAACAGTACTTAGAGACAGTCAATGCCAAACAAACTTTACAATCTGATATCCTAACTTAACTATTGTAAAAACTATGAGAAACTAAGAAGAAAATTAAAATAAGTACAGAAGAAATAAAGCTAATGTGAACAAGAAATATCCGTTGGAAGAGAAGAAAGTAAAAAATAAAAATATATATATTTTACTCATATTTATATAAATTAATAACATATCCAGGTAATGAGTCTACTCATATTTACACACATAACCCACTACACACTGTGTAAACTGTAACAGATGTACACATAAAAGAATATTTACAAATTGTTCTATATTTATTCATAATTGTACAATCTAAAAAGATTAATCTAGCCCAGGAGGAGCTGGTTCTGGCATTGAATAACCATCTGGAGGTTCCTCTTTAATGTCAATAGTTAATTCCGAAGCAGGAGAAAGCTAGAACACAGAACAATAATCGGATTGCTGAAGTAGTAATAAATAAATTCATATTTATAATAATATCAAAACATTTATTATTATTATTTATTAACTTCCACTTTTTGCTATTATGACTAGTTGGGACAGGTTATCTACAGTTTACCACCATTTTCTAGCCAGGGTGGGGTTTTATTTAAAGAGTTTGTCACTAAATAAATTCCTATTGCCCAGGTGGGAATCAAACTCGCTATTCCAAGTTTACCATATGAGTTTAAGGCCACTGATTTAACTCACATGGCTAACCTGAGCTCCATCATTTAATTAATGATTTAAAATAAAATATGATTTATATATATTGTAAACTGTATACTCTCAAATATTCTGGTTGATCGATGATTCAATAATTTATTATATACAATAATTTAGAAAGAAACGGAGGAAACGAATACCAGGGATGAAACATATTCTGAAAAATTTGACAATAAAAAATCACAGTAATCATGGATTTATAAAGCACTCTATTGACTGTAATGTTCTGCATCATCTTAGGAGAAAAACATTAGAAATGATTTCAACAGCCCATAAAAAAATAACCAAAATGCAAATAACACACAGGTAACCCCCAAACAATAATTAATTAATTTAAGCCCATGAGAAATACCTTTAGATAAGGAAATGTTAATAAATGGCATCCCTTAAAAACCATCTTTCTTATATTAGTATTTAAATTGTATTTCTTTTTATCCTTCACATTAATTAAACATATTAAAACTTATGATTAAACTTTTATTTTAATGTTTGATCAATTTACCGGTTCTTCCTTGACATGGAACTCCATTGTAGCTTTCTCCTCTTGTCCTCTAATAATTTCCATTATATTCTGTGGAATGTGGGCCCTCTGGAATTACAATTACATAATATTAAAATTAATTAAAGTAAATTACAAAATACATGAATTTTATCATAGTAATCAAAAACCAAAATCTGATATAAAAATAATTAAAATAAAAGTAACTTTCATCAAATTAATTTTTTCTTTAATTACATATATTGTAGTGAGATTTTATTTTTACAGATAAAATAAAGCAATATTAACAAAAATAATTAAAGCAATATTAACAAAACATTTCATTTAAAAAAAAAAAGTATTAATTAACAATCTACTTCATGGAACTAAAGCTGATGAAGGAAGTGTTATTCTACTGGATACCATCCTTTTCAAGTTAGGGTGAGACTAAATATTCCATTTAGTTACTAAATAAATTAATAATTTAGGGAAACAAGTACTCAGGGAATAAGAGTATTTTCAAATATCCACGAGCTCAGGAATATTCGGTAATCTGGACGTCTAGTCCAGTGCTCTGCCTTGGAACTACTGTCAAGGCTAATGATCAGTATGAAGATTTTTTCTTCAGAGGACCATCTGATTGGCTAATATAGAGATGAATTTTTTTATTTTTTTTTTCAATTTCAATTTCTTGACACCCTGTATACATCATTCTTCCCCTATCAATGCAACCTAATAATACATTTAATCCGCCTTAAGTTTTTCATTCAAATCACTGGTTTACTAAAAACATTGTGGCTATTACATAATCACATTTTACAAATTTAACACTTAATAAATAAAAAAATAAAACAAGGAGACATTTTGGTAAACAACATCTAAGCAAATTACCATGATGTTTGAGAAGAGCAGCCACAAACCATTTTAAAAACATAGTGATGTAACCCTTTTTATATATTTGATTTTGACAGAGAATTGAATACAATTAATTGAAGAAGTGATTACCTGATTTTCAGTAAATTCCATGATGTGGGAAAGGAGAGGCTTCCTAAGATCAGGAGCTTCTTTAAAAACATCAACTAATTGCTGAGGTGGTAGCTGGAGAAGTACTTGGAAGCTGGCAGGTTGAGTACGTTGACAACATTTGATAAATCCTTCCCAAACTTTTTTTTGTTTCCAAACCTGAAAAAAATTGAAAATCCATTAGTAACATAAATTATAAAAACCTAAAAATAATTTATTTTAAAGTAAATAGACTTAGATCTGGAAAAGATTTAAGACTTATATTGGCTCAATGACTGAAGAGAGTGTAAATTGGTTTTAATGGAATAATAGTGATTCTAAAGATGAATGGCATCATTAAAAATAGTGCATTAATAAGAACTTCAGTTTTCAGCATAAGGACAACAGGATATATTATTTTAAGTTCATTCTTTTACCCAAGCAGTAGCTAATTAAAATGCAAAATCTTAATGTATATCTTAAGGAGTTACTTTAGCTCTTATTGATACATTAAGTAAAATAAACATGTTAGTGTTAATTTAACAAGTTGTACAATACAAACGTTAGTACAATTCTCATCTCAAATTAAGTGACAGGTGTTTCCTTTTTTAAAAAAAAAACAGGGGACTATGCTCAAGGAAACTAGTAATATGAACCCATTATATTATCAAATAGTTGTGGTTCTTACAAAGACAGGATAAAAGTTAATAAACATTTAGAATGAAATTTAATGTAATAGAATCTGCACAGTATTTAGTGCTATTGAATAAGATGATACATTATTAAGAAGGAGGATTTTGTTTTCAGCACTCATTTACGGCAATTCAAAAGATTTGAAGGAAGTTTTGTGTAATAGTGCCATTTCCCCCTTGTCTAAATTCCCACTTACAACATGCAGGTGGGGCAAGACTGGGGGGTAGATGAAACTGAAAGATGGGAGGGTCTGCATACTCATACTGGCTAATGCCTATGCAGACTACAAGCTCTGGAGGGATGGCTATCTAACAACTTTGGCTTCGAGTGGAATTTTCTCCACTCATGTTATTGATGGTGTGATTGGATTTTTCCTCATGATGCCTTTATTGTTGGATGGTCTGATACAATGGCAATGGGAAACCACTGCATGTCCTTGTGCCCCCTTATTCCCTTACTAGCTCAGATACCCGGCTTCGCCCGGGAATTGATTTGAGGCTGAATGGTGATGGTATTTTTTTGGCAAGGCTTTAATTTGCACAATATTTTGACATTTACCCGTCCTAGTGTTTAGGGTTAATACCCGTTGTTGGCATTTGTTAATAATAAAATTAATTTTTTATGCATGTCTTCACTGTCCTCCAAATTGTCATATTTCCCGTCTCCTGTGCAGTATGCATAGGTTTCAGTTATTAAGGACAAAATATTAACAAAGATTTGAATTAATTTTTCCAGGTGAGGTACCTCATAGTTCAAATTGGAATGAATTGTTGAGCATATCAATATTTCTACGCAAATTTCTTGCTCTACACATTGTTCCTGGAGAAATGTATAAAAAAAAAAAAAGTTAATCTAAATAACAAAGTAAACAACTTTTGTTATGTGCATGTTTGTCGAAAAACATATAGACAATGAAATATCGCAAATTTTTATTTCAGGCCTCCCTTATAACCCCCAATCCCTTTCTAACCTAAAAATTTTAATATAGCTTATAATCATGGAAGAATTAATGCTAATTGACATACCAAGTTTTTTTAGTTCGGTTTAATCGTTAGCACCCAATGAAATAGTTGACTCCCGCTTTAGTTTATAGTGTATATCTCGTTTACACTTTGTTAAAAGATAAAAATGAATATGACAAAAGTTACTCTAAATAACACAATAAACAACTTTTGTTATGTGCATATTTGCCGAAAATGCAATATGAAACGAAATACCACTATTATTAATTTCAGGCCTGCCTTATAACCCCCACTCCTGCCCGTCCCTAGAAATGTTAGTATGGCTTATTATAAGGAAGGCGTTAGTACTAATTCACATACCGAGTTTGGTTTAGTTCGGTTGAGTCTTTTCTGCCTAATAAATTGTGGACTCCCGCTATAGTTTTTAGCGTATAGCTCATTTATACTTCCGTACACGGGAAAAGTGCATATAACAAAAGTAACTGTAAATTACAAAATAAACAACTTTTGTTATGGGCATATTTGCTGAAAAAACAATAGGAAACGAAATATCGCTATTTCTAATTTCAGGCCTCCCTTATAACCCCCACTCCTGTTTGTCTTAGAGAATATTAATATAGCCTAAAGTCTAAGTTTGGCTAGTAGTAATATACATACCAAGTTTCATAAAATTCAGTTCAGCCGTTTATGCGTGAAAAGGTAACAAACAAACAGACACCAAAGAAACAAAATGCAGTTATGGTGTCTATGACATGTGAAACGAAAAGTTATCGTGAAATTTCGCGAAAAAAATCAATGTACAGACAGAGGTTACAATTTTATATATATATATATATATATATATATATATATATATATATAGAGAGAGAGAGAGAGAGAGAGAGAGAGAGAGAGAGAGAGAGAGAGAGATTCATTCCCGTGAAAATCAGGTTTACCTGTTCACAAGATCAATTACCAAGTGTAGCCTGTGGATATCATAACATTGCCAATGTGACAAACCCACTAGTTCTAAAGAAAACTTATTAAATCACCTATAGTTAACGTATGAAAAAAACTGCATAAAGCAAACATTTCCAGTGACAAGCAGGTGTAGAGGTTCTAAGGGAGGTCTGAAGTGAAAAATCCCGATATTTCATTTTTTATTGTTTTTCAGCAAAAGTGCACATAACAAAAGGTGTTTCTTTTGTTATTTAGTATAACTTTTGTTATATACAATTTTACTGTATAATGCAATATAAACATGTTATACACTAGATACTATTGAAGAACAATTTTATTATTACTCTTTAAAGTGTATTTAATATAGGCACATTATGACAAAAAATGTTGTTTTTAGGCTTATATTTTATTTACACTACGTATATAAAATAAATTACTAGACAACTCGAATTGTTTAAAGTTTTGAATAAATAATTTAAGTAAAGCAATGTTGATAACCCTCAAGAGGAGCAGAAGTTGTCGGTAGGATAACATAGTTAATTGAGATAATTTATTCCCTGTTAAATGTTGAAATTATTGGAATTGCACATTTACTATTATGTATGCAATGTTATGTATTTAACTAAGCTCAAACAATGAACATGTATGCACTTGGATTTAATATTTAATTATAATAACTGATATCCATTATTATGATTTGAATTATTCACAGCATGAGAGAGAGAAGAGGGGTTGATTGGGACCTTATTTTGATTTATTCTTCAAAACTAAAATTTCTATTCTATAAGTCCCTTACAGTTAGTTATCTTACAGAAAAACACACAGGAAAAACACATAGGAAGTGTTATTGTACACCTTGAAAAAAATACCATCATCATTCAGCCTCTAATTGTTTGCCCCGAGTGAAGCCGGGTAGGGCACCTTAGCTAGTACTTTTATAAACATGCATACATAAATGGTCTTGTTTTTGGCAGTCATTTACAATGATTTGCAAAGACTGTGAAGAATTTTTGTGTAATTTTGTCAAATGACTGAATAGCTACATTTTCTAAAGGAAAATCGATAAAAGAGAATAAATGTATAAAATAAAAAAATACCTGCTTGCTAATCAACCTCTGAAGGATGTTCATAACAAATCCGATCAGTCTTGGATGAAGAGAAAGCGCCTGTATAACAGTTCTCATTAGCAGTGTTGGGAGAGGTGTAACCTCCATTAAATGTTGCAGAACAACTGCCAATACCTCCTGGGTATAAGCCTCTTTGTCACTGAAGCACAAGGAAGTAGCTAAAAAAAAAAATTAAACACTTACGAATAGCGGTCTAAAATCTAATACTCTAAATCACCTCTCAAGATGTGGAGGATAAATAAGAGGACTGCTCTGGTAATCAGGTATATGCATGTGCTTTGAAATGTCTCCAAATAATTGCTTTCTTGATCTACAAAGGGGTTTAATCATAAAAGCAAAAGGTCAACACCATAAAAACACTAAAATCTTGATTGTCTTTATGTGCCCTACATATTCATAGGACACCTCTTCAAGAGCAAAACTAATTTAAAACTGAACACAACTACATCATGGAGGTAGGACATCATCCTTCTCTTAATAAGTTAACAAGTTGTGCTCCAGAAGAGGCATTCCATGACAGAATTTCTAGAGCCAATCAAGGCAATTTTCGCGCTTTTATGTTGTCAGTTTACTACAATCTGCAGTTTATAGAGATAAGTTGGGTCAAAATGTTGCAAAACATACTAAAATTATAGTATTTTTATTTCCATTATATGAAATAACACATCTAAAATATAAATTTAAAAATACTGAAATAACCATGGTAGGAGAGCCGAAACTCAATGACACTAGTCAGCCAGAATCCACCAACACATTATGAAAATAGAGATTTAAACAATATATTCAAAAAGTCTTAAGGGTCCTACACATGCTCTCACATGGGGCACACAACTAATTATTAATATATACAAAATACTAATATAACTATATTCTTACTTTGTATAAATATGCTGTATACATATTGTTATAGCAAAACTTTTATGACTTTCTAATTGTTTCATCAGGTCACTCATGGAGAGAGTGCTCTGGAAGTGCTCTGTCACTTCAACTTTATATTTGTGAAGAAACAATGCATTTTTCTTGAGTCTTAACTGTTCATAAACTGTTATAACAGTTTGTATACAAGCCCTGATACCAACTAATTGGGCATGTTGGGTGGTGGTGTCAGACGTGTGTAGGGGCACATTCTACCCAACAGGGAATGTGGTGGGGATATTGAAATTTAAGCAGTCCAAATGAGACAACTACTCTACCATCTGGTCTGAGAATTTCCATAATAGAAATGCTCTACACACAGGCAGTTGCTCCCAATGGTCAGTATCATGTCAGAATTGGGCCCTATAGTGTTGTTGTCAAACTCAAAGTCTAGAACTTATAACTCTATAGTTAGTCTACAGAGTCAATAGACCTTATAGCCAAGTAAAAAAAATGAAAATTTTTTTAAAGAATAAATAAAATTTTTGATATAATAGATCAGGCAAAATATAAATGCATGTTCCTTCACAAATATTTAATCAAAACAGCAGAGAGCTTTCAGAGCACAAGGCCTCATCAATGCCTGGTAAATATAAACAATTTGAAAGTCAATTAAATATTGTTATAGCAATACGTATACGGCGAAGGATATATATTTATTAGATATTTTATCATAAAAATTCATTGTGATGGGCAGTCGTATTGTACCATGTGTAGAAGAGGCTTCAACACTAATGGTCGGGATTAATTGCTCATGTCGGGAAGTTTTGTTGGAACATGTGTAGGGCCCTTTAAAAGATTTCCATTGTTAAGGGCCAAATTAATGGACATTTTATCTTCTGTTCATATTTGTGATTAAATGCTTGGCTTCAGAGATAACTACTTATTTGAGAGAAATCCATGTACTACTTATGTGTAAAACACGGTTAAAAGAGGCATGGGTAACTCCCTTTTATTAGCTTCACTTTCTCTTTGAGGGAAAGTTAGGCATATCACCCTTGTCTTGAGCCTGGAATAAGAACGCATAGAAGAAATATAAAGTTTAGGTGAAACCTGTTCCCCCTGATATTAGTCTAGACGGAAATAAATGACCATTACCCTTGAAAGGGAAGGCCCAGGTGAGAAGAAAATATAGCAAAAGATAACTTTTTGAAGTGCCATAAATCATTCAACATCATGAACACTGGTGAATGTTACGAAGTTTTGGATTAATACAAAAAATACCAGAGGAAAAGAAAAATAAGCTGGAAAATGAATGAATTAACATGTGAAATGTTTTGTGCAAGTTGTGAACAGAGCTTGATACTGAAAACAAAGGAAGGGTGAGGGGGAGAATTCTAATGATAGATTTAGAGAGATGAATAGAAATATAATAAAGAGTGGTGTTTACAATAATTTTCCTTAGCATACAGTGCTTACAGGAAACAATTCCATAAAGAGGAAAGAATTGATGTCATAAATAGAGAAATATTTGAAATACATATAATTTGTTGAGACCTTTTATGATAGTTTTGAGTTCACACTTTGAAGGATCTATTAAATGTAAAGCAGTGAGAAGTTCTGCAGGAGTAATAGGTGAAGAATGTCCGCTTGCTTCTGCATGTGTTCCAAGAAGTCTATTGAATACCTATAACAAATAAATTAAATGTTCATTTTATGAATAAAATTGATGGAATAAACCGACAGTAAAGAGTTCTATTCTTAAAATATTCTTAGACATTCAGATTGTACATGTAGCAATTTTCAAAACATTTCTTCAAAAACCCATCAAACTTATATTGAAGATGTAGATAATGTTTATTACTAATACCAAACTCAATATTTAAGCGTAAAATTAAAGATCAATTTGTTAATGGCTGAAATTGGACCATGAAGAGTGAGGTACAGAGAAGGATGAAATCAATGATTCAAAATATCTTGGTTAATATGCGTGGGGTTAAAAAATGTTATCTAATTAATCATGTTGAAAGTTTAACATTCTAATGTTATTATTCTATACATTTTTTTCTCTGGCTCAAAAATTAACTGTATTTTTTTACAAATATAAAAATATTTTGCATTAAATATAAGCCAATATACCATAAAAGGTTTTTATTTCAAGCTTGAATGTAACGTATTGTTTACACCGGACCTTTACTAAGTATGGTAAATGAAAAATTCATAATTTGACATCATCAATGAACATTCCATGGTCTAGATCCCTCTATATTTATTTCATTGATATTGGTACTCAATATTGTACCATTTCATGTAAATAAGGGTTGAGTTTGTTAATAATCAAAACCATTAGGAGATTTAAAGAAGGAGCAAAATACAAAATCATGTTTCCCTCTGTTACTATGTGGCAGATCAGAAATATAATAAACAAAATTATGGGAGTTATTTGCATTTTATTTTTGCATTCAGTCTTCATTTAATTTTCATAAACTGAAAACATAAGATATTATGCACAAAAGAAGCTTGTAAAATTTTAATGTATAAGTTTTAAAAACGAGCAAAATGGTACATTTTTATAAAAAGACAAGACATGTGTTCTACTACTTTTTAAATAATTAAAAATGGTGTCATTCTTCTCAGTACTTATTTACTAACCTGTGAGAATTATGACCATTATCAAAAATTATTAATCGTCTTTCCAAAAATAATGCAGTAAATAATCCTATTAAAAAACACAAAGACTTGCTTCAAGTTCCTCAAAAAAAAACTCAATTGTTTTATTAAACACATCATTTTCAGGAGCAAAATTCTTTAATACACTTTCACGATTGATAACAAACATATTGGAATACCATATGTTCAAAATCCATCAAAACAATTTCATGAATGTTTCAGAAACATTTATACATAATACGAATACTAAAAATTATAAAAACCATGAAATGCTCTTGAGAAATAATTTCTGATTATGTATACTGTTTAAAGATAGAAATTATTTCTCATAATTAGTAAAACATGTCACAAACAATGAGACATAAAATTAATATTGAGGCATTTCCAACTATCTAATATGCCTGTTCCAGTGCTGAGAACCTAGCAAGCATCACGAGCAGTGGCACCTTATGGAGATGAATTTTCACAGTAGTCGTGCCCTTTATACTCGTAAGGACTTAGATAAATGTGTAGGGTTCACTAACTTCAGTACAAATAGGATTTATAAAATAGAAGCTGAGATTATTGCAGATTTCTCAGCACAAGTACATCTATACAGCAAAACGTTTAAAAAAATGGAATATGCTTGTTATAATGTCAAGTACCAAGAACATCATTATTAGAAATTCAATATTCTATGGACAGGAATACAAAACACGAAGAAACTGGTATTCTAAATAATTATTTATGTAATCAATTAAAGTGAATACTAATAAATTATTTAGAAATAAATATTACCTCTTTTACAACAACTGGATTTAACTTGATAAGTTTAGGCAGAGCTTCAAGTATTTCTGCTTTCTTTAATCCATTCAGCACAGGGATAAGAAATCTTACATCAGACACTCTTGTTTGGTACAATTCTCTAACTCGATCAACAAGTTCAGCACTTGGTGCGGCTGGAAAATAAATTTTGCTAAATGACAGGAGATTTTAGATAAGAAAGCTGAAAAACAGACTTTTTTATGTGACAGGGTTTTAAGACAAATAAACAAGCACAAAAACTATAGGAAAATGTAGCCTTAAAATTAGGAAATTGTAATGAATAACATAAACTTACTCCTTTTAGTTATGAATTATATAGCCCCCAGAGCAAATACGTTGAAACTATATTTTACTGATTTTTAGGACAGAATATGCTGTTATTATAATTAATATTATTAATAATTTAATTATCAGATTTCCGCTAAGGGAAATCAGGTACTGAGTTTTTACACAGACTGCTCTATCAGTATGTGGAACTTAACAGGTTATAAGAACAAAGCAGCATACTCTTGTTATGTATGTCACAAATATAACAATGGAAAATACAACTAAAATATACAAATATATATATATATATATATATATTTTTATATATATATATACATATATATATTATAATAATAATAATAAAAGGTTTTAATGATTAGCCTTAATCTTAGTCATGTATAACAGGCAATATTCTTTCATTGGTAGTAGAGCCACAGTTTTGTTTACATCAGTAGTTTCTTACAGTCGAAAACACATTTGTATATCAAGGGCCATAGTCACTTTTGTATTCAGAATGACAAATGTTTTGTCTATAAATTAGTATCTGAGTAATCATTAATTTATAAGCAATGTTCTTTCAGCAATATATGTAGTCTAGATTAAAATCAACTTTGTAGTTACAATAATTATTATACAAAAATTTCAGTTGATTCATTCTGTGCCACGAATATATGTTCTGTTGTACAGGGTTAACTGTACAAACTCTTCTCAATTATCAAAAATTAGGTAGGCATTGTTCTGACAATGCATTGTCTCTGGACAATGTTCACAAGATCAGTTTTTTTAATACTAACTAACCCAAGGGCCAGAGAGGATATAAATAAGTATGGAGAAATAAATTAGGCCTCCATAAAAGAAAAACTGGGCCATTGCTACTTTGTGTATACAATTTAAGACATCTACTATTTCTAATACAAAAACCAAAGAATTTCATTCATTGTATATTTTTATTTTTATTGAAGGAAGTATGCAGCTTCTTTGAGAAATAAAATGATATGTTTTGTGTCTGTTTATATCAGAATCCGTGGTGAAATAACTTGCAGAAAAAAAAGTGGGAAAGACCAGAAAATAGTTCAAGAACAAAATTACTACAGTACACATGCAAATTTTTAACAGTATATATCCTAAAACATGTCCAGAATCATTATCTATTGGCCTTCAAATAGCTTTAAAAAAAGAAGAAAAAAGCATTTATTATATAAAATAAAAACATACATTTGTCAGTAAGTATATGAATTATCCGTGTAACTAAGGTTTCAGAACCCTTAGGGCAATCTTCTACTAGCTTCAGCAGCTGAGGAGAATCCATTCCCATTGCCTTAACAGGAAATTCTACAACGCGCAGTATAGTCCTCTTTACATCAGCTTGAGTTTGAATATAAACACGAGACAGCCTTTTAAAAACAAAGAAATTATTAAAAACTGGGATTTATAAGAGATAAACATGTTATTTAATAGTGTCATGAACAAAAATAAGTAACATTTTAGTTTCCTTTGAAATTAAAATGCTGATTGTCTTTATATTTCAGTTTTATACTTTCCTTTATTTCAGTTTTAATCAAAATGATGGTAAACATAGGGTGGCGAGTTCGATTCCCGCCTGGGCAGTAGGAATTTATTTAGTGACAAACTCATTAAATAAAATTCTTAGTTCCACCCTGGCTAGAAAAGGGTGGTAGTCTGTAGATAACCCATCCAAATTAGCCTTAGTAGAAAAAAGTGGATGTTAATAAATAGCAATAACAATAATCAAAAGGAAGATACAATTTTAAATAAACGAGTACAATATTAAGATATGATTAAGGTTTTTTTTTTTTTTTTTCGACATAACCAACCAATTTATAAGAGTAAATTCTTCTATATTTTTGAAAGTAAAATGCTTAGATGGTTCCAGAAATTCAAAACTACGAACATTGGGCTTCAAGGAATAAATGGTACAAGGCAAAAATCAGGAAGCTCCTTAATATTTTACTGAAGTCATAACCAAAGCATCTAAGATATAGACTGGTAGCTGTATAAATTTGGGGAAGCGAATTCCACTACATTCACTTCAAACGTGATGTCTGATAGTTTGACAAAACTGCAACCAAGGGAAGCAAGGAAAGGAAATAAGATTGAACCTTGGCTTCCTGGACAATACCTCTAAAACATAGAATTAACAAAGTTGCCTGAAGGAGATCCATCAAACATTTATTAAAAGGGGAAAACCAACCATGGAGGTAAAGTATCCCTGGAGCAGATAAACAAGGTATTAAATCCAGCAAAGTGGATTGAAAAATAAGACTTCCTTACAGTGTTTCTTAAACCTACATGTTTCCAGTCCTATATTCTTAATACAAATCTATAAATATTGCTTACTGATTTCAGGAAATTAATTCATTTCAGTTGAGGAGGAATGACAAGGTTTGGAGTTGCTTACATTACTGCTACCTATGTCTTTTCAACTTAGATAGAAAGAAAATAAGCCCTTCAATCACTTTTGGATTTTAGTACATTTTGTATATATTGTAATTACAAGTATTCTAATAGCACAATAAACCATGTTAAAATGAGCAAATCGAACTGATTTAGAAATTATATATACTTGAAATCTTTATCAAATAAGTTGCAATTTCCATGAAATTGGCAGAAAAGTTTTTTGAGCTATATGTCTGCTAGCTGTTCTTAAAAAAAATTGTTTTGGCCAACAATTATTTCATAATTCAAAGAACAACAGTTGTGTTTTCAATCTGTTATTGGAAAATGGAGATAAGAATATGAAAATTTAATAGGTTGGTAATTTATTCCATTTTTAGCCCCCCGATATAATTTTATTTACCCCCCGATTAGCCAAAGTAGCACAAAATAGAGACTAATAAATAAATAACTTTATAAAATAAGATATACTCACTCATGAATCAATTCCTGATTTATTGGTAGCAGTGACAAGTACAAATAAAGGCAGGCTTTTATAGATTCATCGTTCCAAACATCAGTTACAGTAGGTCTACCCTTATGAAGACCAAAAAGAGTTTCAGGTGGTTTGGAGAGTTTTAAAAACCCAAGATAATAAATAGCATATTCTTCTATAACTTTTTGTAGTTCCTCTTTTGGATAGAGATCAACTACATGCCCTATTGATGCTTCTCGAATCTAAAATTAACAACATTATATTGTTTAGAAAAGAAAAGTAGAATGGGTAGTAGTAAACAGATAAATGAAAATAAAAAATTCTTTCAGACATAATTACTCACATTTAACGAGTCGTATTGACCCATTAAAAAGTAACATATATATTCGTAAGTAAAGTAACTACTTTTGTTCCCACTGACCTTTTCATTAAAATTATATTACCCCATATTACAAAAGCTGTAGCACATCACTCACTTTGTCATGTTTCATAAAATACCTTTCACACTACACCCGAATAACTGTTATATTTTTAAAACACAGATTATTATAAGGGTTTAAATAAAAAGAAAAAACAAAAAAAAAAAAAAAAAGAAAAGTATTGAAAAATATAACCTAATAATTTCTATTTATAATTCAGGAGTCCAGAACTCTTTAATGTTTGGCATAATCATATCAACCACAACTTCTCCCTATGCACAAGAGTTTAAGTGCCCTATATGACCTGCATTACTACTTATTTCTTCTTTTTACATTTACCCACAATAATATTTGACAATATTTTGGGTGCATTTACCATTTATCAGGATGCACAAAAAGTTTGGAATGAATAATTGCATAATGCAGATATGTATATAGGGCCACTGTTTAGATGAAAATTCTTCAAATTATTGTACATACTCACTGCCATCTTAAATCCTTTTCATTCAGCACTGTTTTAATTTCATTTCCAATTTTGCACTTCGATTTGAAACTAGCCCCCCATAGACAAAGTAAATCTTACCGATCCCTATCTTGTCCAAACCAAACCAGCCAAATGCAGAGGGCAACATAATTGAGTGGGGCAGTTGGAACCACTGGTCGGATAGTCGAATGATGCTACAGCAGTAAGCTCAAAAACCATTTCCAGTTCCTAAATAATAGAATCTAATAAGATATACCTCAGTACAATTTACTCCAATAACTGAACTTTTTCTATCAATTTTCAATGGGACAAAGTTCATCCATCTTCAAATAATTTTGAAAATCATTTCCATCTAACTCTTTGAATACATTTATAAGAGTGAGCACATGACTCAATTGTTGTTCAAGAGTAACAACTACTTCACTCACTAATGCTTCTTTTTACAACACTTTTTAGAAAAATCATTAGAGAAATGGCAAATAAAAGTCAAACCAATCTTTACTCATTTATTTAACTACTAAATTATTAGTTCAGAATTTAGATTGTCTGATCGGGATGTCAACAGAGGAAAACCCAACTTCGACAGTCGGGTTACGGTTACTTAATATAAGGTACAAATATAAATATGCTTAATTCTAAAATTAAATAATCAAATAAACTAACCTCTGAACTTTGATGTGATGTGTTTTCTAAAAGAATATTAAGGAAAAATACTTGCTTCATTGGCCTCATCATAACTAATTTATACACAATACTTAAACCTAAAGTCTCCACAGTGCTAAAATTTTTTAATAGATTTAAAACCTCTTCAGACAAAAGGGGCATTTCAAGACATATTCTAGTTAGAATCCTGAAAATGAAAATAGTGAAATTAGATATCAATATAATGTAAAATTTGATACAATATGAAATGAAGCGGTTAAAAAATATATGTTTTTTACTATCTTTTTAACTGATATAATTTCATCAGTTAATTAAAGTTAAATAGAAAATGATTAGTCAAAATGAAATTTTCCTGAAAAGATATAAATATTTGAATAATAAATTATTTATTTATTTATTATTCAAATTATAATGAAAATTTGGAGTAACAAAATCATGTACCACAATAAACTAATCTAATGTGAAAATTTACAACTCCCCAGTCCAAATCTGTCTTTGAAATGGATGTACCCTAGGCAGATACATCAAATCAATCTTCTAGTCATATGCAATCTATCCCCAACTTCTATGAAAACCAAAATGAATATCATTTCAGAATACAACTAATCATTTCCAATGAAAATAATGTTTGTCAAAAATTGCCATCGTACTATCAATCAAATCTACCTTGGCCTTAGTAGGAGCTAAATGGGCAGCTGCAATCTTTGTCTTCTACTACTCTTTAGCTAATTCTCAGTAACTCATTAAACATAGGGGCTCAGGTTAACCATGTGAGTCAAGGCATTGGCCTTAGGTCACTTGATAAACTAAGGTCGTCATGGGACACCCATCTGGGCAATAGAAATTTATTTAATGACAAACTCATTAAATAAATCAAGGAGAGGACCATAGTGTTTATTACTCCACTTTGAAATTTTGAGCACAGACTGATTTGTTCTTATTTATGAGGCTTTCTTCCTAGTCCAAACAAATAACATTAACTTTCTCATAAGAGCTATCAATCTTTAAACTTTCAACTTTAAAAAAAAAAAAAAATAAAAAAAAGCCCATATTTCCCATTTTTTATTATGGGAAGGGAGAAAGAGTTTGAAACAAATATAATTAGAGTAAACTACAAAATATCTAAAAAAAGGCTGGTATTTCTAGAAACACTTTTGCTTCAGGTAGACTTCTTATATAGAAAAGCAATTATAATGAAATAAATAAAATGCAACTTACACATCTCTGTCTTTAAGCTCTTTGTTTCTTATAACTCCATTAATTATTGTGGTAAGTAGACTATCATAGTGAAGATCATAATATTTATTTTCATCCATCTGACTAGGAGGTCGTTTTGTAAAACCTTGCATGTAACTGTATTCTTCATAAATCCAAGCTAATGCAAGATTTATTTGATTTCTAATGTCACTCATAATAAAGTTCAAAATGCCTAGAAAAAATGAATACTTTTTAAATATAAGTAGAAGAAGAAATAAAAATAATAGAATAAAAGAATAAATAAATTTCCACCTGAAGTTTTACAATACATAAACATACATACTGATAACACAACACCGCCGTGAATATTAAATGAATAAATACAAATGGTAATGAGAAATCTGTCAGTCAATTTTAATAATTTCCCAATGGAAAGCGTCTAAATGGTAATCAAACAGGTTTGCCAACCGCATACCTGTATTATAAATAAATATTTCTATTGATCTGAACAGATCGATAGAAATATTTTTCACCGGAAAGAAAAACAATTTCTGAAATATATCCGAATATAACATATTAATTTCATTAAAAATTATTTACTATACCTAGTACTGTTATTTATAATGAATCAGAATAATTTTTATCTCAATCACTCAAATTTTAGTAGTCCAAGAACAAAAAAGAAAAGGGGGATCAACAGAACGCATTTGTATATATCTCACAAAAGAAGTTCAATGAAAACCTTAATATTTGGTATTTAACCTTGGAATGAAGTGGTTCAAACAGTTTATTATTAATATGACATGAGTAGGAGTGGAGGATAGCTAAAGGGTGAAAAATGCAAATATCTCAGTTAATATTAAATATAGAGAATAAATGTATTTATCATTATTTATAGTAGATTTAATTTGCAATAAGATTGGTTATATACAATTTTTCCATCTGATGTATAGTAACGGAGATATTTCGAATTTCAAACCCCCCCCCTCGAAACCACCCCTCCCACTGATCCGATTTCAGCCATTAATGAACTTGATCTTTCTTTCTACAAAAAACGTTTGATTAATTGGGTTTGGTCACGATCAAATAAAAATTGCAACCGCTAGAGTGTTAACAGACAAATATAAATATGAATATATATATATATATATATATATATATATATATATATAGACACACGCACGCACGCACCCACACACACACACGTCCCTTAAGGGAAATCTGCTAAAATGTCAATTCTAAACAAAGCCGCATAAGTGTACCAGCTAAATCATAAGTTTTATACTTCATAAGCCCAACCTCAATATGTTGTCAGCAAAATACAAACTAACTGTAACTAGTCAAAACAGTCAAAATAATTTTTGCTACAAAACATGTTATTCTATAAGTTCACACAATCAATATTTTATTTATATAAACAAAGGTTTAAATGTAGTGAATATACAAAAGTGTATAAAAATGGTTACTACTTGGAATAAGGGTACTAATTAATTAGCTTATCAATTACTCATCATTAATAATTAGGTAATTAACTAACTCAGTTAAACATTAAAGGTGATAATGGGTCTCCTTCGCCTAATCTATTGGTAACCTCTAAGCCATCAGAGGCACCAACTCAGGCTCAGATCTTATTCAATCTCCCTTCCAGAGTCATCCTCTTCAATCTGATAAGATTGCTTGGTCTTTCCAATGACTGTAATGTCTGCAGCAGCTTTAGGCTACCCACAATGTCACATTGGCAATGACGATTAATGAATGAGGTTATGCAGTTTAACAACCACGGGGGCATGAGTGACATATTTTCGTAAATTGCCTAATAAAGGGGCGGTTGATTATTCTGGATGAAACTAGGTATTTTCAAAGTATCCATTTACTCGTCTCTGCTAATTGAAGATAAATTAACTACAAAGTTATGTATATTTAAAGTCAAAAACAATGATTTAGACCTTGAACTTAAAACTAAAATTTTATTTCTCTCAGAATAGAATTTTTTAAATGAAACATAGGTTTCTTTATTTTTGAAATAATCCCAACATGAAAGATTTAATATAACTGAAAAAAAGTTATTAACTATTGTTCATAAATTTACAATTTCATCAAGTTTACAGTTCTGCTATACATAAAATATCTGTTGATACCTAAAAAAATTATAATTTTACATGTACATATAATATTTCACAGACTACCAAAATTCATGTAAATCTGAAGGTGTTATTGTCATGGAATAACACTGTAGTAAAAGACAGTATATCAAAAAATAAAATAAATACTAAATTTATGAAGATGGGTGGCTTACTTTGTTTAACTTTAGAGCTAAAGGAAGCAGCAAATGAAGCTACAATTTTAGATCTTATTCGACTAACACCTCCTGTTATCGCACTCTCTTCGGAAGACAATATCCTATTCACAGCACTCACCTGGAGACTTTCTCTTTGGTCCTGTAACAATTTAATATTCCTACCAGAAAGAATAAAATACTTTCTTCTAAGTAATACAAAACAAAATATAATCAAGATTGATTTCATACTTAAATTTAGTTTTCATTGATACCATAAGATCAAGAATAATTTAAAGAATTTAATGTGTATAAGTCACAAAACACTAAAGAATATTTAATAACCGATGTAGCAATTCTGTTATGTGATAATACATGGTTAAGACCAAAAATTTAAACTGAATATACTCCCATGATCTACTTAAAACACTCAAATTCAAAAAAATAAATTATGCAAAAGAAATTTAATTTAATCAGATTATAATCTTAGTAAGAGAAAAAAGAATCAAACTGAAAACATACATTTGACAGAGGCTTGTACATTTCCTGTTTGAAAGTTCGACTTGTAAGCGCAGCAAACGCCAACTTTGCACCCATATTACTGTTTTCATCTTCAGGCAACATGTGTTCATCAGGTTGGGCAGTATGGGATATGACATTATCCTCTTCTTCGTCTTCTTCGACAGTCCTCTGAAAGAATACATTGCCATTAAGAATTACAAACAAAGGGAATACTGTTCACTTCAATTCCAAAAATGAGGGCATTATTCAATCTTCTTTCATTGAATAAAATTTATTGAGCCGCGTTGTGAATAAAGCTATATTATGAATAATAACTCAAATAATAGAGTTACCACAGGGGAATTTTTAACCTAAGCATACTAAAACTGAAATAATTATTAATGATTTTCCACTGGCATGGGGCACCCGTAAGGTACAGCAGCGAGAGAAAAGAAGAAAAGATAATTAATACTCACTAAAACAGGTTTCTGAGTTTTCCCTGCTAAAGTAGCCCCAGGTCCAAGTCCAACTGCATTTAATTGGGTAGCTAGAAGCCTTGCCACATGTTTAATTTGAGCATGAGTTCCTGCAGCAGCAATAGGTGTATATGTGGCATTGAAAATTGAAGGCATTGTATCTGGTAGATGGTTCTTGAAAAAAGTAGAAAAATATTAACATAATATCTCAACAAAATACATATTTTGTATATATATATTTGATGACTTGAGAAAATCCACTTGAAAATAGAAGTGGCCAAAAAGAAAATTGATCAATTAAAGGAGGGGATGAGGAACCCCATGTATAGAGAAGTCCCTAGTATTTGAACCAAGCAGCCTTTCCTTAGTATACCTGGGTCTACCACAGAGGTTTGACTGGTAGTAGGTCCAGTGGACAGTTTGACGCATTCCCTGCAGTAGTATTACAAACCAAAGTTCGCTACTTCTTTATTCAAGTAGCTAGTCAATTGCTTACAATTCTAAGTGCATACCAGAGTTAAGGATAAAGTCCAACTTCAGACTGGTAACCCCACAGTTTAAGAAAATGTTGTGTTCAATCCCAATTTCTAAAGCTGGTATCTCTTACCAACTACATCGCCACCTTCATTATCACCACAGTAAGTGATATATTTTCTTGAAAATGGACTAAATATAATTATGTTATTTATTAAAAAATAAAATAAAAAATAGGATCATTTGAGTAACAAAAATGTGTCTTAAGACAATTAATAAAATACTAAATCATGCAATTTTTGGAAAACACCATATAAAACAATGAAAGATTTGCCCAAATCAATGAAAGTAATAATTAGATTAACTCTACCCTCTAGGTACCAAGGGAGTCCATTTAAATGCAGACTAATTTTGATTTTTAAGACAACTTTCATAGAATTTCACAAAACAAATCTTGTCATTGAATGCCATAATTTATGGGGGGATTAATCAATGAAAATAAATGAATCTTCCTCTCAATAATCTGATCCAGCATCAGAGGTTGCATACTTCAGTAGTAATTTGTAACCATTTTCAAAAAATATAAAAAGTCTTTTGATCTCTCATCCAATCTAGTCAATAAGTGGGTTCTCTTTAAAAATTCTACACATAGTTATTATTCATTATCATCATGATGATGAGGTTGGCGCCAACCTCTCATTCTTCTGTATGCCTGAAAAACCACTCAGCAGGCCTGTTGATGCCTTGTCATAGCACTAAGGGAAAAAAGAGTTAACATCAAATCAAATGTCCTCCAACATCAGACCATAGTAATCTTCTGAAGCTTTTAACATTTTGTAGCTGGCAGGCTTGAGCTAGAGGTATGCAGGTCTACTTTTGAGTGAAACACTCCTTGACATTTACTTGGTTTTAAATTAGTTTTTTTTTTTCTGGATCTGATTACACACCTCTATTGTTTACACAGATATTATAATTTAGTATTCATAATCTTTGTATATAATATAGCATGATTATTGCATTGGGGTAATACCAGGTTTACAGTAGAGCATAAAATGTCTCTGTGACGCTTGACAAGGGTTGGGCAACTAATGTGGAATTCAAAACAGGTAACAAGGATTGGGGGAGGGGACTCTAGGCTAATGAGGGTCCTCTGCAAGGCTAAATAAACTTACATTTTAATTTATCTTGAGAAAGGGTAGTAACTACACATTTCTAGAACTCCAATTGTTAGTTCTAAGTTCTTCTTAAATTTAATTTCCCTAATACACTTCACCAGCTTTAACTGGAAAAGAGTGGGAGGGAAAAGGAAATGGTTATATGATTATTATTTCATCCAATCAAAAATGGGTAATAAAAAAATTGTCGGTTAAAATATCAAATTATTTTACCATTGCCATGATAACCATGTTTGCAGCAAGTTCAGGTGTGAGACGTTCAACAATAAAAGCTTCAGTAATATCAATTGCTGATTCACTACTATCTCCATCTTCATCCAATCGAATTTTTTTAGTACTTGAGGAATGCTTTACTTGGTGCCTAGATCTTTTCCGACTTTCTTCTACTTTTGGATATGCTTTCATAACCTTAAAAAAATCCAAAATTTCAAGCAGTTGAATAAAAAACAAAGTATGTGATAATTACAAATACATAATATGTTACATTGTATGTGGCATTGAAGACGTACTCATGAGCGATTTTTGACATTTTTCTTCAAATGTCCATCAATCCTACCTAGGAAATGACAACAATGACATAAACAATAATATGTTATATAATGAACCACTTTATTCGAAGCTTAAATACCAAATATTGTTTTAAAGAGACTTTTATTATACAAGATACATACAAATATAATTTGTTGACCCCCCCCCCCCTGTCTTAAGTTCTTGGACTACTAAAATTTGACTGATTCAGATAAATATTATTCTGATTCATTATAAACTGCAGTACTAGATATAGTAAATAGTTTTTAATAAAAGTAATGTGTTATATTCAGATATATTTCAGGAATCGTTTTTGTTTTTGGTGAGAGGTTGGCAGACCCGGTTGTTTATATTTCAGACGCTTCCCATAGGAAAATTATTAAAATTTACTGAAAGATTTCATAATACAGTTTGTATTTATTCACTAAATATTCATTTATATTTATTCACTTAATATTGGTGGTATTGTGTTACCAGTATGAAGATTTACCTATTGTTATACTAATATGAGGAAAATCTGCTTAGTTTAAGCAAGCCCCTGCGTGATGGACTTTTATTTTATTTGAATATTTAAAAATTCTAAATAGTAACTGTTCTAACCTATGCAGAATTTTTAATCTACAATTAAACAAAAAGATAATAGAATCAATATTTTACTAATCAAAAGAACTAAATTTAATGAAGAATGTAAAATACAAAATAATTCAGGAAATAATGGAGGAGATTAATTTATATCTTAGACACACTTTAGTCTCTGTTAGTCACAAAGAACCTGCTAGCCACAGAGACTAATAGCATAATGTACGAAACCTCTTCTTTCCAGAGTTCACTACTTGTTTCATTATGATCGATAAGAACCAAAACCCTACACTTACAAAAGCTCTTATATATACCTATATTATCATTCTTTGGCTTATTTATTTTATAATCCTTATTCACTTCTCTGCTAATTATTTTCTGGAATTTATAACATATTACAATTATGTTTTGTTTAAGCCTAGTTAACGAACTTGATCTTTCTTTATACATAAAACTTTTGAATATGGAGATTGGTAACGATCAAACCAAAATAGCAACCGCCTAAGTGTTAGCAGACATATATATATATATTGTAACGGTCGAGCCTTAGAGGTACTCCGCTGTCTCTCTATATCTATGAGATCAGAGTGATTAGTACTGGGCTTTAAAAGAGGTAGCAGCACCTGTCAAGGGACTGATAGCGGAGCCCTGTGAATCCAAAGGTCAATTGAGCAGGACAGGAATCGTCAGTCGACTCCCAAGATGCAAACAGATAAAAGGTCAATTTAGCAGGACAGGAATCGCCAGTCGACTCCCAAGATGCAAACAGAGTAAGTGTTTCTTTAATTATCTAGCCTAATTGTGCTATATCTCTGATTAAATAGATAAATTAGCTAGCAGAGATGGTGGAACGGGAATGCTTGCCGTGCAATATATGACCCTGAGAAGTAGCCGGTAAATAGATTAAATTTAAATAATAATAATTATAATTAACCTTTCATTATAATATATATATATATATATATATATATATATATATATATATATATATATAGTTTTGAATGGACCTCATTTTCGTCATCTCCTGGATAGGATCGATGGACATTTGAAGAAATGTTTAGAAAATCATGTCATAAGTACGACCGCAATAGCTGATTTACCTTAAGGGAAAGAAAACAGCTAAAAGATTTAAAATAAAAAAAATAAAAAGTTAAAAATGACTACCAACTTTAGCTGGTTAATACTGTCATTAGTCATTAGAGCTGTTCTAGGTAGTGGTTACTGAGAAAGCCACCTAATTAACAAAACTGAAATAGACTTTCCTTTAAAAATAACATTGAGTTTGGGTCTGATGAAATCACCCTAGGATTATCAATTTCATCATCAGAATTTTTGTTGATACGAGTAGAGGTTTCCAATAGGCATTTGATGCATATATAAATGAGGAAATGCCAGCAATGAAGATGAGGGAAATAAAAAATAAAATACCTTACCTCAACATTATTGCAAGAAAGAAAAGAAAAAACAGAATGGAGTGATGGAGAGAAAAGAAAATTCCTTGTAAAAGACCCTGAAAATTGGCAACTGAAGGGTACAGCGTTGAAAAGCCGCCTACGTTGATGAGAGCTGTGGAAGAGGGTTTAAGTGGGCAAGAGATCATGCAAGGATATAAGTAAAATTTTATTCAAATTAGAGCAGTTTATAACTGAAACATTTGAGAAAGTGACCCAGTATAATTATTTAGATGATGACCAGGCAGCAGGTTAAGAGCTTGAACTCACCTCAAATCTTTTCCAGTGCCTTTTCAGGAGCTTAATTTAATTTTTAAAAAATGATTAAGGAAGAAATTTAAACAGTTAAAATTTAACTACCCAAGGATAATTAAAGTCTCCAATAACCTAGAGGAATTTATTTTCTTGGGCAGTGCTCTATTGAAAAATATATAATTCCAAACAACAGGACAACTCATAAAACATAACAACAACTCATAAAAATGGATTAAAACCTTTGTTAAATTTACTTTAGTATTTATTTAGTTCTGAATAGAAAAGACTACAATGTAAGATGAATGGGGAAATAAGGCAAGTTTAAAACTTTACAAACAAATAAAAAAATTTAAAAAAATTCTCTGGTAACACTGAAAGGAAAAGCCAAGTATATAACTAAGAAATATGAGTTCCTTTATTTAAAAATAATAATGAACAGTTTGTACCAGAAAAGGTAAAATAGAACAAAATGATAAGAGAAGAATATTGCAAATGCTGGGACACAAACCCTAGATTTCAGGGGAAAATGAGGTATTACTAATGAAATATCATAAGAAACAGAATGTTATAAAGGAAGCAGAAATAGACATTAGATTGCACCCACTTTAAGATAATTAGCCCTGTGAGTTAAGTGATAAAAAATCATTAAGAATTTGACTTCATCCTAATATATATTTCACATTAAACATTCCAAATAATTTCATTTACATTGGGAGTCCAGCTCTTTCGAAAGATATGAGTTTCATAACTACCTCATGGGTTGTCGCTCCTAGATCAGTAAGAAGAGTGGTAATATTCATTTGATAATCAGATGCTGAAGGATGTTTCAATAAATTTAGCAAATTCATTTTCAAATGTTTCCTCACTGAGTTCACTTGTGAAGTTGAAAGAGTTGGTGGTAGATTCACTGAAAAAAAACACAAATTGATTCCATTATACAACAAACTACTGAAAAACACATAATTGTTACTTATGTTAATTAGAGAAAAGAAGAACTTTTGAAATAAAAAGTTTTTATTTTATTTTTTATGCAAATATGACACAAACTACCCTTTTTGTGTTCATTGATGAAATTCATTCATCTATTCTATACAAATGAAATTAAGCTATTGTTGCACTTAAAAAGAACTGCATCATCTCATTGTATTGGCTAAAACTGCACCTAAATCTGAAGAATGTTTGAAATTCTATTTTTGTTAGCAGAGAATAATTTTATTTCATTTTTCAGGCCAGTCAATTATAATGGCATATAAACCTAAATTCTTTTCTGTCCGTTTTTGTAAATAAAACAGTAATTAAATTTAAGTTTAATTAATACCTTAACTGTCCCAAGGTATAGTATATACATTGGAATCCAATTATCGAACAATGAGTGAGAGTTCAATTCAAACTCTAAATATATTAATCAATACATTGAAACAATAATAATCAAAAAATATAAACAATAAATTGTGTTTAGATCATATGCTCCTCTATGGAAGAGTTATTTTGGAGAGTGACATTCAAACTGCTGACAGATCAACAAATAAGAGAACCTTTCTGATGTTACATGAGAATGAATGACTAAAACAGAACTGACACATTTTTTTGTATTTGAATGAAAAGAATATAATAGTCAATAAAAGTTATTTCATACTTAAATATCAATAATAAGAGTGGGGGATTATTTGATAGTCAAGACATAAATTTTGACTAACAGTTCATTTGTTATGTATCTCAAATATTACATGCGATATTTCAATTTTTAGGTATCCAATCTTTAGTAAACCCCCACTTTTATTTTTCTGATTTGAGCAACTGAAACACTAAATATCTCATATGCAGCTTGTAGTTCAATTCCTGCTCAGATAGGCTTCTTAATACAAGAGAAACATAGAATAGATAGTGAGTTAAGATCATGAGTACCATATAACACCTCATGGGAAATATGCTTAACACAGCACCTGCATGATGGATTTTTTTGTGTTAAAGTTGGAATAAATACTGAAAATGTATTTCATAGATCAAAATCATAAAAATTAATGTGAACCTACTATGTAAAGTCTCAAGAGCTGCAACAACTTTTCCCATAAAATTTGGCCTAAGTTTTGCAATAGTTGTCAATGAACCCATACAAGCCATCAAGTTTGCACTGCTGATATGAGGTGAACCGTGGAATTTTAACATGAGATCAAAAACAGTCCTGTAAATAATCAAGTAATCTTGTTAGAAACTATTTAGTAACTTAAGAAATAAAAGTGTATAGCATCTTAATCAATAAAAAAAAAAAAAAACAGAAAAGTTGCTAATAATAATATAATTGAATTCAGACTTCTAGGGCGTTAAATAGATTAACTGCCATTAATACATAGGCAAGAAAGCTTACTTCAATTAGGTCTTTAGTAAAATCAATCGGTGTGATTCACAATTACAATTATTTAATTTCTATTAAAATGAAAATCTTTCATACAACAGCCCTTGAAGGAGGCCAAGTGGTCAGCTTGACATATTCCCTGTCATCTTAAGGTAGCTGTAAAGGGTTGGGGGGGGGGGGGGGGGTATCTTACTCTAATAGCTATTTAATTGTCAATTGTCTTATGATGCTGAGCACTCAGAAGTATATATTCTCTATTTTGATAAATTCAAAACATTTAATTTTACATAGAAACCAAATACTTACATTGCTTCTTCTTCTAATTTTCTTCGACGAGCAACCTTCAAAGTAAGAGGAACATCTTCTAATGAAAAGTCATTGGTCCGACTGGTACTATCTGGTTCACGATAGGTTTGTAATAAAACTATCATTTCCAAAAATTTCACAATCTGTGTTCGCAAACTGAAAGTACATAAACAAAACTACTATAAGACTTTTAGCCCACTATATTGATATATAATAAAAGGGAAGAAGATCCAAATCAGATCTATTTGGTATGTTCTTTCTCTTAACACTGTAATCTACATGGCTATATTTAATTTTTAGACCACTCATAATATACACAAAACTAATCCTATCAAGTGAACATGTTCATATTTTACCCTCGTGTTATACATATATGTTACCACCCTAAAAATTAATAAATGTATATGACATCAAAGACTAGGTAAGACATAAAGATTACAATTTTCTTTGTCATACTTTATATAAATATCAATGTATTTAAAATAAAACAAGCTATTTATTTTCAGTAAAGAAGTTCTTTTTTTTCTTCTTCTTTTATTCCTCTACTGATAACCACATTTTGAAACCACACAGTTTGAAAGGCCCCTGAGAAAATACTAAATCTGAAGTATTAAAATACAATGTTTATACTGATGTCGGTAATGAAAAATATTCATAGAATGTAATATATATATATATATATATAAATGTAATATAGATCTATGGATATAAGGATAATACATATATGCAAGCAAAGATGCTCCTGCATCTGATAACCAGACAGGCAATATTGAAAACTTTTGTAGTTTTCATATACCTACTAAAACTGAGGTTGCATTGAACATCTTATAACAAAATTTCATGTTGAGAGATATTTAGTTTTAAGATAATAATAGTCATTTAACAAACACAAATTAAAAAACCAAAGAGAGAAATCCTATTTTTTAAAAAACAGGAACTTAAATTGCTTAGAATACGTTTCAAATCACCAATTTAAAGTTCTTAACTTACCCATCATTGTCACTGTCGACCATATTAATAATGAATGCTTTAATGTTAACAAGTATAGACCATACTCGTTGCATTGTTTCACTCACAGTTTGGGCTTTTGAAAGCATTATAAGAGTTTGGCGGTAAAGTAGAGTAACACACTGAACAACACGCTTTTGTACTCGAGGAGATGTATCCTGAACAAGTGCCTGGATATTGCCAATTATTTGAGGCAAAATATCTGGATCTTTCTTACTGTAACCAAATTAGTTTATTTGTAATATTCATGATGATAAATTAAAAATCTCAAGAAAAGTGAAGAGCCAAAACAAAATAATGAACCACTACAGTTTTACTTTGTAGATTCAAAACAAATACACTTCTAAAGCAAGCGTTTAATTCTGAACATTATAGTCTAAACTTGCTAGACAAAGATTTGCTGTGAGGGTAGGTATATAATAACAAGGCACTCTATCCCATGCTATTTTGCATATATATATATATATATATATATATATATATATATATATATATATAAAAGCTGTCCCTTTCTTGGGGGTACCTATCAATGTCAGCCTCCTTATCTACCTTTTTGAGGTAATTGTACTAAATTGATTAATATTTTATGAGAAATATAATTTTCTGTAGGGGATGATGTTAAAAGAGCAGCTGAAATTAAATTCTATCCTTATATAAATGGAAGTAAACAATTCTAATGAACGCTTTCAGTATGCTTATACACATCTTCCTTAGTTCAACCTTTTTTTATACCAAAATCATTCAGATAATGTGCTGTTGATTTGGGTATAATTCGTCTGGATTCAAACTGCAGACCTTTCACACTCCAATTTTCTAAATAATTTTTTTCTTGAAAATATGGACACTATGGGGAATAAATGCTTATTTTTTCAAAATTTCATCCTGCTTGTTGGCTCTTCTGTATGTATATGTACTAGATACTCGATACACTCATGATGCAGACAAATCGATAGAAGTCCAACCTTGAAGCCCATAAATTGAACAGTGGAAGAAAATCGAGTGTGTTATTTGAGGGGTTAAATCCTGGATCATCTAGTACACAAGTTCTGCATGCTTAACATGCACCCTTCACCTATAGTTAATTATCGTTTCATAATGTCGTTTATTACTTAGGATTATGCCTAGAAGACTACATGCTAAATAAAAAGTATTTTCTTTAGAAAGGGTCTAAACCTATTTTAGAAAGAGGGTTTTAAAAAAAATTATTTTATGGTGTTTAGATTTTAGAACTGATCTTAGCTACACTCAGTGTATCATTTAAATACAGAATCAATTTTTCACAATCAGCTCTATTTTTCTAAATTCAACTAGTCATCTATAACATTTTTTTTCTTTCATTATATTCACTTATGGATACTGAACAATTAGTTTATAAGGGTAGGTTCTTGTGTATTTTCTCTATTGTCAATGTTATTTTTATAACAATGAAATTAAAATAATAAATATATTAAAACATCTCAATATTCTGATTTCAATTTAGTTGTTATAAAAAGAAGGTAATATTGAAAATGTAACTAACTAGATTGCAGACATTACTTCATAGGATTTAATTCCCATAGTGAGTGAGAAATAATCAAGCCTGTCTGAACATGATCTTATGAAGTGGTAAACTTGAGTAACCTTCAACATCCTAATTACTACGATTAGCTTGTACGTTTTCGCTGTTCAGGGTGTAGTATTTCTCTTCAGTTAAGTGCTGTTATAAAGTGAGCATGTTTGTTGTAAATTAATCAATAGACCTCCATTTATTTCATTGAAAAGAAATAAAATGACTGATGAATGAAAGATATGTAAATCATCCTGACGTATTTAACTACATATGAAAAGAATACATTTACAAAAAAACATGAAATCTGTTAGTGACTCTAAAAAGAGAGATTACCTGGGATACTTTGGTGTTAAGCTTGGTGATAAAAAAAAAATCATGGGCATGGCATATAAAAGGCACAGAACATTTATAACAGTGGAATACCGGGAAAAAGAAAAGTATGAAATTTGGTCTACTGATGGTTTGGAATGAACCCAAAAATGACTTAGGTGACTTAGCTCTGTATTGTAAATATTATTGGAATCAATTGAAACCACCATAGCAGGCGGATGTATCATGATTTAGTTTGCAAGACACACAGTCCCTCATTCAAAGGATATGCCGATTCCCACATTTTGCCAGTTACTAGAGCTCTGTTAGGATGAATATTGTCCTGCTGATCTCCCTCGAAATACTAATGAAGGGTGATAAGGATTATGTGGAGATTTCATCAATTCTACATTTCAACCAGACTAAATCAAAAGACCTTACCAGAGATCTCAATCTCTTAATAGAAAATTCTGAATTAATGGATTTAAAGTTGAATGACAAAAATTTAATGGAAAAAGTAACCAATATTACATTTTACAGTTCGAGGGAAAACACAGATATAGGAAAAGAGAATGCTATTAATGTCCTAATAGTCAGACAAGAGGAGTCTGGCAAGAGCCACAGTAGTAATAAGATCGCCTCTGTATTTAAAGTTAATTCAAAGTGGCATAACTAGTCCTTGAGAGTTGTTTTTTGCATGATATTACCAACTGTATAAGTGATTTGCTGGCATAAATTTGAAGTAATTTTGTCAGCTAGAACTATTTAAAGGAAAGAGAGAAGAATAGAGTGAGCTATAGGGGAGGCATAGCGTTGAAGTCTGCAGGATTCAGCCAAGGTATCTCCTCCCTACTCCACTACTCTCGCTAATCGCCGGTGAGTTGTTTATACTCTCTTATCAAATCTGTCATCTGATCTCTCATTGAGCGTGCCTAGATATATACATATAAATATAGATATATAATTACTGGGACCTAATAATTTTGGATTTTCGCTGCACTTGGGACGTTATACTCAATAATCAAAGTTAAAACAATGCCCGTCTCAAATGACCAATTACTTGAGGCAATTAATAAGAATAATGAAGATACTAAAAGGTCATTAGATAAAATTACTAAAACAGTCAACAAAATGAAAAAATTAATAGCCTGGAGCAGGAAATAAAGCTGCTAAAGAGGGAGAAGAAGAAAAACAATTTTTTGATCTTTAAGATACCCAAAACTGAGGAGGAGGTAGTGGAAAAGAAGGTTGCTGAGGCATGCCAGGAAGTAGGGGTTTCCTTGCCGGATTACACTATTATCAATTGTTTCAGAGTGGGAAAAGGACCAGAGCCTAGACCCATATTAGTATCTTTAAATAATCGGAAATTTAAAGAAAACATCATAAAAAAGAAGGATATATTCCTTAAACATAATCTCCATATCAGTCATGACAGGACTCTGGAAGAAAGAGAGGAAGATAGGAGGATCTATGCCTGCATTAACAAATTGAGGGCAATTGATAAGAACGCTACATATAGAAGAGGATTCTTCAAGTTCAGAGGAAGTCATCTTTGACAAGACGAAGCAGAAAAAAGTCATAAATAGCATAGTGCTCGATTCACCGGGATAGGAGCAGCAAGCAGTCAAGAGGAAGAAGACCGAAGAGAAGCTGAAACAATTCCACTTCCGCCCCACATTGAGTTCCCTTACTGCTACATCTTTTTCTCAGCCACCTGCTACTTCTTGACACAACCTAAATCAACCTTTGGACAACATGGACGGCCATAACAACCCATTTAACTTAAGTAATTCAGCCTAGTCTATGACAGACTTCCAGAATAGAGAGATTATAAGGGGCTTCTTGCCAAAGATGAAAAGAAAATAAGAAAAATAGAATTTTCTCAGCTCAGGTCATATTTGAAATCCATATGCGCTCTCCTCCCTTGCATGATAGCTCTTTTTTCACAAAAAGTATTCCATCCATTTATAAAAATGAAAACACACTAAAACAAAAAGGTAAGGAAAAATAAAATTCTTCTTATTCTTTATAAAAATATTTATCACTTACAAAGATTCTTCAATAAATCCAACAACAAATCGTCTAACGTCTGCATTTCGATCATTTTGAAATGCCAAAATTTCTGGAAGAAACCTTTCAAGAAAATCAGGTCCTTTGCTAAAGACCAATTCTTGAACTTTGGTGAGTTTGTCAACTTTTTCATTAACATCTACTATAAGGACAGATTCATTCAATAACGTAATAATCTGAAAAATAATTGTATTAATAAATTATTAAATTAAACAATAAGATCCACACCGACAATACAAAAATACATTATATTTATTCAATAACAAATAAGAAAAAAACAAAGAAGCTTCAAGTGATAGTATGCAAATCCCATTCCTCCTAAATAAATTACCACCATTTAAATATAGAAGTGAAATTAAATAATAAATTAATGACTTGCTTAAGGAAGGGAAATTAAATGATAAATTAATGACTTGCTTAAGGGAGGGAAATTAAATGACTTCCATATTACATATAAGCATTTATTTTAAAAGATACTTTTTATTTGTAAATATTCTAAAAGTTTAACAGATTGTAAATTTTAATATTTATATAATGTACCAACTTTTTGTTTTATACAAGTAGGAAATGTTGTACTTTAAACTCACACAACTATGCTAAATGATTTCAATGAATAATCATTAAAAAAATTATTTTTAAATCATATCACTTTAAGAAAATCTAACAATGATTTAGAATATTTATTTAGTTAATACGATAAAACATCTATAATTGGTTTGTCTTTCAGCAATTCGAATCAGATCCTAAAAAATATACAGTATTATTAAAGATCAATAGTAATCTTGTTACTTCTGTGGAAATAAAATGTATTATAGAAACATCAAAATAGATCCCTCTCTTGATTTTTCAAATATCTAAGAAGTGAACTGATAGTATAGGACAGGGCAATCCTCAATTAAAATGCATGGTCCTAGTTTCCTTTAAATACTTACTTCTCTATATGTATTTGCACTTGGACCATCATCATCCATAAAAAATTGTGCAGCTTCACTCCTTCTGGGATCATCAGGTGCATAGTTTATACTCATGTTTGAATTAGTTATTGATAAAGGAATGAAAACAGGAAAATAACTTCAGTTAAGATACATTAAAAATAAGAAGTGTATTCTTCAGTTTTACAGATAGCAAAAATAGATTACAGCTACTTCAGAAAATAAAATAGAAGGGTCCCAATGAAAGAAAACGAAACCTACATAATGGCAAGCAGTCAAAAAGAAAAATGTCAAAGCAAATAATTCAAAATAAGTCGAAATTATAAAATAGTTAAACCCATAGCAAGTCTTGGATGATGATAAATAAGGCTCCGAGTGAAATTGGAGGTAATATAATAATTTTATTAATCCTGAAGATAGGTGCCTAAATAATAGTACACGGGGACCCAGAGCAGTTTAGGTTACGCGAGAAGAGGTTTCAAGCCAAAGCGGGTAAACAATATCCAGAGAAGAAGACAGCATAGAGAACCGGTTACTGACAGAATATAAGTTGACATAATGAAGAAAATTCAGTTCTAGAAAAAAGTTCAAAATAGCCAATATAAGGGAATAATTGGTTCATGTTAAAACATATAGTTCTTTTTGTTAAACTACGAGTTCCGTAGCAGATGTCCCCTGGTATGTTTATAATTAATTTATTCCTTTTCTTTGTTTTATAACAACTTTATGTATTATTAATAATTTACTAATTAAAACCATTCGTCATATTTTAGTCAATAATAATTAGTTATTAATTAATATTAATTACGGAATAATGAATGAAGGTGAGAAATGCTAAGCATCTTTGGTATTCAAGGAAATCAGTGGTGAAATTTTAGCAGTTAAAGCGTTGATTTTAAAACAGTTATTATTCAAAATATATTATTTAGTGTTATTTTTGACTAAAAACAACTTTTACGCCCCGTATTGTTATGCCTTTAAAATATTTAATTGCGATTTGGCAAGTTGCTCTCAAGGGAATCTGTTATTCAATTGTACTGATGACTCTATTTCGAAAAATGACTTGGAGATCTTTAGCACCCACCATAAGCCTCCTCCATGGGCGATGGCTTTTCAGCCCACTACGTGGAAGTCCATAGCACTAATCTTTACTCTATCAACCTATCACATCTTAGGTCTCCCTCGTGGCCGGGTACTCACCACTTTGCACTCATTGTCTTGTATAATTCTGTTGGGTTGCTTCATGCCACATGTCCCGTCCACGTCTTAGCTTTCATGTGAAATCGACTGTCTTGTTTCAAATATGATCTTCTCTATTGCCTTCCTTCTTCAAACACCTAGGTCGCCTACTTTGAGCCTATTATCGTTCTAAGAGCCTTAGGATATAACCTTTCGACCATTGTTTCCAGGGCACCCGTCAACATCCACACATGAGTACAGGTTTGATAATTGAGTTATAGACCCTTAGTTTCAATGCTCGTGAGATTTTCCTTGATCTTAAGACTCGAGAAACCGAGAAGAAAGCCTCAACCTCAGTAAACTGGTCGTTGATAGAGGTTACTGAAGCTCCGAGGTATTTAAAGCTTTCTACTTTTGGAAAGGACAGATCCCCAACGCTCTAGCTGCTTTCGAGGTATAGATTACTGCTCATTACCATGTACTCTGTTTAATCTTGATTTATTTACAGGCCTACTTCTTTTGCCGCTTGTATCAATGAACTGGTGAGAGATAACATATCCTCTTTCTTGCTCCCGAGGACAGGTACATTATCTTCATATGCGAGGAATTTATACACCTTGCCTACATGTACTTGTTCATTCGTCTTGGAAGCTTACATCGTCTTAGAATCGCGTTTACCTTCCCCAAGGCTAGGTTGAACAGCATGGGAGATAAGCAGTCCCCTAGTCTCAATCCCGACATAACGTCGAATACCTGAGTCATGTCAACTGCGGGAGCCATTTATGCACGCCCTTGTTATGCTAATAAGTTTCACTGGAAATCCCAGATGTCATCATTTTCCTAAGACAGCTTCTATCAACTGAATCATAAGCTATATTGAAATCAATGAATAGGGCGATCACATCTTGCTCTACCTCCGCTTCTCAAGTATCCGCTTGAGGATAAACGTCTGATCCGACATGCTTCATTCTCTTCTGAACCCAGCCTGATAATCCCATAGGGCCCTTTCATAGTACAAGTTTATTCTATTTTCCATTATGGCCACTACTAGGAGCAGGACAACTCCTCTGTAGTTTCCACACTCATTAAAGGGACATTTCTTCAGGATTGGACTTAAGTGGCCTGTGTTCCATTTACCATGGACAATTTTAGTGGAGGCCAGAATCGTAGCATATATTATGAATGACACACTGCTCATATAGATTCGATGAAAGACAGATTAACTGACGAAAGAGAGAAAAAATGGACGGAGACCAGGAGGGAATAAAGGGACCAAGAGTAGGAGACAATTGCGCTAAGTACCCTCTCAAAAAAATATGAGTCGATTTTTAAGTGTAAAATACAAAGTTTTTATTTCTAAATTTCCGTCAACTAAAATTCACTAATATACCAAGAGAATGTCATATTGTTTAATGCTGATTTGCCACAGGGCCACACTCGGCGAAAGACTGTGGCAAGAGAGAGCCAGTAGAAAGCAGTTCCTGACTGAGCGATGTGTGCAGGTAGAGAGCTGGAGGTACATTGACCCCATCCCTGAAATCCAATCGCCGAGCAGGTAGCAGGGAAGTCATGTGCTCATTGGCAGAGAACTACAGCCAATAACAAATGCTGACGATATATATGTCAACCAGCAAATGGTAGTCAATATGCTATTCTAAAAAAATCAACATTGTTGAAGGGAAACCATTGATATTCAGCCCCCAAGGATAGAAACATAGACAGTGATTTAATTGTGGTGAAAAAAGTTTACAATAAGAATTTAAATGAACAATAATTTTGGCAATGATTGATCATCCTATTATTAATCATTTTTATGGGTTTCATACCTAATTATACATTGAGTGATACAAATTTAGCATATCCCTGGGTTTTGTATTTATAGCTTGAGGATGCCGCTAGTGTAATGAAAGCGATTGTGCATAAATAAAAAATATTATGCAGGAAAGCCTCTCAACCTAAATGCTTGATCCTGCGACATCAATCACTCAACATTCAGGGATTTCAGGCCATTTAAACTTCCCATAAATATGCTTACCCATCAAAACAAAAAGCAAGAATAAAGCAATATATAAGAAATATAAATCAAAATAATCTACAACAGCTAAATGATGCATTGAAATATGATGAAAGATTATGTTTGATGAATCAACAAATTATTTTGAATTTAAACAGTGACAAGTTTCTAGAAAATCATGAAACCTGATAGGATGCCCACAAGAACATAATTTAGGCTTACGAGTATATCATTTTTTTATGAGTTATAAGGCTGTGGAACAAATATCTACCAAATTTGCCTTATTTTACTTTTTGTAAACCTGATTAATTTATTGTCGCTTACCATTAAACGATAATATATTTCAGGAGTTCTATATTTTGATAAATTGTCTTCAAATCAATTAGATATGTTTTATTATTTAGATTTAAAAACTTTAATTTATAAAGTTAGCAATTTTCTGAATTAAAATTGAGTGTGAAGATATTTCTGTTGTTACAGTTCTTATTAAATATTTTCATTCCAGACCAGGAGTCTCATCTGACCAGTTTGGGATTAGGTGCTTTATTTCCATACAACAAGTAAAAATATAGCCATTTTTATTAACAATGGTTATGAATTTAACTATCCAAAAACAAATTTACAACTTTATAGTTCTCATAAATAAATATTTCCTATTTATACAAAAATAATAATATTAATCCTAAACAAAAATAGTCATCAAAAATGGGCAACAATAACACAGTTCTATCACCAGCAGTTAAAATGATAATCTAGAATATTAATTTATTACTTGATCATTAAGATAAATAGACACACTTCATGAGCTTACATGCATACACCATACAATATATAAAGTAACTATTTATTTAGAACTAAATAAAATTTACTCTTATTCACTATTAAAACATTGAATTCAATAGACCCTAAATAACACTTGCATCAGTGCATAACAATATGTATCAAATATATCACAATAAAACAAACTAAAGAGAGAGTCATCTAGTCTAATAAATACTAATTTATTAGGGTTCAATCAGTATACATAAAACACTCGATACAAATAACTTATATGAATATTTCAGAATTTCATATATACTCTCGCATTGAGCAAGATGGAAAGACTGAAACATGACAATCTCCAAGAACAACAATTTTGACAGAAACATCAACACAATAAAACTTCATTTTAAATATTTTTTCTAAGACTAATTACAGTACATAATATAATAATAATATTAGTATGGCAACTGACAGGTCCTGTCTTTCCTGACCAGTGCTGCAGTGTACCAGAAGTAAGCAAACATGTTTGCACTTGTGCTTCCCATCCTACCTGATTTAGTCATTCTATTTGCATTTCTCAACATTTATTTACACTATTGTATTGCAGTTTATTCAGTGTAATTTATTTTATAATGCAATCCTAGAATTTCAGTCATTGTCATTGCTACTATTAAGGTTGTAGCAGCTTGGCCTCTCTATAACCTAACCCTTACTAGCTGCCACGTGGTCCCAATGACAGTGTTGCCAGGAACTAATTAACCTAATTTTAAGGTGGCTACACTGCGAGCAATCTTATAATATCCTGCAGTTAGTAGGTAAAATTGACCGCCCACTCTCGCAGTTGTGTGTGTTGTGCTTTTGTGAACTCTGCTCCGAACCATTTTTGTTGTTATCTATTCAAAGACCGATTGTTATTATTTATTGCATTATGTGTTCTTCAATCTTTTAATTTTCGACCAGTTGTTTGTTTTTTTATAAATTATAGTGCCTTATTACTTTCAAGTTTTGTTATTGTACGTTATAAAAACCCGTACATTAAAAGGTATTCACCATGCCACCCTATTCTTTGCCATCGTTTCACGGAAAGTGCTCATTCAGAGAATGCTGTAATTCAGTACTTCACCTGTCTCTAGCAAAGTTTTCCTTTCCAAGTATCTCTGATACTTCTTCCACTTAATGCTATTAGGTCACTTTGCTATTTCTATTGCTCCTCTTACAATTCTTTGTTGATTTTGATAAACCTCCACAAGTACCTTGGCTTTCTCAAAGTTGAATGTCATGGATTGTTTGCCATAGTGTTTTGCAACTAATGAATTTTGTCAAAAAGGTTTTTTAACTTTTGATGTGCTCTGCATCCCGACCTATATATTACGAAGCAGGAGGACAGAATATGCTTTATATTCCCACAACTTTAGAATGAAGTTTAGTTTTAACGCTGAGCATCCATTGTCCAATTTTGTTTTTTCTGTTTTAAGAAGCAGGACATACTTTCCGAGTACTATAGGCATTTTTTCTATCGCCCTTTAACAAAGGTCATTCATTACCTACTGCCATCTACCTATGGTTGTCGTTATTAGCATCTTTATTTTTCAACTAGTTCTTTATTCATATCTGTTGGGGCTAGATGAGTTAGCAGCCAACTTGAGTCACCTCAATTTTGAACTCCAATCAAGATGTGTGTGCTCCACTCCTGAAAATGCGGTGAACTGAAATAATAATTGTCATAGTGGAGGCACTCAACTTCTGTTTACACCCTTGTTTTTTTTGTTGAGATATTTTTCTTTAGAATAAACATCGGGATTTTTTTTCCTTAAGCAAATTTTGTGGTTTCGATATCCTTTCAGCTCTGGTGACCAAGGTCCCTAAATTAGTCTGCTCTTCTGTGCTCAATGATGGTGTAAATCTACTGGGAGATGCATGTTTATCCTCTTCTGCCCATCACTCACCAATCACATATCATTTTTTTTTTCTTTATTCCCAACTACAGAATTCTGTAATGAACTGGTAGTCATCATGGGATAACATGTGTCAGATTATGAAGACTTTATTCTATCCTTAAATGACTTAATTTATAAAACACACACACATATACCTCAAGGACTTATGATTACTAACAGGAGAATAAAAACTAGATTAGAAGACCTCTTCTCTTCCTCACTGCCTAGGGTCCTATAATTAAAAGTAAACAAGTGTTATAAAGAATTGAAGTTTATAGAAGAAGCTAAACAGAATATACTTTAAAATTTAATTAATCATAATCTAATTCATGAAAGATAAAATTCAAATGCAGTTTCTAAGAAAATAAAACTTTCAGTTCTTCAATAATTAATAAATAATCTTTAAGTGTCATATTATTAAAACAGTAGTGATTAAATCTGCTAAACAAAACCATTTAGAGAAATAAAAATATTTTGTAATTTGTTATTTACTTTTCAAAAGTGGATAATTATTGACATTATTTGATTATACTTATCCATAGATTCAAATCACCCAAAAGAAAAACTATTCCAAATGTGTTTGAATTTTTTAGGCTTTTGGTTAGGATGCCATATAAATACATAAATTCATTAATAATGCATTACCACAGAGATAATTTCTAATTCAAGTATAAGAAAAAAAAAATACTTGACCTTTCCTTAAGCAAGCCTTCTCTTTTTTTTTTTTTTTTTCTGACATAAGTCTAGTTTTATCCTCTTTTATTTCCAGTAAAAGAAATCTTTGCTAAATACTTCTATATGGGAGTAAAAGTTGCCCTATTAAACAAAAAATAAAACCAATGAGGCTCATAAGAAATCAAATTTGGAAGTTCTAAATCTGATAAATGAAAGCAGAAATTTAATTAAATCGAGGGAGAAAAAGAAAGTGAAGCTTACTGGGCATATTTAATGCAGAACAAATGTATTTCAAGATAGAATTATTGGGTAAAAGTAAAAAAGATTTTTCTAGATTGGTGGGTTTGACTTCCACCTCGGCTATAGAAAATTATTTAGCGATGCTCATTAATTAAAATCCTTCGTCCCACCCTGCCTAGAAAAGAATAGTAACCTGTCCTAATCAGCCATAGTAGAACAACGTGGACATTAATAAATAAGAACTACGAAAGGATTTTCTGTAATAGGAAAAAAATGAATTATCTTGCCACCGTTTTCACTAATATACACATAAACATCAGATTGTGTAAGAACCGCCACCTTCCCCTGTATATTGAAAACCATTTTCTTTCATTTTTTTAAACAAATGTGTCATCAAACATTATAACTCATGATAAGAAGTGGATTGGTTATGATAATATTTGATTAGACACAGCCTTGTTCGCAGGGTGATGAATGTCACCAAGCATCATTGAGAGATAATCTTCATCAAAGGAAAATAATGCTCTCTGATGAGATTTCAAGGATGTGGTTAATGTGTGGCACAGCATCCTGAATATCATTGGGTTGACCAATATGAGCAGGAAACGTGTCCTTTAAGTATTACGTCTTGCATGCCTGCTCTTCAACCTAGCCATGGAGTGTGCTGTAAGAAGATCAGGAGTTCAAGTTAAAGACACAATTTTCAATAGGTCTGCAATGATCTGCTGATGACATTGACATCGTTGGTAGGACCTTTGAAGCCATGGAAAGAGCATTTCTAGATCTTCAACAAGCAGCTGAAAAATTAGGCTTCGTTGTCAATGAAAATAAGACTAAATATATGTGTACAACAGGTCATAGAGGCGAGCCTTCTATTCATATTGGGCCTTTACTTTCGAGAGAGTGGAGGAATTTGTTTACTTGGGTTCGCAAGTGAATTCCCACAATGACATTGCCCAAGAGATCCAGCGTAAAGTAATTTCCGCCAACAGATGTTACCACGGACTGCTGGAGCATTTTAAAAGCCAAGTGGTATCTCGAGCTACAAAGATCCGCCTCTATAAGACACTTCTGAGGCCAGTCTTAACATATGCCTCGGAATGCTGGACAATTAATAAGAAGCAGGAACAAGCTCTGGCTAGGTTTGAGAGGCGGATTCTGAGGAAAATCTTGGGAGGCGTCTGTGAAAATGGAATCTGGAGGCGACAGACTAATGCCGAGGTTATGACATTATATGGAGATGCAGATATAATGACATTCATCCGGGTAAGCCGTCTCAGATGGGCTGGACAAGTGGCGAGAATGTCAGAAGACAAGAAGGTGCTGCAAGAGGTGCTATATGGCACAAGAAGGAGAGGGAGGCCAAGGTTGCGGTGGGGTGGATAGATGGCGAGGCCGAGGATGCCCGATCCATGCTGGGGATTCAGGATTGGAAGATGGCGGCGCAGGACAGAGATGACTGGCGGTCAAAGCTCCAAGAGGCCCTGTCCCCTCGCGGGATGTAGTGCATAGTGATGATGATGATGAGGGGCAACTGTAAGTGAAACAGAAAAGTTAAATTATATGCTTAAAGCTTTACCATCAAATTACAGTCATATTGGAGATTTGATAGATGTTCTACCAGAGAAAAAGAGAACAGTGGGTTATTTAAAGAGCAAGATTAAGCTAAAGTCAATGGGTAATGTCGAATGACAAATCTAATGTTTTTAAGGCAGAATCAAGCGAAACTCAAAATAGATCCAAAGTCTGTTTTCAGTGTGGGAAGCCTGGACATTTGATAAAGAATTGTTGGTCTGGTGCTAGTCGTGGACGAAATAACTTTAATTATCGTAGCTTTTCAAACTACCGTGGTCGTGATACTAATCATTTTCGAGGAACTGGAAATGTTCATAATAAGGCTCCAGATAGGTCGGGAAGCAGTTTTTATAATACTATTATTATTAATAGCTTATTGTGCAAATACTTCTTCAGCAATTAGTGGTCAAATTAATTGGCTTCTAGACAGTGGATGTACTGACCATATTATTACTACTGATGAATATTTTGATCAGTGCATTACCCTTAACGATCCAATTAAAGTCAAAATTGGAGATGGAAGAATTTTAGAAGAAAGTTGGTAATATTACTCTTTTATTTCCTGTTTATGAAAGAAATTCTATAGTCACTTTAAAAAATGTGTTTTATGTAAAGGAAATGAAAGCAAATTTACTAAGTTATTCAAAGATTACGGACAGTCATTCTATTATTTCTAGAGGATACATGGCTAAAATTTATGATTCAAATAGAAGACTAGTTGCTGTTGCCAAGAAAGAAGATAGACTATATAAAGTTTCTACTAAAATTGCAAAGGCTCAGATAAGTGTAAATGTTATCAATAATAGTCAAGAGACAATAACGTTAAAGGAAAAACTTCATCGAACCCTTGGGCATATTAATTTTAAACAGTTAGATATAATGTGTCGAAATGAAATCCTTGACGGTTTACCTAAAGAAATAGAACCTATTTTTATGAAGTGTGCTATTTGCATAGAAAATAAAATGCACAATCTACCGTTTAATAATAATAGAAGAAGAGCAGAGGAAATACTAGAAATAGTCCACACCGATTTGAATGGGCCTCACTCAACTCCTGGTTTTAGTGGTGAGAAATATTTTTTAACTTTTATTGATGACTATAGCAAATTAGTTAAAGTTTTCTGTATTAAGTCCAAAGTTGATGTATATGAATGTTTCGTGCAGTTTGTAAATGAAATTCAAAACTTGACTGGAAAAATGATAAAAGAATTGAGATGTGATAACGGAAAAGAATTCATAAATAATAGTATCTATCAATTTGCAAGAGAAAAAGGGATTATTATAAAACCATGCCCTCCTTATGTTCATCAATTAAATGGAACTGCAGAAAGGTATAATTGGTCCCTGATGGACATGGCAAGGTGTTCATTGACCGAGGCGAAGGTCAATAGAAGTTTTTGGCCCGAAGCAATCAAAGCTGCTGCTTACTTAAAGAATAGGACTTTGACTAATACTTATGAGAAAAAGACACCATATGAAATATTCTTCAAAAGGAAGCCTTCAGCGAACAACCTAAGAATGTACGGAAGTAAAGTCTATGTCAGAATTCCTGAAGAAAATAGAAAGTCTAAATGGGAAAAGAAAGCTGAATTAGGAATATTACTTGGATATACAGAAGTTGGATACAGAGTTTTGATAAACAATCGAGTGATCATCGCTAGGCATGTTGATATTATTGAAGAAGATGTTAAAATTGTTGGTATGAAAGATGAAGAAAACAAGGATGAACAAAATAAAGACAATGCCAGAGAGCCAGAAGAAAAAGACAATCACACGATCTAAAAGAATAATTAAACCTCCAAACCGCTTTGATGAAGAGTTTGGATATTATTGCATATCTGCTAATTTTTGCAATGCTTTGGCACCAAGTACCTTTGAGGAGGCGATGAACTCTGAAGATGCTGAAATGTGGAAGGTGGCGATGGACAAGGAAATGAGCAGCCTTGCTGAAAACGACACATGGTTGATAGTTGATCGACCTCAAGAAAAGAAAGTGTTAGATGTTAAGTGGGTGTTCAGAAAGAAGTGTAGTGATGTGTATAAAGCAAGAATTGTAGTGAAAGGTTTCCAGCAAAATGTTGAAAATGTAGATACATATTCCCCAGTGGCAAGAATGCAAACCTTAAAATTATTGTTATCTTATTGTTGCCAAAATAGTTTGTATATAGATCAGATGGATGTATGTACAGCCTTCTTAAATGGTAAAATCTTATCTGAAGTTTATGTTAAACAACCTTTCGGTTATCAGGATGGTTCAGATAAGGTATATAAATTAAAAAAGGCCCTTTATGGTCTAAAAGAAAGTCCTCGATCTTGGTATGAGTGTTTTAATTATTTTATAGAAACTCTTGGTTTTCATAGATGTAAATATGACTATTGTTTGTATGTAAAGATTGAAAATAGTTTACCTGTTTATATTTTATTATTTGTAGATGACCTTTTAATTTGCTCAAAAGATAAGGATGTTATTAATAAAATAAAAAATAAATAGTCATTCAAGTTTAAAATGAAAGATATGGGAAATGTTAAAAATTACATTGGAATTGACATTGATTATGAAAGCTTCAACTGTTTATCCTTGAGTCAGAAAACTTACATTGAATCTTTAGCTAAACTTTATAAGATTGAAAATTCTAAAATGTTTAAAACCCCTATGGAAGTTAATCTTAAATTAGAGCCTGCAAGTGTAAATGAAAATGTTAAATATAGAAATCTAATAGGTGCACTATCATTTTGTTCATGAAAATTTTAAAAATGGTATTATTGATATTTGTAAGGTAAATTCTGATGATAATGTTGCTGACATTCACACCAAGTCTCTTGGGAGTAATAAGTTTATGAAATTTAGAGAAATGTTGTCTTTGGAAATATAAGTTCTTGTATTGTATTTTATGTTTAATTAATTAATTATGTTTTGTTGTTAAATATAAATGTAAGGAGGCGTGTTAAGTATATTGTACATTTATATTTCTGTCATCTATGTAAGAGTTATACTTCCTTGTCGACAGGTGGCAGTATGTTGAAGTGAGTCGCTATATGTTGTGCAGTTCGGCCTCATGTTAGAATGTTCAGTTAATAATTGCAATTACTTAAAGTCTTTATCAGAGTGTTTTCCTTTCACCTTAACATATAGATACATATACATTTGGATATAGAGTTTGGTAATGATCAAACAAAAACTATGACAGCTAGAGCATTAACACAGATATATATAATTTTGAACAGACCTAATGTTCGTCATCTCCAAGGTAGTATCGATGGCATTTGATTACATTTTTTTGCATCATGAGTACAATCTGAATAGCTGATTTGCCTTGAGGGAAATCTGCTAAAAACCCTCCCCCCCCCTCCCTGGGAACTATTATTTTAGCAACCCCCATGATGCTTCAGAAGTCAGATTCACCACCACATTAAGGACTGCTTAGTTTTTATAGGTCAGTATGTCTGTTCGCTACACTCAATCCTCTTCTTTTATACAGGGCTGGCAGAGGATGTGAAATTATTGTTTGTGTATTGATAAAGGTTCTATAACATGAAAGAATTGCTTCCCCATCTCTACAAAATACCTATTGGAAAATTATTTTGCCCCTTACTGCATTGAGTGTTTGAATCACCTAAGTATCAATCCAGCTTTTCAACGTAATGATATATTAATTAATAATTTATTTTTAATATAAGAGAAAAATTTTGGGCACCTGCACAAAACAACTACTTCTTATATTTTTAGTCAAAACAATTTTATCCAAGTAGCCATATAATCAATTATAAGGACACTAATGATTGCATGTGAAAGGAAGATAATTTGACTACTGGTCCTGATCTGCAAATTATTTTAATTGAACTCTACAGTATTAAAGAAATAAAAAACTGTGAAATATGGAGGCATTTATTTATTCAACTTCTTATGAGCACGTTTACATTTGTTACAAACATGACCAGCTCCACTAAGAACTACCTGATCAGTACTATTCTGAGTGGGTTTAGGAGTATTATTGGGTCTTTGATGTTTGACACATGTACCAGTTTTGTGATCATTGAGTCTATGAAGGGCACATTTTCCAGGTCCTTCAATCCTACCTTTTTTCAGAGCAGGAGAAAGCGGTTGTTCTTCAGAACTTACAGCTTCTTTGGGGTTTGTTTTTTCAGTTACAGGTTCAAATGATTTGTCTAAATTCTTCTTTAGAACTTCTATTTGGTGAGCATTTCCATACAGTTTAGCCCTCTCCCTTGCCATGCTATGAATGAGTCCATATTCTTTGCTTTTCTCAATCATTTTATCACGGTTGCTAATAAAACTACTCCTAAAATGGAAAAATAGTTTTGGTTTAAAATAAAAGTTGAAAGTTATGAAAATTATAAATGATTTAAAACAATAAAATAAGTAACAATGAAATAAAGGTTAATATTAGGGATTTGCGTTGAAAGTAAAATTCCAAGGTTCTTTCGGTCTTCTACCATAATTATTCATTTTCGGACCAGGATAGATGAGCCAAGTTGTATTAAAAAACCTCCAAACGATGACACACATTTGGACCATATTTCTGGTGTGCATTGTGGGATAAATGAAAAAGGTTAAAATGATTATAAGATGATAAAGAGAAATTGGAGGAGATTACTCTTTGATGAAGAAGAAACTGCCTAGGATGATGCTAAAGTCCTTACCTTTTGGTAATGGTGCCAGAATGACACATATGGTAGTAGAAAAACTGATGGAATAAAGGTGAAGATGGTTGGTTGCTATAGCAAGAGAAAATTAATGTAAGAGCAGTAAGAAATATCTTGTGGGGAGAGGACAGGGGTGAAGATGAAGGCGGTAAGAGAAACAGTTATTTTGATAGTGAAAATGGTAATAATAAAAATTAGAATAATCTGAAAGAAATGTTAATCGGTCATCTCATAATAAAGTTATTGCCTATGTTTAGCAAGACATGATTCTAGCTTCCTCAGGACTCCCCTCTTTCCTGAAGCTGAAGAGTTTTGATTTACCTCCTTTCCTAGTTACTCCTTCCATTGCTAGTTCTATTGGAGCAGTGTTTTTATAATTAACAAAATATGTTAAAACTTTGTATTGATATGGATCATAAAAGTCTACAAGTATAAATTCTGATAATGATTATGTAAATTAATAAGGTAGGCAGATGATCATCTCAAAGGTAGGGGTCAAGATGATAATTCCCTGTTTGATTATTTATAGTCTATGGTATTACTTCAAGATTAAAGTATTATTCGACTGAAAACTTATTAATAGAAAAACACAAGGACTGTTTATTTTTTTTTAATCAATGTTTTAAATACTAATAACTGAAAATTAGTTTTGAGTTGAACTCCTCGAGTAATGTATCCATAAATTAAAATTTTTGTGCACATTTCTTGTAAGGCAACACCGAAAAAATTATTCTGAAAGTTATATATTCAGAGCAAGTTTAATGTTAATGGAATATGTTGTCTATAATAAATAAAAAGTTATTTCAAGTGCATTCTTTGACTAGTGGTCATGTTTTTATTTAATTTACATTTGTTATATTTTTGTTAGTCTAAAGTCAAAGGTATCAGCTAACAAATATCACCTCTTACAACAAAAAATAACTCCTTTCAAGTTTGTTGTTATTGGTAACCGGAATAAAACTAAATCATTTAATTTTTCTCACCTTATTGCAAGGAGTTGCAGGATGACACCAACAACAGTAAATGACACCAACAAACTTACAATAGCAGAGTTTGAATATCTTCTAAATTGTTTATAACCACTCTCTGATTGAGACCCATAATATGATTTATAATGCTTCTGCCATGAAAAGGGGTCCTTGTAATAATCATTTCCACCAGCTGTTGTATAAGAACTCTTGCCTGAACCCCTTAAAAATAAAACACTTTAAATTAGTAATGTATTCTTCAATATTGGTGCCAGTTATCTGTCTCAGCAGTCACTTCTCTTTTATTTCTGCTAGTTTTTTGGAAAATATCGAGTGCCCTTCTTCCAGCTGCATATCGCTATGCGAGATAGGGACTGGGTTAGGTGCTTACTGCAGCTACACTGATATTTATCGCCTGGTTTCCCCCTTGCTTCCAAATCTCAACTGTGTCAAACCGCAAGACGGTTATCTCAGTGCAACCAAAAATTAATAGAAATGGAGAAGTACCACTGAAGAAAATAGTTAACAGTAAATTGGAAGAAAAGTGCCTACCAAAGCAGCACTCTCTAATTCTGATCAAGCCTTTCATAAAAGGGTAATTCACATTCAAGCTCTAGGGCCTTTAAGATTCTATCAAGATGTATTCATTTACAAGTTATCAATCCCAAAAATTGACATAGCTAATACAGTAACAATTAATATACGCTTCTAAATTAACCATTGAAGTCATTGACTGCATGATAAATCAATCAGCCATCACGGATCTACTTGGATCTGCTAAAGAAGCAGTGAGCATAGCTGTGTAATGGTACTACTACACGACAGGAAACCACCTGACCTCCCACCAGAGCCATTGAGGCCCTGGCCTTTTATGGGCTATTGAATAAAAACCGTTAAATTTTAATAACTTTTCTAAAGTATCTTTTCCAAAATTCAAAAGAAAGTTCAATTAAACCTCAATAGTTACGACAACATTATCATTAATGAGAAATAGTGGCTATGAATGTAGTATAAAAAAGAATAAAATAGAGTACTTATTCAAGTGAATTTTCATATTTGCTTCCACATAGGCAATCAATCATTTTATTATCCAAGCAAACCTAATATATTATTTATACCATGACAGCCCTAAATAAGAGTAAATCCAGTAACTCTATTTGAAAGAATTCATGTTCAACCACACACAAGAACATTATTCAACCAACCAAAGCAATGAGGCAGTGCAGGTCGTAAGGTGTTGAAGTCACAAACCAAGAAATAATTGTTAGTCTTCAGAGAAACTTTGGGAATGAGAAGTCTATTCAGGTTAAATAATATGTCGTGATTTCAAATGTACATTGTTGACAGATAAAATTGAAATACAAATCAATTAATGGAAAATATTTGCCAAAGCTTAACTAGAATGCCAGAAATATTAGTCAGCAACAAAGGTAAAACGAGACTTTTTTCCTAACTTTGAAAACATTAATTTGACATTTTTAAATTGGTCGCTACTTAAAGATAATATAAACTATATCCCAAATTTTCAAAAAGTAAAATAAAATAGGTAGCATTTTTGTTTCACAATTTAATATTGTAATGCTATTTTGGAATTTAAAAACAAACCTTCCTTACAACTCTTAATGAGTTATATATCATAGAAACTAGCATTCAAATAACAAGCAAATTATAGCCCTTGTATACTTTAAGGTTAATTAGGAAATGAGATATTAAAATTTAAAATACTGACTTTCAGACGATGTTGAATGTTTTTGTCAAATTTACATAACCATATTTTTTAAATAGGTAGATATAATTCAATCATATTTAGGGTTTTCTTAGTTCATGTGGGAACACTATTGTACCAAATTCATTTAAATTTTGGTTAGACAGGTCAAATTTTCATTTAGTTTGATGATATGTTATAGAATGATCTGATGCAAATACTTGAGATTCAATTCTTCATAATACAGATGGAGTGGCATAATATGCCATATATCAAAAATAATATAAAAATACTAATAAATTGGTAATTTATTTATATGCTTTAAAAATTCCTCAACTAAAGCTTCAATTTAAAGTAATCTCATAAGAATAATTCAAAAACTCACCTATGAAATGATTCCGAGTAAGGTGATGATTTCCGTTCAGTAGTAAATGGATCATCATATGGAGCATTTAATTTTCTCCTATGATGTAAGGTAAGATCATAAGCCCTTCTTTTAGAGGGATTGATTAGAGTAGAATATGCTTCATTAATTTGCACAAACTTTTCATGCATAGAAGGGTCATTCATATGTCGATCAGGGTGATTCTAAAAGAACAACAAACTTTTAATCTAGCATTTTATAATAAACCTGTAATTTAGAATAATTTCATTGAATAACCTGTTTGGAAAGAATGATAAAAGCATCTCTTATTTCTTTTGAAGAGCATGTTGGAGGGACCTTCAAAATGTCATAGTAGGTCCGGCTAATGCCTCTAAAGAAATATTAATAAAATGAATATATATTTTTTTTAAAAAAGTATTAACAGTTGTAATCAACAGGAAACAAAATAATTCACCTTTTAAAAAGGCATAAAAAAGGAAAACTGTTCAAAATGCAACTCCGAGAAAAAAGGCGGAAATTGAAAAACATAGCAAGTTTGAGGGCATAATAAAATATGAAAAATTCAAACCTTAATTATAACTATCAATATACTATTGTGTCATATGAATAAACTAATAATTTTGAAAATCGTACGGCACGACCTTGCCGCCATGATTATTATGGCTAGACATATGATGTCCAAGGAGGATAGCCATTCACAATAATAATTAAATCTGTGCTGCTCTTTGGTAGTTACAACAATATTAGGTTACCTAAAATAAAAAATATTATTTATTAATGTCCAATATGTTTGTAAGACCATTGTCGGGTTATTATCAGGTTTCAACCCGTTTTAACTACAGTGTGACTAAGGATTTTATATTTGAGTTCATCAGTAAATAAATTATTTTGGTCAAAACACAATATACTAAATAATTATTTAATAAAAATGATGTTTGAATAAGTTGGTAAAACGTGTAGCCATTAATAATAAAGATAAGCAGCAAGAATATTATAATTTTGTAATGTTATTTACAATTTCTCAATTTAAAGGAACGGACTCCGTTACGAGGATTATAACTTCAGATGACAAATTACATGACACCTAAGTCTGAAGCTAGCCTTTCGATGGTAACAAGGGTGATGTGTCACCCCACGCAGATTTATTTTTAGCAGATTTCCCTTAATGGAAATCTGCTATTGAGGTCGTACTCATGATGCGATTTTTGAAAATTTTCTTCAAATGTCCATCGATCCTACCCAGGAGATGACGAAAATGAGGTCCGTTCAAAATTTTATATATATATATATATATATATATATATATATATTTGTATTTATATTAAGTCTGTTAACGCTCTAGCGGTCGCAATTTTTGTTTGATCGTTACCAAGATATTTAAACGTTTTATGCAAAAAGACAGATCAAGTTCATTAGTAATTATTATTAATGGCTGAAATCGGACCAGTGGGAGGGGGGGATTTTCGAAAAGTCAAAATATCTCCGTTACCATACGTCGGATCAAATAATTGTATAGATCTAATCTTATTGCAAATTTAATTTACTATAAATATTGGTCTATACATTTATTATCTATCTTGAATATTAACCGAGATATTTGCATTTTTATTAAATTTGGGCCGATATCGGATGACTGTTTCCCGCCAAAAGCTAGTTTGGGCCTTGTATGGAGATTTCTTTATTGTATAACTTCACGTGGGAAATCTGATTATAATTAGTTTACACAGCCCCTGCGTGTCGGACTTTTTATGTATTTTTGGTTGACGTGGTAGGGCAATTCTTAGTCACTTGCTAATCTCACTTCGCGTTAGTACTGTTCGATTGAGAGCAGTGCCGGCTCGTAGCTAAAATTAGTGGGGGTGCTGCTCCAGAAATTTTTTAGCCTTTATTATAAAATTGTGTAAAAGGAAACAAACATGTATGAAAAGAAAATTTATTCAGAAACTTGAAAAATCCTAAAAGAACAAAACCATTTTTTACTTATTTTAACCTAAATTGTTACAGTTCAAGTTGAAACTATTCATTTAAAAATGAAATCCATTCTTCTTGTTTTAATTTGCGCGAAAAGATTAATAATTTTCCCTTTGATCTCTGGATGACAACTGAGGAAATCAGCACGCCAGGGTCGGCACTGCGGGAAGGACAGTGCTCTCTCTCCTTTGCAGCCTCGCCTGGAGCTGCCTGTGTACGCATGCGCACAACAGTCAAACACCTCGCCGCTAGAACTGTGAAGCTCACAGTTCCATACAAAGATTTTTGTATCTTTTTTCATAAACTGGGGGATGGTTACTGCATTAAGCTTAAGGATTATATATTATACAAGTATAAAGAAAGAATTAAAGAAAAAAGGCTTATTATATTAAATGTTATAGATAATATCAAGTGGAAATTGGGGGGTGCTGCAGTTCCACAGTGCCTATACACGAGCAGCCACTGATTGAGAGTGTTGGCATCCGTGTCAGAGCCAATTTACTTGATTTTTCACGTGCTTGGAGTGACTAGTAACCCCTGTTACCTTTCTCAGTTGCCGAATATTTTTAACAATCATTTGTATAAAGTGGATTCTTGCAATGTTAATGACCCAAATTTTGCAGCATTTGTGAAAGAGTGTCTAGAGGCTGAAAGCAATGTAAATTCTGGTGATGACTCAAGTGGTGAAGAAGGTATCCTACAGAAAGAAAGTGATGTTGATGACATAATAGAAGGATACTCTTCAAAAGAGGAGGAAGAAACGTCATCGTCTCTCGGACACTGTTAAAGGTAAAAAACGCCCGTCACGCAGGGGCTGCGTAAACTAAGCAGATTTCCCACGTGAAGTTTTACAATAGAGAAATTTCACGAGTGCCGAGCAGTCAAGGAAGCGACCGAACTAGCTTTTGGCGGGAAAGTCACTCTCGTCCGTTAGCCACCCAGATTTAATAAAAATGCAAATATCTCTGTTAATATTCAAGATAGAGAATAAATGTATATAACAATATTTATAGTAAATTTAATTTGCAATAATATTGGATTCTGTAAATTTTTCGATCCGGCGAATAGTAACGGAGATATTTCGAATTTTTGAAAACCCTCCCCTCTAAACCCCCCCCCCAAAGGTCCGATTTCAGCCGTTAACGAACTTGAACTTTCTTTTTACATAAAACGACTAAATATCAAGTTTGGTAACGGTTAAACAAAAATTGCGACCGCTAGAGTGGTAACAGACAAATATATATGTATATATATATATATATATATATATATATATATATATATATATATAGAGAGAGAGAGAGAGAGAGAGAGAGAAAGAGAGAGAGAGAGAGAGAGAGAGTTTTGAACGGACCTCATTTTCGTCATCTACTAGGTAGGATCGATGGACATTTGAAGAAAAAATTTCTAAAATTCCGTCATGAGTACAACCTCAATAGCTGTTTTCCCTTAAGGGAAATCTGCTAAAATGGCCAAGTATGGTCATTGAAACCACCTAAACCAATCAGAACACATGGAGCTCAGGTTGGCCGTGCCAAGGTAAGTATAGCTGAGTTCATAAGACATGAGACACTGGCTAGGATGCGCAGTAGCAAAGAAGGCTATTGCGCATGCTCCCGTTATCAGTCTGTTAACGACTCTCGTGAGCTACGGATATGTATCGGGCGTCCTGAAAACATTAGCCCTCAGTGTGTATGTAGTGTAGCTTGAAGCTAAAATCTAACCCTATCTTGGTTATGTAGGAAGAAATGTCGATATAAATCCCTGCAAGGTCTTGCAGCCTCAAGCTAATACGTTGCAACAATTATTTTTGTTTTTAAAAAAAGAAATCGGTTTTCGATACTTGAATTTTAATATCGAAATACCGATATATCGGGGGGGGGGGGGAATATCAAGTATTATTTAGAAATTTTTTGGGGGAAATATTGATATTTTTTCACCATCCCTAGTGTACCTGTCAATAAGTCGCCATTTAAATTTAAATTGACAGTGATAGTGACATACATTCAAGCGGCGATGATAATGATGAGCCCTTAAGCGGCATTGAGGAGATGGGGTTGTCATTTGACCAATTTTAAAGCAAATATATATATATATATATATATATATATATATATATATATATATATATATAAAAGTTAACTTGTTATATTTTATTTAACTTCTATTAATTTAGATGGTAAATAAGTTATTTTGATATTTTTTGAAAATTAATTTTGGTAAGAAAATTATCTGTAGGTTTTTAAAAAGGTATTTGTAAGTTTTAAGTATCACAAATCATTGTGTAATTTATAAAAAAAAAATGATCTTTACATTTTTAAAAATATATCTTTAAGTATTAAAAATAATTATCTGTAAGCTTATAAATTATCTTTAAGTTTCTAAACAAATATCCATAAGTTTTAAGTATAAATAATTTTCTGCAAGTTTAAAAAAAAATTTAAATAATAATGTCAAAATATTATTTATGTAAACTATGCAAGTATATGCAATTCCACTAACTTGCTATTATCACTAATCAATAATAAATTACGTTTTTTGTGCATTAAATAAATTATTATTTTATTTTTTTATTCATGTTTGATTTTTAATAATGTTTAATCAATGCTGCTTCTCATTTTCTGCACTATATTTTTATATAAATTAGGAAAAGTAGAACATATACTAGAGAAAGGTTAGACTGCAGGTACTCAGTATCGATACTTAAAGGACTGGAGCAAGTGTACGGCATGCTGGCAAATATGTTCAGCTTGGGTAGTACACGTCCTCTCATCCCCACCAAGCCTACCACCCATCCCCACCCCCATGCGCGGACTGTCTCATGTCTCATGAACTCAACATATACAAGGGCCGTGCGAGTTAAGGCGTTGGTCTTAATCTCGCGTGTTAGACCTAGGGTGGCGGGTTCGATTCACGCCCTGGGCAGTAGAAATTTATTTAGTGAGGGACTCATTAAATAAACTCCTTGGGCCCACCCTGGCTAGAAAAGTGTGGTACCAGTAGATAACCCGTCCCGATTAGCCATTGTAGCATAAAGTGGACGTAAATCAAACCAAACAAAACCAACCAGAACACAATCCCATAATATTGTAAAAATCCCTCGAGTAAAACCCTATTCAAACATCACATCTGAACTTGATGCCCTACACTTATTTATTGACCCAACTATAGTTGAAAGAAATGTTCAATTTACAAACCTGGAAATATGTATTCGTGAAAATTACATCTATGCACACGAGCAAATGACAAAAAAAGTGAAAACTGACAGGAAATGCCGAAAGCCTACGTGCGAGCATCGCAAGCGTGTAGCAACTGCTTCAAGTAGTGATTTTTCAATCTATTTTTTTTATTTTTCAGTTGTCGAGACGTATTAATAATAATTTAATATAAATGTCAAAATTAAATAAATCATTGTGTTAACATTAATCTCCTTTATTGATTAAAAAATCCCTTGATGTGACCCGTTTTTTTTTTTTTTTTTTTTTTAGAAGAATAAAAGAGTAAATATATATACCAGCCAAGGTACCCGGCTTGGCCCGGGAAATCATTTGAGGCGGAAGATTCTTAACTGTTTTAGCAGATTTCCCTTAAGGGATATATATATATATATATATATATATATATATATATAAAATTGTATCCTCTGTCTGTACATTGATTTTTTTCGCGAAATTTCACGGTAACTTTTCGTTTCACATGTCATAGACACCATAACTACATTTTGTTTCTTTCTTGTCTGTTTGTTTGTTTGTTACCTTTTCACGCATAAACGGCTGAACCGAATTTTATGAAACTTGGTATGTATATTACTACTAGCCCAACTTAGACTTTAGGCTATATTAATATTATCTAAGACGAACAGGAGTGGGGGTTATAAGGGAGGCCTGAAATTAAAAATAGCGATATTTCGTTTCCTATTGCTTTTTCAGCAAATATGCACATAACAAAAGTTGTTTATTTTGTAATTTAGAGTAACTTTTGTTATATGCACTTTTCCCGTATACGGAAGTATAAATGCGTTATACGCTAAAAACTATAGCGGGAGCCCACAATTTTATTTGGCACAAAAGACTCAACCGAACTAAACCAAACTCAGTATGTGGATTAGTACTAACGCCTTTCTTATAATAAGCCTTACTAACATTTCTAGGGACGGGCAGGAGTGGGGGTTATAAGGGAGGCCTTAAATTAAAAATAGCGATATTTCGTTTCCTATTGATTTTTCAGCAAATATGCACATAACAAAAGTTGTTTATTTTGTAATTTAGAGTAACTTTTGTTATATGCACTTTTGCCATATACGGAAGTATAAAGGCGTTATACGCTTAAAATTATAGCGGGAGTCAACAATTTTATTTGGCACAAAAGACTCAACCGAACTAAATAAAACACTCAGTATGTGTATTAGCACTAACGCCTTCCTTATAATAAGCCATACTATAACATTTCTAGGGACGGGGAGGAGTGGGGGTTATAAGGGAGGCCTGAAATTAATAATAGTGATTTCCTATTGGGGTTTCGGCAAATATGCACATAACAAAAGTTGTTTATTTTGTTATTTAGAGAAATTTGCTCAACACTTCTTTTCAATATGAACTACCAGGTACCTCACCTGAAAACATTAATTCAAATGTATGTCAATATATTCTCCTTAATAATTCAAATCTATGCATAATGCACAGGAAACGGGAAATATGACAATATGCAGGACAGTGAAGTCTTACATAAAAAATTAATTTGATTATTAACAAATCCCCAGAAACGGCGGGTGTTGCCCCTAAACACTGGGACGGGTAAATGTCAAAATATTGTGCAAAATAAAGCCTTGCCAAAAATATACCATCACCATTCAGCCTCAAATGAATTCCCGTGCGAAGCCGGGTATTTGAGCTAGTATATATATATATATTTGTTCGTTGCCGCACTAGCGGTCGTAATTTTGGTTTATTCGTTTTATGTAAACAGAAAAATTAAGTTCGTTAATGGCTGAAATCCGACCAGTGGGAGCAGGGGGGGGGTGGGTTTAGAGAAGAGGAATTTCGAAAATGTTTAATATCTCCGTTATTATACGTCGGATGAAAAAATTGTATATAACCAATTTTACTTCAGAAGTAATCTTCTATAAATGTTGTAATGTACGTTTTTTTACTAACTTGATTATTAACCGAGATATTTGCATTTTATAGTTTTCGGCCTTCAGTAAACAGTTTTATGTAAAAAGAAAGATCAAGTTCATTAACAGCTGAAATTGGAACAGTGGGAAGGGGGGTTTAGAGGGGAGGAATTTTGAAAATTCGAAATTTCTCTGTTACTATACGTCGGATCGAAAAAATGTATAGAAACATTCTTATCGCAAATTAAATTTACTATAAATATTGTTCTATACTCGGGATTATGGGCTGACGGTGGAGGTCCATCATCAACTGAAGGATCAAAAGGTCAAACACACCTCCACTCTTAATGCTTCATTCATTAAAGAAAGAGTACTTTTGGGGCTAACCGTCCCATCTTCAGTGCTCAAGAGCTGGTCCCGGCGATACATCGTGATGATGATGATAATGATTTTTAATCCAGACATTTGGATTTTATAGTTTTCCGCCTTCAGTAAACCCCCACTCCTAGTGTCATATTAATAATAAGCGGATATACGATGAACCACTCATTACAAGGTTAAATACCAAATATTGTTTTCATTGAACTCTCAGTTTGTGAGATATATGCAAATACATTCTGTTTAATTCACGCAGCGGTCACGTGACGGACTTTTTATTTTCCCTAATTTCACCAAATGTTTAGTAAATGCAGATGTGACGGGCCACAGTTCAATGTCGCAAAAGCTTTAATTCAACTGCTTAATCTACAACTAAAGTTGAAGTTAATTAATGACTAAAATAGGGCCAGGGAGAAGGGAATTAAAGATGAAATGTATGCATTATTATGCATCTCCAATTTATTTTATATAGCCAATCTTGTTCATAATTAATGCCCTATAAATGTTTCTCTAATCTAAAAACTATTTATATCTATTTTATAATTTTCGTTCATTAGTGAACCACCACTCCTACTAATATGATTTTCACTTCAAACTATTGTTACATTCACATCCAACGTAGGCTTAAAGTTTTTTTTTTAAATAGGGTAAGTGGTTAGAGAAATGGAGGGAGATTAGAATGCCCAGCTGACACTTGTATAATTTATAATGACACAATGTATTATTTCCGTTCGAGGGAAAACATTTCACGTGTCCACAGCATGGTGGACCTCGTTTTGCACTGTAAAATAAGATATATTTTAGAAAATAATACATTTTTGAAATTTTTTATTTTTTAAATGGCTCTAGGATTTCAAGTACCTCTCCTCTCCCTTTTGGCGACCATATATTTATAATAGTTCCTCCCAAGATTCCTCCGATATACTTCCTTTAGGCCACTTTGTCGTCAAGACTAATGTCAGTTAAGCAATTTATTTATTTCAAATTTCGAAAAAATGAGCACTTGCAAACTAAATTTTTGATTGCCATGATCGACACATATCTAATTCTATCTAATCTCTTTTTAGTTCTTTGGATTTAAAACTAAGTTGGAAGGGAAATACAATTCAGGGTTATCAAAAGGTTATTGTTTATGCAGGTTATCTTCAACAGAAACATTTCTTACTAAAATCAATCTAAAGTTTTTTTCCACACTTTTAAATATGGAGAAACACCAGAAAATGCCAAAAGTGGCGAAGGTATTTATTTTTTTTAATAAGCCTAAATTATGTTTTTATTCCCTTTTTAACTATTTGATTTATGTTTTTATCTCTGTTAACTTTGATTTTCATTAAATATTATCCGTCAATTATATTTATTTATATTATAGTTTATTATTATATTAGTACATTGACATCAAATTTTTATTTTAGGTGAAAAACAAAGCACCTGCTGAAATCCAGATTACTGCAGAACAACTTTTACGAGAAGCAAAAGAGAGAGATTTGGAGATTGTTCCACCAGTAAGTTATGCTTTATGAATGTTCTAATTTATACTAGATGCATTCCTATAATTTTAAAACAATGAATTTAATTTTAATTTTCAGCCTCCAAAGCAAAAGATTTCTGATCCTGAGGAATTAGCAGATTATCAGCATCGCAAACGAAAAGCTTTTGAAGATAATATTAGAAAAAATAGAATGGTAATTAGTAACTGGATTAAATATGCTCAATGGGAAGAAAGTCAACGTCAAGTTGATCGAGCAAGATCCATTTACGAAAGAGCTCTTGACGTTGATCATCGAAATATTACATTATGGCTAAAATATACAGAAATGGAAATGAGGAATCGTCAAATAAATCATGCTCGAAACCTTTGGGACCGTGCAGTAACAATTCTTCCTAGAGCTAATCAATTCTGGTACAAATATACATATATGGAAGAAATGCTTGGGAACATTGCTGGTTTGTATATTTAACTTTTATTAATGTAGAAGAACATTTTGTTGAATTATTACATCTCTTATCTTTATTTTACTTGAAAATTTGGAACATTAATAAATATTTAAATTTCCTAAAAGTAACTACGTGTTTTGAGGACAGACTTGTTACAATTCTGCTCTGACCAATATATATATATATATATATATATATATATATATATATATATATATATATATATTATATATATATACATACAGATATACAATTAAATAAATAAAGAGATAGATAAAGAAACTATATTTTGTTTAAAACGATTACAGGGTTTTGGTTAAAGAATATTTTAAATTTTTATAACCGAATATAAATATCTTTAAAAATTGAAATACTCAATATTTAGCTATTTCTTGTAAAAGTTTGTTAATGTACGAATCTTACCTGGAGGGGGTGTTTAGAGATATAATACAAAGTTATAATTATCTCTGTAATAATGCGACCTATCGAAAAATGTAGTTGTATCAACAGGCTGTTAACTGATCTTGTGAACAGGTAAACCTGATTAAAATAAACCAGACAAAAAATGTTATAACAATAAATGCTAGTTCATCCACACGTAAAATGGTTTAAAAAAAATTCATTATAAAGAAATACAACCAGGATAGAATGAGAATTGCAATAATTCTTTTCTTGATGCTTTTATTTATCTTATGATATAGTGGCTTGGTTTTGCCAGTATATATATATATATATATATATAATACTGTTGTCATACCTCTCGGCAGATGCCGTCATTACTGCCTGATTGTCGAGTACATGTGGTAAGCACTTTCAATGTACTGAACTATAATATATTATGGGTCCAGGATAGTGCTATCAAAGCACTTGTCATGTGTACTCAATGATTAGCTTGTAACGAAGGCATTTACCGACATGTTTGACAATAATTTTACCTTAATTTATAAATCTTAGATAAGAAACAGACAAAAATAGGTTCTGTTTTGTTAAAACTATGTTGATTAGGACTTTTTTTTTTCTCTGATGGCAATTGTTTGTCAATTATTCATTTTTTGAAGTGAAGTAATTATATTTCAGGAACTAGACAAGTATTCGAAAGATGGATGGAATGGGAACCAGAAGAACAAGCATGGCTTACATATATCAAGTTTGAGCTTCGTTACAAGGAAATTGAGAGAGCTAGAGACATTTATAATAAGTTTGTTCTTGTCCACCCTGATGTCCAAAATTGGAAACGATTCGCAAAGTAATTTTTAAAAAATATTTTAAAATTATGCTTCACACAATTAGAAAAAATAATTTCATAGGGGAATTATGTGAATGCTTTGTATAAATTATTATTTCCTTTTTTTGTTATTTTTACATTGTACAAGTACCTCACATCTACTGTGTTTATAAAATAATTACTAAACATGCCTTATATAATGTTTGATTTTGGAATTCAAAGTTAGGAATGAAACATTTGTGAAATACAAGAGTTTTTATAAAGTATTTTTTTCTTAAAGTCTATATTTATGGTTTTGGATAAAATAAATGATTTCAACATGGAGTTAATGTCTTATTTATACTATCAGAGCTAATTGGGGAGCTAATAATATTACATAATGATCTGTTAAGAGCCCTTTATAAATAAAAATTAAAAAGTATGTTTTATTTTTGTTGCTTCCAGTTTTGAAGAGAGGCATGGATTTATTTCAGGCGCTCGAAAAGTTTATGAACGAGCTGTTGAATTTTTTGGTGAAGAAATTTTGGATGAGAGACTGTATATTGCTTTTGCAAAATTTGAAGAAGGACAGCGAGAGGCAAGTTTATTTTATTACCTATTAATCAAGTTTATTAATATGATTTGAAGTTTTAATATATGAACACTTTTCATTCATGGTTTAAAATATATGTATAAAACAATTTTAAACCTCTTTTTGTAAGCATGCTGAAACAGTTTGAGATGCCACAGTCTCGATGGCAGTAACTGGAGGCTCAAGATATCTTTTTACTACCTATTTAAGGTTTCATGTTTATTGTGTTAAAGGAGTTTTAGAGTGCATATTTATTCGAAAGATTTATAAAGGCTCACTCAGATAATCTGATTCATATGGATGTCTTAATGGTTGTGTATTAAAAAAAATATTATTATAATTGTTTGTGTTCGCTTAGATTTGCATACCAAAAGCAAATAAAAAATTATTTTGTACAGGGTGAAAGTTTATTTCTATTTATGTAACTTTCTGACTCAGTTATTGCATATGCCACATCTGGAATTTATGGTTAGTAAAGTTAATAATAATGCATCACCATTTCCTAATTTTGAAATAAAAAAACAGACTAATAACTTAAATAATTTTCTATTTTAATCAAGATATATTTTATCACTGATAACTTTAAATTTTACATTTATTCACCTTGTGTAGCTTAGGTTATTCTAATAAATGAAAATGAAAATAAAGCAATATTTATCTATCTATATATATATATATATATATATATATATATATATATATATATATATATACATACACTAGCTCAGATGCCCGGCTTCGCCCGGGAATTCATTTGAGGCTGAATGGTGTGGTATTTTTTTGGCAAGGCTTTACTTTGCACAATATTTTGACATTGTTTAGGGTTTATAGTTACCTGTTGTTGCTGTGAATTTTTTAATAATAAAATTAATTTTTATGTAATACTTCACTGCCCTCCATATTGTCATATTTCCCGTCTCCTGTGCATTATGCATAGCTTTGAATTATTAAAGTCAAAATATTAACATAGGTTTGAATTAATTTTTCCATGTTAGGTACCTGGTAGTTCATATTGGAATGGATTCATTAGCATATCAATATTTCTACGCAAATTACTTGCTTCATACATAGTTCCTGAAAAAATGTATAAAACAAAAGTTACTCTAAATAACAAAGTAAACAACTTTTGTTATGTGCACGTTTGTCGAAAAACAAATAGACAACGAAATATCGCGAAGTTTTATTTCATGCCTCCCTTATTACCCCCACTCCCGTTCGAACCTAAAAATTTTAATATAGCTTATAATCATGGAAGAATTAATACTAATTGGCATACCGAGTTTTGTTAAGTTCGGTTCAATCCTTAGTACCCAATAAAATTGTTGGCTCCTGCTAAAGTTTTAGTGTATATCTCGTTTATACTTTGTTATAAGAGAAAAGTGAAAATCACAAAAGTTACTTCAAATACAAAAAGATCTACTTTTGTTATGTGCATATTTGCAGAAAACCCAATAGAAAATGAAATGCCGCTATTTTTAATTTCAGGCCTCCCTTATAACCCCCACTCCTGCCCGTCCCTAGAAATGTTGGTATGGCTTATTATAATGAAAGCGTTAGTACTAATAAACATACCGAGTTTTATTTAGTTCGGTGAGCCTTTTGTGCCAAATAAAATTGTTCACTTCCGCTATAGGTTTTAGCGTATATCTTGTTTATAATTCTAATTTCTAATAATTTTATACGACAAAAGTGTATATAACAAAAGTTACTCCAAATAACAAAATAAACAACTTTTGTTATGTGCATAATTGCCGAAATGCAATAGGAAACGAAATATTTCTATTTTTAATTTCAGCCCTCCCTTATAACCCCCACTCCTGTTCGTTTCAGAGAATATTAGCATAGCCTAAAGTCTAAGTTGGGTTAGTAGTAATATACATACCAAGTTTCATAAAATTCGGTTCAGCTGTTTATGCGTGAAAAGGTAACAAACAAACAAAAAACACACACGAAAGAAACAAAATGCAGTTATGGTGTCTATGACATGTGAAACGAAAAGTTATCGTGAAATTTCGAGAAAAAAATCAATGTACAGACAGAGGTTACAATTTCATATATATATATATATATATATATATATATATATATATACTAGCTAAGGTACCCGACTTCTTAGACTTAGGCGACTTATTTCATTTTCTATTTGTTTTTCGGCCATCGTGGACATAACAAAAGGTGTTTACTTTTTCATTTAGAGTAACTTTTGTTTCATAATTTTTTTTTTTTGGAAAATAAGGTATGAAGCAAGTTATTTACGTAGAAATATTGACTTGCTCAACAATTCTTTAAATATGAACTACTCAGGTACGTCACCTGAATAAATTAATTCAAATCCATGTTAAAATTTTATCTTTAATAATTCAAATCTATATTATTTTTTAACGTCAGTAACAGATTACACCAAGTAATGTATACTGCCCACTCCCTTCTCTTCACCCAAACATTAATTCATGTCAAACGCCCGTTAGCCCTTAAGCTTTTAGTATTATAAAGATAATGTAATCAGATTTGTTAATATAATTTATTGTATTACAGTATTCAGATCCTAAATGAGTTGGCACCACTGGAGGTGTGGAGTAGGGGTTACTTCCTTTGGCGTTCTGTTCTTCCACTTCTCTCCCGACCCCATATTAGTCTATATTTGCATGATAATTGATGCTTACACTTTTAGCAATGTAGTGTTATTCTCAGGAATTTGAATTTGTTTAATGATCATAAATAAATAATTTAAAAGGATGACCGCTGAGGAGGTCCACCTGGTTATTTCTGGTATTTATTAACTCTGCTACGTTAATATATGATGTATTTACTAAACATGCTATGTACCAATATGAATATACAGTTTACAATCGAGACTTACAAAAGAGTATTTTAAATGGCAGTTATAATGTACCTAAAACAGATGTCACCGTTTGGCTTTGTACGTCATGAAGGGGAAAAAAAATGTATTCATACATGGTTTGGATGACAGAATACTTTCTATAATTATGAGTTATATGGTCCATTACTTTATAAAAAAAAACTACATGCATAGGAGACGGGAAATATAAAAATATTAAAGACAGTGAAACCTTACAGAACAAATAATTTTATTATTCACAAATCCACAGCAACGACGGAAATAAATCCTAATCACTGGGATGGGGAATGTCAAAACGTTGTGGAAAGTAAAGCCTTGCCAAAAAAATACCATCTTCATTCTTTCTCAAATAAATTCCTGGGCGAAGCCGGGTACCTTAGCTAGTTACCAATAAAAACATTAAGGAACTTATTTCATTTTGTCAAAAAAGTAAAACAGAACGAAGATATTACATTCGAAACTCTTTGAGTTACATAACTGTGAACTGTGTTGAGCAGGCTTCTTAATATTTTAGCTCTGAACTCAAATATAATTTAATAACAAAGAGGCATCTACAAATACTCACACACAACAATGTACTGGACTGCTTAGAGATATTTCAGCTTGACCCTCATGACTTTAATTTACTTTCCTCGAAAGGTTAATGTTTCAGAACTTGAAGAAAGAACAATACAATTTTTTTGCATTACTTGTGCATAATTGGGCTAAACATCAGTTACAAATACTTTTTTTTTATTTTCTCCATTTCAAAATTAACTATTTTTTTTTCTATATTTTGTCGCAAAGCAAATAATGTTTGCTAGCAAGATATTCACAAATGTTGTTTTAAATCAGAAATTTAAATCAAAGTTTTTAAATTAATGCTTTACCACTAATTTTTGTTATGACTGTTATGATATATTACATCAGCTAGTGATGACAGTGTTTACAATAGTAATACTTTTAATACAGAATAAATATTGTTTTCTCATTATAATTGATTAATGTTATTGACAATATTATATTGCTATTTTTTAGCAAAAATAAACAATTAAGAATATATTATTTATATAAATAATAGATGTAATAATTTTCAGCATGACAGAGCAAGAGTTATATATAAATATGCCTTAGACCATCTACCAAAAGATCGCACTGCTGAGATTTACAAAGCTTACACTATTCATGAAAAAAAATATGGAGATAGGACTGGTATAGAAGATGTTATTGTTAGCAAAAGAAAATATCAATATTTAGAGGTACTATTCTTTCTTATTCAATTCTTTATATATGTTTTTATTTGTAAGCTGCCTATAATAAAGTGCAATTTCTCCCAAATAGAGAAACCTATCTTGTTTAAACTGTAAATAATTTAACATAATTAATATTCTATTCCCTTTGCAAAGAACCGGGTCTACCTAACAATCCTTATAACATATATTCTAGGATCATTCCATATCAAATTAAATAAAACAAAATTTTATTTAGTATATTGTTTATGTAGTACAACCACCATTAACCAAGGAGGACCAGACATAAGTTTTCTCCAGTAGGTTGACAGGCCTTATTGGACTGGGGGTCATTGGCGAGTTCATCTGCTGTCAGCTTGGCTGTGAATGGAATCTGAGAGCATCGGCTTGCCTGTAGATAGGGTCTAAGTACTAGTGTCAAAGTCATTTTATTACAAGGGGCTGTTCGACATATATATTCGCTAAAAAGCTCAGATGTAATCTGGTAGTGAAGTCTGAACTACATAACTTCAGCCTACTGAGGGTAGTAAAGCAAATATGGCAAATCTGTTACAAATCTATTGCCATGTATTTAATGGCTCAATGTGTCATTATTTTCCCCCTGTTACATAATGGACATATTATTACATTAATTTTATATTAATTTCTTTTCTTTTGTGTACCTTTACTTTATACAATTTTTAGGAAGTTAAATCGAGCCCAAATAATTACGATGCCTGGTTTGATCTTCTACGATTAGTGGAGGAAGAAGGAAATGTTGAAACAATAAGAGAAATGTATGAAAGAGCGATTGCGAACATACCACCATCAAAGGTATTAAGCTATTGCTTTATTTTCAGTTTCTTTTCTTTTCATTTTCATATTACTGGACAATATTTCAAGTAGCAAACACAGTCAATTTCCACAATAAACATTTAATAGCACTTTCACAGACACCACTCTTATTATTTGTACAGTCAGTGAGATTATAACTAGGAAATTAGTCTCTGACTGATTTGTTCAATTTAAAATTTTGTTTTTAAATGATCAGCTTTTTTGTTTTTATTTATTTATTTATTTTTTCCATGATAAGCTTTAAATACATTGCTAAACATCCATTCAAATTTCAGGAAAAGGATATGTGGCGTCGTTATATTTATCTATGGATTAATTATGCGTTATATGAAGAATTAGAAGCTGAAGATGAAGACAGAACAAGGCAAATATACAGGACATGTTTAGATATAATACCACACAAGACTTTCACCTTTAGCAAAATATGGCTCTTGTATGCTCAATTTGAAATAAGACATAAGAACTTGGCAACAGCAAGAAAAACTTTAGTTAGTATTTCTATATTATTTTTGTTATTTTATAGTTTATGTGTATGTGCATTATGATATATTCACCTTCCTTTTTTGTTTAGGGAATGGCTTTAGGAGTTTGTCCCAGAGATAAACTGTACCGTGGGTATATTGATTTAGAAATACAGCTGCGGGAATTCGACAGATGTAGGACATTGTATCAAAAATTCTTAGAGCATGGCCCAGAAAATTGTATTACTTGGATGAGAGTAAGTATTTTACTTTTCAAGTACCTCTACTATAATTTATTGGGACATTTAAGCAGATTTCCCTTAAGGGAAATCAGCTATTGAGGTTGTACTCATGACGCGATTTTTGAAATTTTTCTTCAAATGTCCATCGATCCTACCCAGGAGATGACGAAAATGAGGTCTGTTCAAACCTGTATATATATATATATATATATATATATATATATATATATATATATATATATATATATATATATATATACATATATATATATATATATATTAGCCAGCTTTGATGTCGAGTCATTATTTACTAACGTTCCAGTACAAGACTCCATCGACCTAGTTAAAAAGGAAGGTTGGTTAAATAATGAGATGTTAGAATTATTTGAATTAGTACTAACTTCATGTTATTTTCAATATGATAATAACATATACAAACAAAAACAAGGACTCGCTACGTAGCCCCCTGTTTCATAATTTGGCAACACGGCAAGGAATCACTTTGACGAGTTCAGTTTAACGGAATAGAAGCCACCCACAGACAAATTCAACCATAGAATTAGAAAATAAAGGTAAAGTAATAATAATTATCAAACGCACACAATAGATGTAAGCCACACTGTGTACAGAATATCTTCAATAACAGAGATATCTGAAGGTATACACAAGGTATACCCTCGCCGTACAGGGTTGTAATTCTATTTTTGAGGCTGCATCGCTGGGAAGTATCGTCATTATGAGGATTTCGGCTATCTGCTCCAGCGGTTGGAATTTTAGTTTTGCAAATTTTCAATGGAAATACGTCCATCTTCGTCAGGCATTAATTTGGTTTGAATGGCTACTTCTATTGATCATATGTTTTTGGAGTTTTATTTCATTTTAGTATGGCTTTCCACGTTTCTGAAAGTATGACTCCGTCCACTCCGTTTATAGTATTTGTCCTCTTATTTATTTCTAAGGCTTCCAGGACTAATCTTTTTCCGAGGTGGTCTTCTCTATGTAAAACCTTTGTCTCGTCAAATTTAATTTGGTGGGAACAAATACTTGCGTGTTTGGCAATGGCGGATGTTTTTGTTCTATTATGTTTTAGGTCAGCCATGTGTTGGTTGACTCTTGTAGTTGTCTTCTTGCCTGTCTGCCCCACATAAACCTTACCACAATCACACGGTATCATATACACTCCACTGTCCTGTAATAATTGGGTGTCTTTTGGGCTCTTTAAATATTCGTTGAATATTTTATGTGGCTTGAATACAGCTCGTAAATTATATTTTCGAAGTATTCTTGCCAGCCTTTCTGAGGTCCCCGCTATATAAGGAAGTGTAACGTTGCTTAATGGTTTAACTTGAGTATTTTCAATGTCTTGTTGAATCTTGTTATCCAGTTTCTTCTTAATATTTCTTAATACTCTTGTTACTTCCATTTTTTTGTAGCCGTTCTGGTGGAGTTCTTCTTTCAACTGTGCTATTTCATTTTTTAAATGGGTTTCATTGCTGCACAGTGAAAAGGCTCTGTTTACTAATGTATAGATGATACCATGTTTTTGGGCTGGGTAGTGGTGGGATGAGACATTCAGATATCTACCTGTTGCTGTAGGTTTTCTGTACACAGTGTGGCTGAATCTATTATTGCCTTCCTTAATTATTAAAAGATCAAGAAACGCAGCCTCAAAAATAGAATATATATATATATTTATATTTGTCTGTTACCGCTCTAACGGTCACAATTTTTGTTTGATCGTTACCAAACTTCATATTTAATCGTTTTATGTAAAAAGAAAGATCAAGTTCGTTAATGGCTGAAATTGGACCAGTGGGAGGGGGGGTTTAGAGGGGAGGATTTTTGAAAATTCGAAATATCTCCGTTAATATACGTTGGATGGAATAATTGTATAGAATCAATCTTATTGCAAATTAAATTTACTATAAATATTGTTCTATACATTTATTCTGTATCTTGAATATTAACAGAGATATTTGCATTTGTATTGTGTGCGCGATCGACAGGAGTGGGCTATGCGAGAGCTCTGGCGGCCGTTGCCGTAACTATTCGTCCCTCGTGTATAGGTTTAGAGATTCCTCACTACTGCCGTTGTTATTAGGCAGATTTCTCTATTGTAATACTTTGCGTGGGAAATCTGCTTAGTTTACGCAGCCCCTGCGTGACGGACTTTTTTTATTCGTTCCATTTTTTGAACTGATTCTATATCGTTTATTTCTTACTGCCAGTACTATTATGGTAGAGGAACATGATTTTTAACTTAGGAATTGAGAATTGGCAATTGCCTTGTGTGTGTATGTCCTGAAAATATGTGTGTTTTGTTTAATATTTTATCTTAGTAAACTAGACAGGTAATATAAATATAATTCATGAATAAAATCCAAATTATTATTATTTTTTTTTTTACATCAACTTTACAAGGATATTTTGACACTGAAGCTGTCTACTCTAAATCACAGATACCACGGGTGCATCAGTTGCTCTGTGCCCTTTAAAGTAGTGCCCAGGATCATGTAAATTTCTAGAATTAACTCACCTTTTTCAAAAAATTGAAAAAATAGACAATGTCTATTTCCATAGCAAAGTTTAATTTAAGACTGACTAACATTGTGTTTTTAATCTTTTAGGAACAATAACATTTCAACATGTTTTGCTTCATTTCAATCTTCAGGAGGAAAAGAACTTAACTAAACACCTGGAAACTTTTTACTTCCATTTAGGTTTAGTTTTTTTTCTAATGAAAATACATTGAATGTAACAAAACATTTTGAAATGTTTAAAATAGATTTGAGGAAGATGTAAGTGGTGACATTTACATCTTTTCTCTAATATCTGACCATGAATGAAAAAAATTGACCTTTTTTCATACTGAGAATACTGAACATTTCCAATGTTAATTATTCAATATTATTGAATTTGAGCCCTTATAGTTAATAATGATTACTTTGTAAATACAATACAGCCATGGTATACTAGATTGAATTTCTTAAATGAATTAAACCTTTTTTTTATGAATTGTGCTTGTCAAATGTTGTCTACTAGCTGGAAGCATTGCCAGTTGGGGTGAATATTCAAAGTTATGGCTACCATGCCTTGAATTTCCAAGGATTTTGGTGATGGTTATTTTCCATTGTTGTCCGACAACAATATTCTTCAATTCTATTTTTTCAGCCGCATTACTGGGAAGAATTTTAGTAGGAACTTATCAACTACATATTTGCTCCAGCAATCTGATTTGTTTCTAATTTGCTAATATTTTATGGTTTTTCAGTCATCCTTGAGAGGCAATTTCAGCTTGTTAATATTTAGTTGTGTTAGTTCAACTACCCCCTCCCAATGAAATACCTTCCAAATGTAAAAACGTATAACTAGGTACTCTAATAGACAAATAACCAGAAACACTCAATTGTTAATCTTGTTTTACTATGTAATAACCACTCATGTTTTTATTTGGCATTGATTCAGGATTTAAAATGAAATAAAAGATTCAAATTTAAATTCTACAGTGTTACATGTCGACATTTTTTTTTTATTTCATTAAAGGGAATGAAACCTTATAAAAACTGTAACATTATTAATTAATTATTTACTTTAACAAAAAGTTAAATAGTGCCTTTTTGTCAAAATACATAACTAATGATTAACATAAATAAAATAAGAGTTGAGCACTAGTCCATGTTGATGAAGTTCCAAGCATCTGAAGACCTATGGACTTGGTTAACGCAGGCATAGTCTGCATTAAAACTACTTTGGAGATAAGAGTACTTTCTTCATCCCTGAATTTGGAAGCAAACACTGCCAACATAAAAAAATAATAAAATAAAATGAAAGTCAATATACCAAACTAACATTAAAAACAGTAGAACTTCCATTACATCCCTTCACAAAAAAAGCTATTAGGCTTAGCATTTTCTAAGTCAAAAGTTAGACATAATCATTATATTGTATACCTAGACATCTAACAGGCACACATAGTAACAATAACACGTCATCACTACAGCCCTTGAACTTGCCTTCTGATGTGAACTCATTCCCTTCCATGTTTGTAGAATTCTCAGTCAAAATAAATTGCTCCTTTGTTCAAGTAGTTCATCCTGTTCAGTCTAATGATTTCCCACGCAAAGCTGGGTAACCTTAGCTAATAATAGACCTATACTTAATTGCCCATTATTCATTTTTCTTTAGGAGGTCCAAATTTAATAAATAATTAATTCATTTTTATACTGCATAATCTTTGCAAGACCCACTATAATAACCTTTATTAATAATATATAACTTATTTAGTTTGCAGAACTTGAAACTCTCCTAGGTGACGTTGATAGAGCAAGAGCTATTTATGAACTTGCAGTTAATCAACCTCGGCTAGATATGCCTGAAATCCTATGGAAAGCATATATTGATTTTGAAATTAGCCTTGATGAAACTAGAAATGCTAGACAATTATATGAAAGATTACTAGAAAGAACGCACCATATTAAGGTAAGCCCATAAATAAAACTGCAGTCATTATATTCAAATTCATTTCTAAGTAATTGCATGTATGTCATTCTAGTTTTTGAATATTGAATGTGAATTATGATGTGCCCAAAGCATAGAAAATCTATTAACTAATTGAATAGCCACCAACAATGCTGTGACCTGTGGCCTGCAAACAGTGGATCCATTCTCCATATTTAATTATAATAACTACCCTTTTTGGCTGTCATTCTTGAGTATAGTCTTACAGTATTTTGTATGTAAATTAGCATTACTTCTTCCATGATTATAAGCTATATTACATTTTTTAGGTTCGAACGGAAGTGGGGATTATAAGGGAGGCCTAAATAAAAAATTCGCGATATTTCATTTTCTATTTGTTGTTAGGCAAACGTGCATATAAAAAAAGTTGTGTTTTGTGTTATTAAAAGTAGCTTTTGTTTTAAACATAATATTATTAAATTTAATATCCTAATTGCTTGAAATATGCAGGACAATGTCTGTGGGGTCCGCTAGTATATATATATGTATATATATATATATATATATATATATATATATATATATATATATATATATCACAAACATATACTTATAATAAATGTTATTTTTAAATAAAGAATCAACCTTGAGTGGCGAGTTCAATTCCCACCTGGGCAATAGGAATTTATTTAGTGGCAGAATTCATTAAATAAAATCCTTAGTTCCACCCTGGCAAGATAAGGGTGGGCACCTGTAGATAACCCATCCCTATTAGCCATAGTTGCAAAAAGTGGACATTAATAAATAATTTTAAAAATAAAGAATTATCTACATTAGTTAGTACCATGTAGTGCTGTTCTATTTTGATTTATTCCAGTATATCAAATAACTTAGTAGTAGATGTTTATTACTTAAGTATAGTCATTTCTATTTTATTATATAACTTTTAAAATTAGTTGATTCTTCAAGTTTCACTTTATAAATTTTATTCAGGTATGGATGAGCTACGTTCAATTTGAAATGTCCCATAATCAGGAAGAGGGAATTGAACCTGTTTCATTAGCAAGGCGAATTTATGAAAGAGGCAATGCTGCTTTAAGGGAGTCTGGTGAAAAAGAAGAAAGAGTCCTTATGTTAGAAGCTTGGAGAGAGATGGAGAAAAAACATGGTGATGAAGAAAGTCTCAGAAAAGTAGAAGAAAAGTTGCCAAGGAGAGTTCGCCGCCGCAAAGCAATCATTGCTCCTGATGGGGTATGTATATATGACGTTTTAAATTTCATTTACTACATGTTCTGTAGTAAATGATATTGGTAGCTTCATTATGGCCCATTTTTAGTTGATAAAAAACACATTGGTTCTTGATTTAAATTTATTAATAGAATGAAATCTCTTCTAATGGATGTCCCTTTCAGTGGACAATTTTCAATGTCCCTGATTGAATGTATTATGAATTTCATCCCTCTGCCATTGCTTAAGACAGCAACATTTTTGTCAGTTTGACATAAATTTACTCCTCTGAACAGATACTTAATGAATGGTTTTATTTTATGATATAGAAGTTAATTTATGCTCATAAATTTATATTTTTAAATGGATTTATCTATTTGCTGATTTGACAATCTTTGGTGACTAACATCTTTTGAAGTTGGTTTCTTCATGTTGTTTAATGCTATATAATTAAATTTAATAATTGCTGTCAATGTATGTTGTTTTCTTTAACCTTTAGGGCTGTGTAGTTCTCTGGCGGGCAAGTATTCTGCAGTGCGGGATAGCCTAGCCTCTGCAGAGCCCTGTGTGTTGAATTATTTTTACATTCTAGTGCTATACCATCTAAATTCCATCTCTTCTACTTGAAACTCCTCTAAAAAATTAGAATAGTAAATCCATATGCCACCTATCGGCTTTGAAGGACACTGTAGCTTGTATAAAGAGTCAACAGATGGCAATAGAGAAAGAACTAATATAATAGCTTGTAGGAATCAAGCCCTAAACACCTCAGACTATTATATCGGGTCTGTAGCACCCGGCGCACATCTCTTTCCGGACTATTATGTCAGTCCGTAGCAGCATAAGGGTTAATTGATAATGATGTTTGAATTCAGAATTAAATTATGTTAAGTAAATATTTCCATATGTTTAAATTCATATAGTCCTATATGGTGGTTATTATTCATTCTTCTACATAGTATTCCTGGTCTAATAAGGGATTTTTTTAGTCTTAAAAGGAATTGTGCTTTTGAATGTTTAAAAAATTGTCTCCTTGCTTCTAGGTAGATTTCATAGAAATCTATACTCCTCTGCTCACCACATTCTTCTTTTATCCCCTACATACTATTATCCTCATTTTTTTGTAGAATGTTAAATGCAATGGCATGGCAAAAATTTCTTACCGTTATAGAAAAAGTAGATATATTGAAATATATATATATATATATATATATATATATATATATATATATAAAACAGTTTTTTGTACATGAATAAGTCAATAAAAAAAATAACTTTTACTGATGTTAAGTCTCTTCCAGCATTTTATTGCAAAGAAAAGTCTCAATATTTTACTTGTTGATTGGTTGCTTTCAAATCTTTTAAATGAAGATGAATATACCAGAGAGTTTTATGTTATTTATCTTTAGAGTAGGATAATGGATTTAACCATAAATATATTGGAAAAATGTATAAGAAGGCTTTAGAAGAAAGACAATGGAGGGATTGTTGGGTAATAGGATAGACCCTATGGAAAAGAGATGTGCATTATCCTAAATGTGGTTATTTGGAATGTATTGGACATTTTAGCAGATTTCCCTTAAGGGAAATCAGCTATTGAGGTCGTACTCATGATGCGAGTTTCGAAAAATTTCTTCAAATGTCCATCGATCCTACCCAGGAGATGACGAAAATGAGGTCCGTTCAAAATTATATATATATATATATATATATCTATCTATATATATATATATATATATATTTGTCTGTTAACGCTCTAGCGGTCGCAATTCTTGTTTGATCTTTACCAAACTCGGAATTTAATCGTTTTATGTAAAAAGGAAGATCAAGTTCGTTAATGGCTGAAATCGGACCAGTGGGAGGGGGGGATTTTTGTAAATTCAAAATATCTCCGTTATTATGCGTCGGATCGAAAAATTGTATAGAATAAATCTTATTGCAAATTAAATTTACTATAAATATTGTTCTATTCATTTATTCTGTATCTTGAATATTAACCGAGATATTTGCATTTGTATTCTGCGTGATACTGGTCACCAGTTGGCTATGCTCGAACTTTCCGGCGAGAGCTCTGGCGGCCGTTTCTATAACTTCGCCCCTCGTGAATAGGTTTAGAGGTTAGGTCAACTGTTTTTTGGGGCTAGAAACTACTGGGTTGTTACGCCCTAAATAATGTTTTAGGTTTAGAGGTTTCTTACTACTACAGTTGTTATTAGGCAGATTTCCCTATTGTAAAACTTCACGTGGGAAATCTGCTTAGTTTACGCAGCCCCTGCGTGACGGACTTTTTTTTTGACATAGAAAGTTCTACACTTTCAGCCTTATAACACTTTGTTATTCAATGGAAATTGAGATATTTAGCATTTAATTTTTGACCACCCTCTCTGAGGATGGCTTTGTATGAACAGCAAACGGGATATGTGTTCCTTGAAATTTAAATGCCTAGTTACATTCACATAACTGAAACACTTGCCATTATACAGGGAATCTCTTATTAAATATTGAAGAGTTGAGAATAGTTATTGCAGTAGAAAATATACTGAATACACAGATTAGCTGCAAGGGGATCGTAGTGTCATACTATTCTTCAAAACACTTTAGTTCTGTTATGTTTATAAGTTCCATGTTACATTGTAGATGTGCAGGAGAGAATTGACCACTGAACCATCATTCACTAATTATCTACAAAGTTCAACTTCATTCTTAGTTATTCATTCATACTAAATGTAAACATGCATTCAGTTATTAAACACATAAAACTCAATACAATTATCAACTTTTAAACATAGTATATCACTTGCTTAATAAGATGTAAAATATAGAGTAAATGATTTGCTACAATAAATCAGTTTAGGGTACTTTGTTAGATCAACATCTAATATTAGAGATATAAAGGTTTCCTTATCTTTACAAGGGCCAAATAAGAACTGCCTGTTAAATATAGGCCTCAGGAGTGTAACAAAGTGTCCTAGTTGGAGTTAGGCTGTTCTTCATTAACATGTGTTTTGCTGATTATTTAACACAATGAATCACCATAGACTTAATTACTAAACTTCCTTTCCTAAATAATAATAAAGCTTAATATTTATTCCAGTCTGAAGAAGGTTGGGAGGAGTTTTTCGACTATATCTTTCCAGAGGATGAAGCTGTTAAGCCTAACCTTAAGCTCCTGGAGAAAGCTAAAGCGTGGAAAAAGAAACAAGAATTGGATACCGATAAACCATCTGAAGAGGATTTATAGTCCTATACTTGGTACGAATAGAAATGCTTATTTTATTCAGCTTGATAAATATAATTGCTAATAACACAGTTTGTATATTGGTATCATAAGCATAAGATTATGATTTTACCTTGGACTCCATTAAGACTCTCCTCCATGTGCAAGTGTTACATTTGCCACAAGCCCAATACCCCCTGTCATTTGTATTCAATTGGCCTGTTATGCAGAATGTGATTTAATTCCATTTGTAATGTGTTGCTTATTGTGATACTTTGTGCAATTTCAAGCTTTTACATAAATTTTCATTGCCATTTAGTATTTATTGAAATTCAGTAGTTTAGTTTCATTTGCTCTCCTACTTTTGGGAAATATGGTTGGTTAAAGAAAACAAAGACTTCTTTGGGGTACATGATGTAATTGTAATGATACAATTAATTTCATATTTTCTTTAATATAGAGAAATGTTTTATTGATTTGAATGCTTGAACAATCAATTTGAAATTTCAAGTAAACACAGAATTACTATCATTGTTAAATCAATTTCTACATTCATATTTCATAGCAGCATTGCTTACATGTGTTTTTGTTATTATAAACTGTAAATTTTAAGAAAACAAAGGGCTATCTTTGAGATTAAGATGTCAATTTTAATTGAATATCTTACAGACTAGGAAAACAAAATAGTTTTTTTTGATTATTCTCTCAATTTTTAGTTTTATTTCTTCATTCTTACAAATTTCTGATTTTTAATATTTGTCATTAATTTTCATTGTTAAACTACACAAACCAAAGCAGGCAATGGGCTTTATCTTTGATATCTACATAGCTTGCTAGTGTTAATAGACTTGACACAAGAGAGAACTTTTTTTTTTGAACATTTTTGGTATTTTAATTATCTTGAAGACTATTCTGCTAGATCAACAAAGTTGTTTCTGCTTTCATTGTTTTCTCTTGGTTTATGGAGATATCTGTCCACTCAGAAGGATATACTTGCTCTTATTCTGTTTTAATTTATATCTAGTATTAGGAGAGTAATTCTAATATACATAGTCATGAAACAACTGTTATAAGGACAACTATCCCACACCTCTTCTTTATTAAATTTCTTTTAGCATATAGAAGTAGCCTCAGGCATAGAAATTCCAAGGCACTGAAACACTAGAAATTTTACTAGTTGAACAGGAAAATGGTTATAGTTTGCTTTACAAAAATGTTCTCCTCCATATAGAGGAATTCCAACCCATATCCTCATTTAAAGATCCATTCAAAATGTTTTCTTCTTTCTCAGATAAATCCTTTTTTGAGGTAAGTATTATAGCTAATATGAAATTTACAGCAACTAAACGCTGCAAATCAGTACTTTATATACCTTTTAATGAATTTTTGTTGGCCAAATCTGTTGTACTGGCTTCTAAGTCCCTATTGGTTTTAGCATTATGCTAGAGTACTATCACACTCTCACGAACTACACTATTTTTCATTTATTCTTTAGATAGATCACCAGCTAATCTGATTTCAGTTTTTAGCTCAGGCGTGTTTATTTCTCACATTCAATTAAAGCTGATGCATAATTTTGAAGACAAAAGTGGAAATGTTCCAGAATGGAGATTTTGGAGACTTGCCGCACAACTTTCAGTCTCAATCTGTCTTTGTCTATCATTTAAGTAAGAAATCTTGTTTAGAATCCTAAACAAGCTATATAGCTTAGCATTCAAAGCAAGTAACATCTCTTACTTTCTCCCTTTTTAAGGTTATTTTACAGTATAAAAGCCTTATGCTAGACTTGCCCTGCAGATTTTTTGGCCAGACTGTTCTTCTCTCCTTCAGTAAATTATCTTATTTTTTTTCAGGTCTTTAAGGCCAATTGATGTCCCTAAACACCTTGTTTCCTTGAGGTCATTTTCATTTTTCTGTTACCACAACTAAAGATAAGAAACCTTCCATTTTTTATTCTAATTTTCCAGTAATTTTCTTTTTTTTCTCTTTTCTAACTCAAGAGTACCTATTTTAAAGTATTTATAGAAGCTGTGTCTATTAGTTGTTCCAGAAATGAGAAAAAAAAAAATCATGTTTTTAAGACCACTGAAAGACATACACCCATTATACTTAATTCAAAGAACTGTTCTATAGAAACCAGTGAACTTGGTAAAGACATTTCTTACATCTTGTCTTAATCATTTTGTAAGGGATCAATTGACAGCATTTACATTTTTATTAAAATCATTTATTCTACATGCACACCATGAATAGTCACTGAATTAGAAAAAGCCACATTGAAGGAATACATAAAAACAAAGTAATCAAAATTAAGACGGAAGTTAAATTGTTCAGATGCTTCCCTAACATTGTTTTTTAAATTTCTTAACATCTCATGCTGGAAAGGATTTCATCACAGGGGAAAAATAATGTCTTCAAAACTTAGTCTACATCTTCTGGCCTCACCGGATGATCAAGAGGTATTACTGATTTCTTTTCGACATCACGACTCAAAGCTTTTCGCATATCTGTAAAAGAGTAATAAAATAATAATATTTAAAACTGGTTGAAATTTTGTTTAAAAAACCAAGAAATTATTTCTGTTTCCTTTCTATAAAATATTAAAATATATTCATGACTACTGATTTTTTTTTTGGTGGGTTCCTAGGAAATTTATAAATCTTTTGTAATAGAAACCCAAACCTTTTAATACTGAATTCTATGATCAAAAAGCTGATTACCCTCATATCCTCCTGATATTGAATGAACTCTGGAAAATGAGATGAACTTCTGCGAAGAGACTTTAGAATAAAATTTGCAAAAGTTTAACTCCAGGAATAATATATATATATATATATATATATATATATATATATATATATATATATATACCACTTAACTACATCCTGAATAGAGAGAATATATAAATAAATAATATTAATTTCAAAAATAAAAGTTTCAACGTCCTCAACATTTTCTTTTTAATGAGTTGCATACTTTTAGATAGGCTAGTGATTTTAAAAAAATACATATGAATACTAAATTGGTGCATACTGTTGTTTTAATAAAATTGTGGAAGTTGCTGCCTACTAACACTTGCACAGGAGATCAAAAGTTGGATGAGCATTTCACTTTAAAGTAACTGTTCCAACCATTAGTTCACTATTGAGTTATTTGAAGCATAATATGAGCCGTATAATAGGAAACGTATATTTCATCATATAACTTCTCTAGTTGCAGTTTCTGGAAAATATCTCTCACATTATTAGTATTATGAGCCATTTAGTCACATTATTATAATAAGAATTACAGGTAGCATACTTCAAATATATAAGTAACTCCTGACACAAAATGGTATTTATTATGGTATGTTTTGAAAGTTTTTTGTTTTTAATTATATTGGTTAGCCTCCTTTTTCAATTTTTTGACTTTGGTCAATATTGGAACTGTAATGATTAATTACATAATTTCTTTATGTCTGATCTGCTCATCCCATTAATTAAATATGAGAGATTCTAAAAATTTTCTTTATTGTTCCTTTTCCTTATTGCAGACTTCCTGACTCCGAGAGAGGAAAACACTTTTCTTAATGTAATACCATAATACACTATTTGCTATAATACCATAATAGAGAACTTGCTGTATTCTCTAAACTTGTTTATGCTGAAGTTGCTAAATCTCCATACAGATTGAATCCTATTTGTCTTATAATAAAAAATAAACTGTTAAAGAACTGAATGGAAGCATTGTTTGATACTTTCATTTCACAATTTTATATTTTAAGAAATGTGAAAATCTAGTGCAATTTAACAAGAAAAACATGCATAAATATATGTATTTTTTTTTTTTTACCATAGGCATCTTCATCTGGATCTCCTGAATAGTATTCAAGAACTGTTCTGTAAACAACGTAGCCCAACTTTTTGTACATAGCAATTGCATTCTTATTGCTTACTCGGACAAAGAGATCTACAAAGTAACATTTTTTCCTGAAGAAATGAAAAACATTGTAAATATGTATAATATGTCCATATCACTATGTATATAAATTACATCAATAAATATTTATTATTTTTTGAATATTATTTAAATTCCTTTCATAAATAATAAATAAATCATAAATGTTCATGCCTTGGATACAATGCTATGAGTTGCATACTAAATAAGCCATTATTTATCTACTGTTAATAAGAAAATATTTAGTTAAACCATAAACGAGAGCTACAATGTCCATTTCAGGGTCATTTATATAAAAAATGCTGAACTTTGAAAAGAAATGCTGTGCTGCTGCCTTGATTCTATATTTTTAATGAAACCAAATATTTATAAAAAATCATTATGTACCCTTTCCTATGTGGCCCAAAGGTAGCTACTTTAGTCCAAAATTGCCTGGCAAACATTTTTTTTTCCTTAATAATGATGGTAACTTTTTCACAAGAAAGTTTTACTAAAAAACTATTCTCAATTTAGTTTCTGTAGCTTAGCAAATGAATATTTATAATTACAACTTTTAACAACAATGAACAGCGAAGGAAATAAATGCTGGAGCAATAATAATTTTTAATTTTAGTTTTTGAATAATCAGTAATTAATCTGATTGTTTTAACTGACAGTGTCATGTAATTAAAATGTTTTTACCATGTTAATATTTCCTTACAACACCTAAGATTTTACATGAATGAACAACAGTATACTTAGTTTTATAGTCAAAAGCATCAAAATAAGTTTAAATAATATTATTCTTATAATATGTTTTGTTAAATAGAAGATAGTTCTAAAGAGAAAGTAAAAAAGTAATGAAGCATATGAATGTGTTATGGACTACTTGACATTTTAAATGTAAAAATATTTAAGGGAACCAACAGAATTATGTATGCCTTACTTAATATATAATATAAAAATACCTCTCTGAAATTTGTTCAAGAGATTTCATAAGAGTAGCTGCAACTCCGAGTCTTCGGTATTTAGGTGAAACTGTAAGAGCAGTAACATGACCATGCCAATTTTCCCCACGGCCTTCAGCTTTGCCCATTACTGGAATCATGAAAATATTAATTCTCAAAATAGGAAAGATGTATATTTAATTTTATAAAAACTTTACAGTTTACAATGCTCTCACAGAATTGTCCTTGTATATTAGAGCTTGTGAGATAAAAAAATGTATTTAAATTTTATACTGAAAAATGTATCCATTTTTAAAAATCTACAACTTAAGTTTATATTTGATAGTCGGGTTAATTTATAATGTAGGAGGTAACCAAGGAATAATTAATATGTGATTAAAACTATATGTAATTTTTTTTCTTACATTTTATTTAATGACTGTGTAAATATATTTCCATGGAATATAGATTTCTCTCCACATGCTATAAAAAAATCGTACCTCAAAAAATCCAACGGCATTCAAAAGTACAAGTAAATAAATTGTCCAAAAATGATACAGTGATTATAAAATATTGAATCATTAGTTTTTTAAAGTGTTTGAAAAAATGAAACTTTTTTATCTCACTTAACTACAAATTTAGTTCTAATAACTAACGCTTAAAAATGTCTGTTACACAGGGGCTGCATAAATTCCCCACATGCTGTTAAGACACACTAGTGGTCTCATCTTATTGCCTATTCGGACTGAAAGCAAGAAAATACCAATTACTCGGTTAATATTTGAGTTATGAAAATGCATTGAAGAACAACTGTAGAGCAACAATAGTTCAACAACATTGGTTTTATAAAGCTTTTACGATCAGAGCCAAGATTACAGAAATATTTTGAATTTTTGGATCCCACCTTATTACTGGTCTGATTTCAGCCAATAAAAAATATGATCCTTAGAGTTGACTGAAACGGTTAAATATCGAGTATGGAATAGGTCAAATAAACATTTATGAGGCAAGAATATAAAATCTCAATTAATGATACCATCACGCAATGAATTTGCATGTATCTCGAATAATAAATGTTTCTTGAAAAAATATTTGGCATTTAAGTTTAGAACAAAGAGGTACATGGCATAACAGCTTATCGTTAATATGATATGAGTAGGAGTGGGGGTTTACTTCAGTATGAAAATATATATATGATCACACTCACACACACACACACACACATATATATATATATATATATATATATATATATATATATATATATATACTAGCTCAGATACCCGGCTTCGCCCGGGAATTGATTTGAGGCTGAATGGTGATGGTATTTTTTTGGCAAGGCTTTAATTTGCACAATATTTTGGCACTTACCCGTTCCAGTGTTTAGGGTTAATACCTGTTGTTGGCATTTGTTAATAATAAAATTAATTTTTTATGCAAGTCTTCACTGGCCTCCAAATTGTCATATTTCCCGTCTCTTGTGCATTATGCATAGATTTCAGTTATTATGGACAAAATATTAACATAGATTTGAATTAATTTCCATGTCAGGTACCTGGTAGTATTGGAAAGAATTGTTGAGCGTATCAATATTTCTACGCAAATTACTTGCTTCATACATCGTTCACAAAAAAATGTATAAAACAAAAGTTACTATAAATAACAAAGTAAACAACTTTTGTTATGTACATGATTGTCGAAAAACAAATAGACAATGAAATATCGCAAACTTTTATTTCAGGTCTCACTTATAACCCCCACTCCCGTTCTAACCTAAAAATTTTAATATAGCTTATAATCATGAAAGAATTAATGCTAATTTACATACCGAGTTTTTTTAAGTTCGGTTAAATCGTTAGTGCCCAATGAAATAGTTGACTCTCGCTTTAGTTTATAGTGTATATAGTGTATATCTCGTTTATACATTGTTATAAGAGAAAAGTGAAAACCACAAAAGTTACTCTAAATAACAAAATAAACAACTTTTGTTATGTTCATATTTGCCGAAAAACCAATAGGAAACGAAATATCGCTATTTTTAATTTCTCTCATTATTATGAGTATAATCTCAATAACTGATTTTCCTTAAGGAAAATCATCATAACAGTATTATGTCTATCCACTCCTCCAAGCCAATTAGTAGAACATATGAGAGAGCAATGTAATTTATAATAAATAGAGCTGTTGTTACTTACTGTAACCCATGAAATCTCCATTAGGAGCAACTGCCACTTGAAAGTATTCAGGCCAATGAGCAAGATACTGCATATAAAAAGGCATGCCATACTAATTTTAATTGAGGAAAAAATCCATTGTTATATTTTTTAAACTTTTAAAGTATTCATAGCACTAAACGATATTAACAATTCTTGTGAACATAAATTAAAAGTTTAGTGGAATGTCTACAGTCCCAGTTGCTTGCATAGCCAGTTGAAAATACAGATGAGTCACTTCAGTGCAAAATGGTCTGAATCTGTCGTTTCCTCTGAATAGGCATGAAATAGTCATTTTTAAGTGTAACATTTAATGAAAATAACAATATATCGAGGCAAAATGAGAAGTTTTTACTGAATAAGACTAGAAATTAGGTTGGCCACAAAAAAAAAAAAATAAAAAAAAAATAATAGTAAAAAATCCTAAAGTCAAACATTTATGGAAAAATAAAGGCGTCTATGGCCACAATTAATGATCAACTAAGAAGTCGACAAGAAATAACCAAAATACCTAAATATTAGTTTCACCACCAAGCCAGAATTCTGTGAATAATTTCTTCACATTTTTACTCATAACCATTAAATGTTACATTTACCAATTTCTGACCTGTTATGAGAAGAGGTTATTTTGTTTTTTAAAGTATATCTTGAAGGTGAGAAAAATAAGACTAATAGGATAAAATTTTATACCTGAGTAAACAGTGAATAAGGAGAATAATAAGAATTTATAAGGTTAATATATAATAATTAATGTTTTCCCTTACATCAAACCAGCTAATTATCTAACATCAAATATATTAAAGACACTATGGAACTATATTAAATTAAATTTGATACTACCTGGTTTAATTGCATCTCCCTAGAATGAACTGCAAGACTGGGAATTGCACACTAACTTACGATTACCTGGCTTCTATCCCTACTCAGCATTATGAGGATATTGAGCAGCTACTTGAGTGAGGGATTTTATTTGTCAGGTCAACATATTAAATTGAAATGAATTAAGTGAAACAACTTCAATAGAGATGAATGTTAGAAAAGGATACAGTTTCTGTAAGAGGGTCCAAATTTCTGAAACAATATATAAAAAACTATTAAAAATAGCACTTTCCAAAAAAATAAAACCATGTAGACATATAAATAGCAAAATAGAGTCAAATAAGATTTAATACATAACCTTCAAATATTTATCCCTTTCAATAATTTTTAATAGCAGTCAACTACCTCTACTTAACATTTTATGCACTCATTTTAATTAACTTTTTGCCTTTATGTCAGGGGTTTTGTCGATATGCCTAACCCAATCCCAATTTAAAATTAAAAGACTATTTTATAATTTCACTTATTCTTTATTAGCAAACTGAGTTCTAAGCTTCTCATATATAAGTATATAAAATATTAACTCTTCCAATGACCCAAAGTCATAACCAGTAAGGGCTTCTCAGATAGCTTTCAGGAGTCTGAAAGACATAGAGACCCATTATCACCTATATTGTGTTGTTTAGCCTAGCCCAGGAAATGCCCATCGAAAGAATAAAACTAATTCTGATAATACAAGGGCCACACCCAGCATATGGTGTAGACCATCAATTTATTGATTGCAGGCGGAATCATCTCATAATGCCAATGCAGCAGAGAAATTGGCATAAAGCACACATGACTTGCCACTCCAGTATAAATACTTGAGACAAGTCCTTAGAGGCGGTGGATTCTGCCATTTTGGGGGAGTACACATTTATTACTTGTAAATTATTTAAATTTCTGGGATGAATAATAACACAGAAGTCAATATTAGAACAAGATTGGTTGCAGGGTGCAAATGCTTCTATGCCCTGCAGAAGTCCTTCCAATTCAAAAACGTTTATGAATGCAGAACAAATGATAAAAAAATGGTGATTAACTCCATGACCAGGACTAGCAGGTAAATATTTACTTGCAATAGAAAACAAGAGAATGCTGCTGGTCTCAGATTTTTTTTATTAAAAAAAAAATTGTCATCTGTCAAGTAACAGAACAGATGTCAGCAGAAACAATACCGAAGTAATGAACTTGCATGGAAAAACAAAATTCATCTGTGCTATCAATCAAATAGAAAGAATGAAAACTGTCAGACTGACTAAGAGGATACAATAGGGTACAGTACACCAAGAGGAAGCAGGAAAAGAGGTAAGCCCAGGCAACAGTGGCTTATTGACCTGGAGGAAGACTTGCTTGCATAGCAGAAGCCTACCCAGGAACCACAAGGAATGTTTCTCAATGATGGAGTCAGAGGCAATGTTCTTTCAAAGAGTATAGTACTGGGTAAGATATAACCATAGAAACAGAATGAACCTATATAATTGACATTAAAGCTTTATGTATCTGTGAGAGTGTGTATATATATATATATATTTTTTTTTTCTCTGGCCCCATGTGGCTAACCTTTCATGGTGCTCTACAGCTCTCTATGGGATATCAGTTAGCTGTGTTTTTGAAATGATGTATAGGATAAACTGGTATCAGCTACAAAAAGGATTCAATCAATCAAAATGAAGAGTATAATTTTGGATGCCTATGAACAGAAACTGATAACAAACTCCCTTATCTAGACTTACGACTCATTGGACTACTATCCATCAAATCAAAAGCATTATGGCCAGCTGATAGCTATGGATTTTATGATAGTTAACATCTAGACTGTAAACCTCAATCTAGAACTGGTAAAAGTAATTATGGCAGTAAAAACAATAGTCTCACAGAGAAAATGCTATATACACCAACATCACATTCAGCATAGTCAGGGGCTGTGGAACTAAATTAGCACAAACCTTAAAAATAACAAAGAAGAGACAACCATTACAAGAATTATATCTATGCGAATACTGAAGTGACTGGGACATAATGAAAGAATGCAATCCTCTTGGCTATATATTATTAAGTTTACCAGATGAGTATAGGAAGAGAGTTGTTTATCCAATAGTGTCTAAACATAAGGAGTGCTATGTGCATATAAAAAAAAATACAGAATCAAATTATTTGAATTTTCCCAAATTATTTTAAAACTTGTTTTTCTTTAAAAAAAATTAATTCATTCAACTTTTGAAACACATTAAAGTTAAATTATTATTAGAGAAACAGATCATTTAATGCAGCAATTGTCAAAGTCAACTAGAGCCAACATTCACACAATACAAAGATATCAAGTAATAAGCATTAAACACAACACAAAAAGAACCAATTGAGATTTAAACAAACACAGCAAAAATTAAGAAACGTGGCTAGGCACAGTAAATATTTTGGGAAGGGGGGTAGAGAGCATAAAACATTGAAGAATTTCAATTTGAAATTATACTTAGTAGAAGTAATATTTTTTAGAGGTAGTTCATTTTGAGTTATCATTCGAGGCACTGACAGCGTGAAGAAATAAAGGAATGAAATAAATCATTTGAAAATGGAGTGATAAGCTCGAAGGAATTAGTTGATACTAATCGGAAACACTGCGCGAGAAGAGCTTAACTTACATTTCATTTATTTTAAGTAGGTCAGTGCAAGTAAAAGGTCTGAGAGTAGTCATTTTCAACAAAAATTAAACTTAAAACGAAGGCCCTCAACACCGACAGCCCTCGTGAGTTTGCCGCTAGACACCATAACCTGCTAATGAACAATGTATGTAACCTTTCAACAGTGATGCCGAATACTCATTTTTGAAGAAGTTAAATGTACAAACTTTATTATTAAGTTTCATAAGCAGCACAGGATATTGATATGCTTATATTTTAATCAATCTCATTTTGTAATCAGTCATTACAAGCTCTAAATAAGAGAATGTATGCATATATGCGTAGACTTTTCATGGTACAACACTGTATTAGGTTCTACACATGTTCTATCAGTAGTTCTCCAGTTCAGTTTGACTCAAAATTTAGTGATAGTATGGCTTGAAAACTTCTAATTACAATTCTATTCTTCTAAATACATCTAGACTAACGACAATTTTTGAATATGGTAATTTTAAACGGTTCAAAATAGTGAAATTCATATTTTTTTAAAAAAATAATACTAATTTTAAACAAAATGCATATTAAATTCATACATTGTATTTTTTAGTCTTACAAAGTAATTTTGAACCGATTAAGTGCTTCCCAATTGTGCCACCTGCCTCGTTGCTACAATGGAATACCTTACAGAAATTACATCATAAATCAGGTACAGGCCATGATTTGCAAAGTTACATTGCAAAGTTGAGTACATAATAGTAACTTGAATTCAGAGTTTTAGGTATTATTCTGCAGGGAGGAGGCCAAACTTTTTTACCCAATTAATAGAAAATGTAAAGCAAGACTTAGCCAAAAGTAAAGAAATGAAAGAGAGTTTAAAAAAATTTAGAGAAGAAGCACAGAAATTGGAACAGTCTGAAGCTTTACAAAAAGCTCGGTAAATTTTTACATATATTTATATTTTGTTCTTATAGTCTTTTATCGATATAAAATTTATCAAAGATTTATTTTTTGTTTTAGTTCGAAGTTTCATACAGTGGAATCTGAGGCTTCAAAAAGTAGTGAAGTTTTAAAAGAAAAGTTAGATACAATCAAAGATAAAGTTAGTGACGTTTTAGAAGAAGCAGTTAAATCAGACATTGGAAAGAAAGCAGGTGAGATCAGAGGTTTCTTTACTAGTTTTATCTCAAGTTTTCATAAACATTTATTTTTAGAAAAGCTACTTTTTGAAATATCAATGTAGAATATTTATCTCATCACACTTTTGAGTCATGAGTTTTACAATCACCATCAAATCTATAGAATAATAATATGTAATTAAAAATAAGTTACTCTTTAATATTTTTTCGAAAGCAGTGGATGACTGTTATGATAAGCAATAATATTTTGCCCTCCCCCTACCTAATATATATTTTTAGCATTATTACTGTTGTGAAAAATTAAAATATTTTTTCTGCCAATTAAAATATCCATGCCTGTCAAATGGATTTGGTGGGGGGTCTTTATTCATTTCCTACTGTCTTGCAGTGGCATTACAAACCATGGACTGCTACTGCTTTATCTTTATTCAAGTAGCTACTCCAATGCCTTTAATGCTGAGTGGTTCCAAGTGAACCGATAGATGTCCCAACATTGAAGCCCAGTAACTGTACAGCTAAATAAAATCAGCTTGCAATCTTCAATCTCTAACCCAGTACCTTTAATACAGTAATCGAGTGCTTAAACCACTCAGCCACTGCTGCCCCCATAATCACTGTAGTGGACAATTATTAGTACAATTGCATAGTTATTTCTTTTCATGTTAATATTTAAATTCTTGAGAGTTAAGTTCAAGTTTTGTTTATTAAGATTTATGGAGGACTGATTTAATATTAATTGATTGAGAAGCATTCTTTCATTCTACTCTGTTAAAACTGTAACACTGGGATTTCAAGCAGTTTTTTAAATTAATATTGAAGTGGGAACTCTCCACAATCATGCCTCCTTTTTATCAAGATTTAGGACTGGCTCTGAATGTAGTTTACCATTCCTGGTAACAGCAGGATTACCAGTACCACACTTTGGATGGAGATTAAAGATTGGTGAGGGAGGTTGTAAAAAGGGAAGAATGATTTGACACATTAGGACCTGAGACAGCAAACGGTATATAAAATCAAGGAATCCTGCTTTGAATATGTGTGTGAGAAGACAATAGAGGAGAGTAACGACGCACAACTGAGGAAGTACCAAAGAAAAACATAAATCACGTTTAATGCCCACTCTGAGAATAAGACAAGCATAAAAATTCCAGTCCTTATTAAAAAGAGAGCTTATGAAGGTAAGAATAACTCGGGGTAATAGGAGCATTTACAGGTACAAGAGACTCAGAAGTCCTGCAAGTGAAATCTGCTTCAACACTTAACTATCCCTCCCAGGTATTTGATCATGGTACAAAGGAAACTTCCTAATTCAGGAGGCCCCCTAATGTTTCTGGTATGTTTAGATGTTCTCATTTATTCAGTCACTACATGTGCTGTGCTTCCAGTAATTTAACCTGACTAAATTTTCATAAGCCTGCTTGGAAGTCAATGAAGAGGTCAATGAACATCAACATGACACTTATAGGTCTCCTTAAGCATTTGCCTATTAGAGAACAGGTGACCTACGGTTGTTCTGGAACTCTCCCAGTATCTTCTCATTTCTGTCCACCGACCTCCAACATATGACAACTGACAGGCAGTAGGAATAATCGCTAAACCTCTATAACTTTTCCATTTAAATAGGTGTCCCTTTTCATTTGTAGTTAAATTCATTTCCCCCCATTCTGCTAGCATTTTTTCTTCATTCCATGTGTCATAAATTAAATGATACACTCCTTCCTGATACATCTCCTGCATAGCCAGTAATTTGGAGGGGCTTGTGCTAAGCCTTGGAGCTTTATTATCTTTTAAAAAGTCTTTTTTCTTCAGTCATATCTCTTGCCCAGCTTCCTTAATATCCTCACTGAACAGGCCCATCTAATAGGTTGTCAACCAACCAACCCCAGAATTCACGTCCTCGAAGTACAGGGCTCACCAATCTCTATTAGTATCCAAAAAACAAAGATATTTAGAAATTGTGATTTTATATCTCCTCTAAACTTCACTTCTCGTTCAATTTTAACCATTATTTGATCTTTAGTTTTGCACAAATCACTGAAATATCAAGTTGCATAGGATCAAACAAATATTGCACTGCTAAAGTATCAACAGATAGTTGTAGTGATTTTGGGTATGCACTCTGAGAAATTAATAAATTTCCCTGACACTCTAGGGTTCTTGATGGGCTTCAGTAAATTTCATGATGCCAAATTGTGTCATTTAGTTGAGTTTGGTTATGACACTGTTATTGTACTCATTACCTGGAGAAGTTACAACCAAGAATATATTTGCATTTTATTTGTATATTAACCCTCCAGATTTTATTTTTGTTTTATGTATATACCGATTATAACGAACATCCGCTGTAATACATGAAGATCTGAGACCAGAAGATGTGAAAGACTCTGGCTTCAATGGACCACTACTATGCCAGTCCCAGTTTCACTTAGCAATTCATGGCAGGATCAATTAGTTCATTTCTTCCTGCGAATTCTGATCTGACACTGACTAATATCCTCATTCACCTGACCTGTTTCACTTATGTATTTGTTGGATTGGTTTATCACCACAGGCTGGAATTCTAATTAATTTTTGTATGGCATGAGTGCATCACTTTGGTAGTTGGTTGCTATGGGCTGCCGAAGCTCTTCGAATTTCAGACTCTTCAATGTTCAGCCAGATGTATATTATTTCTGATAAGGACTTCCACATCGGCAGTTAATTGCCTCACAGGAGCTAGTCTTGCCTATATTAGTACTGTCCTCTTCTCAGAGAATATTTTGTGGAGCAATGAGCGCAATTGTAACTTCATCATCACTGCCATTAGGTAGTGCAAAGTCATTCCCTTCACGGAGCTGGAAGAAAAAAATCAAGAAATCTTCAAATGTGAAAGACCGTTAAATGAAATCTGTTTTCTAAAAATGAGAATGAAACTTCTTAAAAAACTTAGATAAAAAATATTTTAAATTATATTTCAATACTCTTTATAGTCTAGTACAATGATTTATTATTTTAGAATCCTCTCATTTTATGGCAAATGTAATACATTCACAGCCTGTAGCCATCATATTCATATTATTTGCTGCAATTAATCCTTTTTTGATAATATAATTATTTGATATACAATAATTGACTAAATTTATCTTAAAATAAACAAGCATTTTAGAAAATAAGTAATTGAAAACTTTGCTTTAGCAGTGATCTTAATAGTTTCTTAAATTGAAAACAAACATAAAACTTCCTATAAGTCATAATATGTAGTTTTTGAGGAGTTCTGAACAAAAAAAAAAAAAAATTGAAAAAGGTAGTGCTGCTAAGACAGACTGGCATATATATCATAGACCTGAGACTGGAAGCAACACATATTTTTTCAAGTTTAAGATTTCATGTGCTTTATTAACTTTACAACTAAATGAAACTAAAACATGAATGACTAAAATTTCAAAAATATAAATAAGTAAGGGACTTTCCATTCATTGAGATCGGAATTCATTGTATGCTAATTTCCAAACTTCAAAATAAATACAAATAAGCACACTTTCTGTTACTCTTTTGTATTAAACAGACTGCTAGAAACCCTTCCAGGTATAGGCACTGGTATTTCACTCTCAACAATGCAAAAATGGAGGGGTATGGAAAGCGAGGTATTTTACTATGATGTTAATATGACACTCTGGTTTGGAGGGTCCAGAGTGTGTGTGTGTGTGTATGTTAATAACCTTGAGAATGTTGATAAATATTTTTTTTAGCTTCTTCATGCTTAATTTATTATTTTATATTTTAGGTCAGATCGGAGCAGAGATTGGAAAAACAGCAAGGGGTGCAGCAGAAACAATATCTGAAACAAGTTCACAGTTAGGAAAAAGTAGTGCCTTCCAAGCAATTTCTCAAACAGCTGCTGCAGTTAAAAAAGAATTAGATCAAACCGGAATGCATGCTCATGTCTACAGACCACCTAGACAATTAAGAAGAAGAATAGAAACTATACCAGATCAAAAAGAATTGACACCAGATTCTGAAACATTAGGAATAGAACTTCACAAAGATTCCAAATTTTATCAAAGTTGGCAGAATTTTAAAGATAATAATGCTTATATAAATAAAGTGCTTGATTGGAAAATGAAGTATGATGAGAGTGACAATCCTGTAATTAGAGCATCTAGAGCCTTAACAGACAAAGTTTCTGATATAATGGGTGGACTTTTCCAGAAAACTGAACTATCAGAAACTCTCACAGAAATTTGTAAAATTGATCCTAATTTTGATAGAGTGCAATTTTTAAAAGAATGTGAAAAAGACATAATCCCAAATATTCTTGAAGCAATGGTGCGAGGGGATCTGGAAATATTAAAAGACTGGTGTCACGAAGGACCTTACAATGTGTTGTCTACCCCTATTAAAATAGCTCAGACTGCTAAGTATAAATTTTGTTCAAAAATTTTAGACATTGACAATGTGGATTTAGTAATGGGGAAAGTAATGGACCAAGGTCCAGTTTTAGTTATAAGTTTCACTTCACAACAATTATTTTGTATTACAGACCAAAATGATAATGTTGTAGAAGGTGATCCAAACAAAGTTCTAAGAGTTAATTATGTATGGGTGTTATGTAGAGATCCTTCAGAATTAAACCCAAAAGCTGCATGGCGGCTTTTGGACATGTCTGCACAAAGCAATGAACAACTTCTATGATCTGTTTAGAAAATATTCGTGATTTTCTACTAATCTATAAAACGTTTCTAGAATAAATATTTCAAACAGGTCTTGCGAATATCAAGGCTCATTTGTATATAGCAATATATATTTATTTAGTGATGTACATATGTAATTATATTTTTTCTGTTAAAGATGTTGAAAAATCATTTGTTTTATGAATGAAGAAAAAAAAGTTGTTACCATAAAATCATTTGAAATTTGTTTACTTTATCTTTTGTAAAAAGAAATCCAAAAACTGTTTTTAATTAGTATTGTTGTGATAAATCTGTAAATATATTAAAACTAGTTTTATATTAAAATCACTTAAATTGAAATATTTTTCCGAGTGTATGAATCATTCCGAAATTATTCCTTGAATTATTGAGTATTATTCATTTGAATTTACATATTTTTTATGTTAGAAGTTATAATCTAATACTAGCCATGTTGCCCATCATTGACAGGTACAAATAGAAATGGATTCCAGTGTGAATATAAAAATTGGATTAACTTATGAAGAAATCATCCTGTTATTTTCATCACATTACAGAAATGTCCTGCAATATGTACAGTTTAATATCTGTGAAGTAAAATGTGGCATTTCGATGAATTGAACTCACAATGGTTTCCCATCGAAATATAAATATTTGGTTAACTAAGCTCTGACTAATCCCTTTATTTTTGTGTGGCTTGATATTGTTTTACACCAGAGGCATGGAAAAGCTATTGGACAAATATTATGTATTATTGTGGAAGTTTTTACTCAACCTGCAATATAATTCACTTCCACCTACTAAAAAACCAACTTAGAATATAAATTCTCTTAACTCATATGCAAAACATTTTTCACTTCTCTTTAGGCATTTTCATAAACAAAAATGTCTTTGGCACCCATAAGTCGGAAGTCAAAACTTTGAAATTTATAAAAATGAATAATGCTTTAGGACCAGGCTCAAAATCATTATTCTAAACACATGTTCTCTACATTTTCTCGATAACACAAATATTAAAAAAAGTTATTGACAGAAATGTGTTTTCGAAGTAAAAACTCTTGTTAAAAATTCGAATATAGCATATGTTGTCCCTGTGATAGTTGACTCATAAATATAAAAATACATATACATATAAGAAAATATTTAATAATATACAAGAAATATATCACTATTAAATGAATACATAAGTATATAACAATTATCAATAATAATGTGGATATGTTGATAATATTTTTAAACGGTTTTATTTAGCTTTACCTGTTTATTTGTAATTATTTTATTTTAAAATTAATAAAGATTTTTAAAATTTTCTAGCTCTAGAAATATTCGTTAAGTTTTATATTTTCGAGCAACATTTTCATTTGCTGGCCTTGGGTCTCTGACATATATTTCTATCATCAAGTTAAGAATTTTATCAAGTATCTCCTAAACTGCTCGTATTAGATTGAACAGAATCACAAAATATTATCTAGTGAGGATTTTATTAAAATTCATTCTATTCTTGAACACCATTGTCATCCCCAATAAAAATTTTAACTTGAATATATGTCAGTGATGCAAGGCCAAGCATATAGCTCTAAAGAATAAAACTTAATGAATATTTTTATGTCTAGAGCTAAAAAATTTTAAATATCTTTATTAATTGTAAAATAAAATAATTACAAATAAACGGGTAAAGCTAAATAAAACCGTTTAAAAATATTATCAATATATCCGCATTATTATTGATAATTGTTATATACTTATGTATTCAATTAATAGTGATATATTTCTTGTATAATATTAAATATTTCATTATACCTATTATATTTTAACAGAAAGCAATTGAATTTTTTTTTAAATATATGGAACATGTTAAAAATTAAATGCAAATAATTAAAAACAATTTTTATTTATTTATTAATATTAAATAAAAGAAACAAAAAGTATAAAAAAAAAAATGTCCCTCCCGGTGAAATTCTATCTCGAGATCTTGTGGCTACAAAAAGAAGAGCCACCGATCCCCCTTGGAAATACTAACCTTAACAACACCTCAAGACTTTCAGGCAATCTTTAACATTTTTTTTTTAGACAAACACATGAGAAGTGCCTTCTCTCGCTTTAACAGAATTTGTTTTTCATTAGGTACGACACACTGAAAAAGTTTTGTTCAAATCGGTGTGGGGGGGGGAGGCCATGTACTCCCCTTGTGAGCAATTTTTAGTGATTGAGTAAAAACGGGTGGACAGACAGACAAGATTTTCAATTTTGAAAAATTTACCCCCCCCCCAAATTTAAATAGAAAATCAGACAAGAGTTTTATTTATATAGATAGTAAACATTTCTTCCTCAGAAGGTAATGGGGAAGATTTTTGTTTATTTTAAATACACAAATTTTCAATTCTTGTGGGTAATTCATAATGGATTTATTATATATCTATTTGGGGTATTAAATTGCTATGTTTAAATGTTTTCAATTACAAGTTCTTTTTGTTTAATTTAAAACCCAAATTATTAATAATTAAGAACCAAACTTAAAAAAAGGTAAACACAAGTTACTGCTATCTCAATCTTAATGATAGCTGAGACACTCTTAACCTTCCTAGGCCCGGGTGGGATGAGTTCTCACCCCATTGCTAATATTGTGCTACATAACTTCGCCGGAAATTTTTGTGTTGGGCTGAAACTTATTTACATTTATCCTGAAACGTTAAAGTTTATTACAAGGTGTTTTTATTATCGTTGTCATTATAAGGTTCTGAGATATCGTTGATTATACGGTGAAATGTGTGCCTGGGGTGAGAACTCACCCCACCAAGGTCTTGTTGTAGCTTGTCTGGGGGTAGTGTAATGTCATTGGTTCTGTGAAGCACAGACCCCCAGCTTCTGTAATTCACAGGAGTTTTGAGGGTAGGTGGGTGCAGGTGGGTGGGGTGCCTTTACTCAGTCTGTTGTGGTCTTGAGACGCTTCATAACCTATGCAATGTCATCAATAAGTTCGTCTAGAACTCGTAGACTTGTGGAGCTGGCTTTAGAGCGGAGAGTCATTGTTGACCATATAGCTGGTGAGGAAGAAGGTAATATTGTTCTGAGTGATAGAGATACTGACAGTGCATCAGAGACTGAGGACCAAGTAGAAGATATATACGAAGAAGACGATGAATTGACACTAGATGATACTCACCAGGTGGATATTGAAGATTGTGGAGATATCTATTTTGGAAAAGACGATACTTTTTGGATGAAAACACCTTTTATTCAAAAAAGACGAAGATCTTCTAATATTCTACGTCATCGATCTGGTGTATCTGCAGAAGTGCCTATTCATGGTGAGATTCCTGATATTTTCAAACTATTTATTACTCCAGATATAATTGATATTATAGTAAAGTACACTAATCAGAGAGGGTTTCATGAAACAATTAGACGTAATGCAGAAATAAATATCAACGCTATATGGGTTGATGTGACTCCTATGGAAGTGTATGCTTTCATAGGTTTGTTGATTGTAAGCGGTGCAATGAGAAATAACCGGGAATCAGTAAAGATGCTCTGGTGTAATGATTATCCGTTCAAAGTACCAATATATTCGTCCACAATGTCAAGAGAAAGGTTCAAGTCTATTTCTTCAAACCTCAGATTTGATGACATGTACTCAAGGGAGGAACGACGCCCCACTGATAAATTGGCAGCTTTGCGAGAAGTAACGGATTTGTTCATCATAAACTGCCAAAAATATTATAACCCTGATACACACTTGACTATAGATGAACAGCTTGTGGCTTTCAGGGGAAGGTGTACCTTTAGAGTATATATGAAATCGAAGCCAGCTAAGTATGGTATCAAAATTTGGATAAAGGCGGACAATGAAACTTCTTATTGCAAAAATTTGCAGATTTACCTAGGGAAAGAAGGAAGAGCGCCTGAAAAACAACAAGGCAAACGTGTGGTCATGGATTTAGTTTCGATTTTGCAACCAGGGCACGGAATCACTACAGATAATTTTTTCACCAGCCTCGATTTAGCTGAAAATTTAATTGAGAAAAACCTTACCATCGTTGGGACTCTCAGGAGAAACAAGCCGTTTATTCCTCCAGAATTTCTTCCATCAAAATCACGTGAAGTGCATTCCTCTATTTTTGGCTACCAAATTGAAATAACTTTAGTGTCGTATGTCACTAAAAAAAACAATTGTGTCGTTCTTCTATCTTCTGAACATCATACAAATGCATTGTGTGAGACGGATCGAAAGAAACCAGAAATTATTCAACATTACAACGCAACAAAAGGAGCAGTCGATACCTTAGATAAGATGGTAGCAGAATACACTTGTAATCGACAAACCCGGAGGTGGCCAATGGTGCTCTTTATGAATTTTTTGGATATTGCTGCGGTCAATTCTTTTGTACTATGGACCAAACTCCATCCTGACTGGAAAAAAAGCCGTTTAGATAGAAGGAGGTTATTTCTTCTTGAACTTGGAAAGATGCTAGTAGAGCCACAAATAAAAAGCCGCCTCAACAATCCTGCATCAGCCAAGAGATTTTCAAAAATTTTAATTACAATGATGAAGCAATGTTTGGACAAAAATGAAAAAAATTCAGACCTTCCAGAAGCATCAACCTCATCATCGACTGCGGGTGCCAAAAGAGGAAGATGTTATTTGTGCCCCAGGAGTAACGACTCAAAATTACAAAGGAAGTGCAAAGAGTGTGACAAATTTATCTGCCCTAGGCATTCAATTACATCAATATTATGCAACCATTGTAATATAAATAACTAAAAAATTCTTAAATGTTTCTTAAATAAATAAAAAAACAATTCTTTAGTCTCTTTATTAACTCTATAAACCATAATTGCCAATTAAAATAAACAATATTACCTTAAAAAAAAAAAAAATGTTCGATTGTTTTGAGATTGGGCTGTTTTAGCCTGGGGTGAGAACTCACCCCACCCAGGTCTTTCCGTTTTAGGAAACACCCGGGCCTAGGAAGGTTAAGCAAGGTGAACTTTACATCAATTTCATTTTTTGTAGTTCTTCCATTATTTCCAATGCTAATATTACTGCAATAATAATTCAATAAAAAGAATAAATTACTTATCAAACTTTTTAAATAAGAATTATATTAATTATCCTAGGTGCATCAAAATTTCTACCAATTCTTAGTTTCTATTATGATGTTTTGTGGAAAGAGTACTCCATAGTTACCTACTAGACAGTTTGTATTACTCAACAGGAAATATTAAAAAATCACAAGAGCCACTAAAGACTGATGCCAATTCCAAGTATCACTGGGGACATGTCTACTTTAGGAGCTGTATTATGGGCCCTTGATTGCAATGGAATCTTTACACAAAATTAATTACTTACTAGTATCTATCTGTAGAGGAGTACTATTATAGAACAATTTATCGCATGAGAGAACAATTTATCTTTATTAGCCATAGTAGCACAAAGTGGACATAAATAAATAACATTAACATGATTTAACTATTAACTACAGACTTGCTAAATAAAATCCTTAGTCCCTGCCTGGCTAGGAAAGGGTAGTACCCCCCCCCCCCAAATTAGCCATAGTAGCAAAAAGTGGACGTAAATAAATAATTGAATTTTTACTTGGAGATATTTATCCTCCTTAACCTTATATTTAATATGCTATGTTTTGAAGGAAATTAATTATTATTTATTGGCTGATTTCCTGAGTGTGTATTCTGTCCTTACCATTACAATATACGTCAGATCAAAAAATTGTATAATACCAATCTATTGCAAAGTTAATTGTTTATAAATGTTATATACATTTCTTCCCTATCTCTAAATATTAACAGAGATATTCGTATTTTTCAATTTTCAGCCTTCAGCAAACCCCCAGTTTTGGTCATTGTCAAAAATAAGCCACACACACACATGTAACATCTTATTCCAAGCTTAAATACCGAATATTGTTTTCAACAGACCTTTATTATGTGAGATACATTCAAATAGATCACCCACTTCTACTCCTTAGATTTTTATTTGGAAATAAGTGCATATATGGTGAGATGAGATTAATAGTGTGTAATTCCAACATGAGAGAAATCTGCTTCGTTTACACAGGCCCTGTGTGACAAACTTTTCTGAAAGAAAGTATTCTGAGTATCTCAATAGCTGATTTCCTCCCAGGGAAATTTCCCCTACATCTGAAAATATGAACTTTAGTTCAAGTTTGCCTTAATTCCCAGACAACAAGAAAAGTTTAACAAATCGTTACAATTAATATCATAAAAATTCTTATTTAATGAGAATTAATAATTTTCCAAGCAAAGCTTAGTATCTCGGCCAAAAGATAAATAAGTATTGAAGGTGATATAAATACACAAATTATTTGTCACAAAATCCTTTATTGTGAACAAGTCCTTATTGTATGACTCATTAATTATTTTTGATTTAATGTTTTTTGTAATAAAAGGATACTTCAGTTTTAAAATTCAATAATGTAATAAACATATTGTACTGTATATATTTATATAGAATAGTTGCCTACTGTGTTTAAATTAGTAAATAATCTTGTGTCAAAAGATAAAAATTATGTTTTAATTACAGAAAATTAATAATTAAAAAATATATACTAAAATTTAAAATATTTTATATACAGTCCTATAATTCTAAATTAATATTCATGATTCACAGTACCTAAATACCTACATATTTCAAATAAACCTTCAGACTGCAGTATCCAATTTTATGTAATTGAAGTCTACTATACAAAAAAGCGTCTTCCTAATTTTACAGCCCATAATTCCCATATACTCATGTAAGATCTTATTAGCCATTTTCCTATCATGATAGGCAATAAAACTCCTAAACATTTGATGGCTCCTTCAGCACAGTGAGATCACTAGCATGGTTCCTTTAGTGGGAATGAGTAAATACTGGATGGCCATCTTGTCAATATATTGCCTTGATATTTGTATCAAAACAACAATAGTTTTAAACCAATAAACGGTTTGGCATGATGGCTTATTTGCTAGAAGAATAGTAGAGATCTAGGAAACGATCAACTAAAACAAAATATACACCAAAATTAATAAAATCAAGTCAAAAATGTTTAATAATAAAAAAATTTAAAACTAAATTTCCTTCACCGGGTAAGCCATTCATCACTTGAGTTAGAATAATACTTACCCTTCTGAGCACTTGAATACCGAGCTCGTCTTTGATGATTTACATTAGACATTAAGGAAGAATTTTCCTGGAATAAAAATAAAATAAATGTTATTGATATTAACTAAAGTGTATATCAATACTAATATTTGATCAAAATCAATGTAAATACGCTGTAATCATTAAATCATCCCTTTGATCCTATCCATTTGTGTGCTACTATTTTTTCTACTTCAGTTTTCAGTGAATTATCTACTCGCTTTAACTTTTCTTAAACTTGTGACATGTTTTTTCTATATCTCCTAACAATACTATATATGATAGAAGATTAAAACAAACCTGGCCTTGTGTATTAATTGTCAACAAATACAGTGTGTTTCTTGATCATGTAACACTTGAAACGTCTGAAAACACCATTTACTGACAGTCATAGCCCTGGATTTTGAATCCCCATAGAGAGTCTAACATATACAATAGTTTAAAATGTAGTCTGATAAGCAATTAAAGAAAACAAAATTTTTTATTAGAAATCTGATTTTATTCTAATATAATGTACTAATAAGTAGTCACAAGATTAGATTGTAAGATATGGGGAAAGAGGTAGCTAGTCCACACAAACAAAGGTTTAAAAATTTAAGCAAATTGTTAATTGGGAAGTATTATTTTTTAAAAAAATAATATAGTAGCATTTCTTATAAGGAATTAAAGAAAAATTTTCATTTATAAATAAATGATCATTATCTTGATAATCATTCTCTGATGCCTAAGCCTAAATGGTAGTTTTGGGACACAACTTTGCCAGATGAGTAAAGGTGTGGTCTTAATCTCACTAAGTAAACTTCCAATCATGAGTTTGATTCTCACTTGGGCAACAGGAATTTATTTAGTGACAAGATAAATAAATAAAATCCTTAGTCCCACCCTGACTTGAAAAAGTGTTAACCTATGGATAAACTGTCCCCCAATTACAATTAGCCTTACTAGCACAAAATGGACTTTTAAAAATAATTAACAAATAGTAATTTTTAAATGGAAGTTTTCATTGAATCAATTTGGTTGCAATCTATTGTGATATAAATAATATTTATGCATAGCTACCTGCTGCTGTTCAAGAGAATCTTCTAATTGCATACGTTGTATGTCTAATGTTAACTTCTTTACTTTTTCCTTTTCTTGTCTTTCAACCTGAAAATACAAGCGTTTTTAGAGGAAAGTGTTGCAAAAGGTGAAATCGTTCTTCATTTAATAAAATGTTTAAACACCATCCTGATACTCCGTGACGATTGTTATCTAAAATAGGTTTGATATTCAAGGTTTAAATGTGAAAAAAAAGACCACACATCATAACTTTTGTATTGATGTTGATTCTCATCTGAGTGGGTTTAGTTAGCTAGAAATAGCTAGCAGATGACCGTTTTATGACACAAATTTTTCCTTTGCCTTATTTTTGTTGCTATTTTCTAAGTCAATATTTCCATTCCAATTCATCAAATTAAAATGTATAAAACATAATTAATAGAATGTTTAGAATAATTAATGAAGTGGAGTGGGAGAAGATAAAGGGTTTTTGTTTTTGTGGTACTTGTGGATCTTCATCCAGCATTTTTATTCATTCCATTTCAAGATTTGTTGAATATTGTACAATAACTTTGGGTACACTATAACAATATTTAGTGGATTCAACCCCCTGTAATTATTCAACAAACCAAAATGATAATAACTCATTATCCAACAGATGTTCTACTTTTTAAATTAATTGATACAGAGAATTCTTAAAGAGATAAAACATTTTACCTCTTCCTGATATTTCAAATTCTTTACAAGATCAGAGTCCAGAGGGACATTTAAACTTTTGCATTGTGTTTTATTGCCCTTCCTCATTAATAGAACAAACGAGTTATCTGAAAAAAAAAAAAATAATACAATATTTACTATTGATTTATAAATTACTGCAACAATAATTCAAACAGCTCAGGGTTTTTTTTATTGACGAGGATCACAAAATCTAACCTATCAATTAAAAAGATAAGTTTTGCCAACATTCAAAAAATATAATTCATTCATACCCTAGAAGAGAAATTTATTTTTGTTGTGTTATTTTATACAAATATTTCTTTTATAGACCCCGTTAAAGAAAATATATTGTTTGAACCATCATTAATACTGCCTTTTAAATTGAAGCAATACCTTTTGCGACTCATAACAACAACAAAGCTGTTAGAATAATAACTATAATTTCATTAAATAAGCAAAGAAATATATAATAATTAGTTAAATAAAGTTAATGATATTTTTAATTAGAATATTAATTTTACAAAGTATTTATATAATGTCTCAAATTTCCTCAATAAGAATAACGAGCAGTTGTTCATTAACTTCATACATTGAAACCTACTGAGAGCAAATACAGAGCTTTTATCAATAAAGTAGAATGTGATCCCAGGATTTGAACTTGGAGCCTTTGGCACTGAAGCCGTGCTTCACCACTAGAACATTGCTCTCCTGGTAAAATAGATTAGTAATTTTTATCTCTGCATTGTATATTACATATAATATATGTAATATTTATATTCATATTTCAAGTAACTAGTAAAGCGAAGTTTATAATACTTTAATATGTTATATACACAAGAACCTTATTTGTTGTAATGTACTCATACTATTCCCCAGCAGTTAGTGATAAAAATAATTTTTATTTATTTTATTCATTTAGTGAATATTAAAAACTAAAATATAAAGAAAAATTAAATTACACAATAAATAAACATAAAAGGGATGAACATAGAGTTACCATTAGACTTGTGAGTTTTTCCTAGTAAAGGAATAACGATATCTTGGGAGGGTCTCACAGCTTCCTTTAACCTTTCTTGAACATTATCTGAAACCATTTTATCCAGCTCATTCCAAATTTCATCATCATTAGTGTGATTATTCTGAAACAATAAATTGCATTATTAGTAATTCAAGAAGGCAGAGGGAATAAAAACTCACATCATGGAGGATTAAAGTTCAATATGCTATTTAAGACATTATGAACATGGGTCATGAATTAGCATGGATTCCATCAACCATTATTTTATTATAATTCATTATTATACAAGGTGTAATAAAAGAAGGTATTTAAAGCCATCTGAAATTGACACAGGATGACATCGCGATTTGGAGATGCTACACTTTTTCGACCCAATCTTTGATTGGACCTATAAATAAATAAAAAATTGATACTCAACAGCCCATAAAGGGTCCTGTCAAATGACTTTGGTAGAAGGTCAAGTGGATCAACCTGATGTATTCCCAGTATTTTATAGTGGTATTACAGACAATAAGGATTGCTACTTCTTTGTTTCAGGAGCTACTGAATTTTTCCAGAATACTGAGCAACTACCAGGGGAACAGATAAAGTCCAACCCTTATCCAGGTAATTAACAGCAAAATAGTAGAAATATTAATGAAATTCAGCGAACGATTCTAGGTTAAAGCTCAACACCTCTAGTATAGAGGTCTAGGAGCTTTATTCAATAGGCTGTCACCGTCTGTAAATTTAAGAGTAAAAAATGAGAAATTGAAATGAAGTAATAAATTGGACTTCAGCCCAGGATCGTGATCAGTAGTTAATCGTTGATGAAATTGCTTCAAGGGTAGATATCAGCCAAAGAAGTTCCTTGAGACATAACTGTAGGTCAGAATAGGTACATAAGATTCACCATTCCATGCTTAAACCCATCTTCGGTTGATGGAAGAGGAGTCACCTTTCATTTTTGCAGTACAAAGATAGTACATGCGTATTGAATTACATTCAGAATTCCTTAGTTCAAATAATTAAAATATTGTTTTATAACAGTAAATGACTTTAAAAAGAACACAACAATTTATGGAAATAATAATGAAAGAACTGTATGTGATAGTGAAATTATATGGTAGACAATTACTTATAAAAACCAATAATCGTTACCAGTGCAATAACATAAAAGATTTATTGATAACTAGCTAAGGTACCTGACTTCGCTCGGGAAATCATGACTTCATGACTGTGTTGCTCGGGGAGTCTGAATAATGATTGTAATTTCTTTTGATTTTACTATGCACAATATTTTTACACTTCCCATCTCAAGTCTTTAGGTTACTATTTAATCCATTAACTATATCAAACTTATAGATTTTTTTAGTCTCCAAGAATAAAAAAAAAAAAAAGATAAAATGAGTTCTTGATCAATCCCTCTCCACTGTTCAAAATATTGTTTACAATATAAATCATAATCATGGTTCATTCAAGTACCTTAAGCCATAAAATTCATAATTATTAACAACATTGTTTATTATAAACTATGCAAGAATACAAATTTATTTCAGTTAACTGAAGAAGAACTTGAAGAAAACTTTGTATTCATAGCTGTACTTACTTATGCTCTGTTATGTGTAACATATAAGCGGATCAATGTTAATAATTGGCAGACGGAAATGGGTACACCTCCCCAGCAAATTTTATCCCCTTTAAAATTGTTTTGTTTAAATAATTTATGATATTTAAAGAAATATTTCGGGGGGAGAACATAACATCACTAAAATAGTAAATAATAAATGTATAAGTCTTTATCAAGTAAAGTATAAAGAGTACATACGTTCTACTGGTTTAAACACACCATTTATGTTTAGCTGTAATTTAAAACAAACATCACCATTACTTTCAATTATTAAGCATCAACTACATCTTCCCGCCAAAAGCTGACCTAAGTCAGCTGGATCAAAGGTGGTCTGCCGCCAGGTACCGGCTGTGTTATCTCCTCACAACTTCTGCTCAATTATTTGGTTTAAATTATAGAAACTTCTGTTATTCTAAATATTAAGCCATAGGAATGCTTAAATTTAAGTCTAAAAACAGCATCATTGTTCATAGTATGCCTATATTAAAAACAATTAAATGAGTACTAATAAAATTGATGACTCCCGCTATAATGTTTAGCGTATATATCTCGTTATACAACAAAAGTATATATAACAAAGGTAACTCGTAACTAAGTAAATAAGCATGATCTCTTATGTGCATGTTTGCCGAAAAACCACTAGGAAATGAAATATCGCAATTTTTCATTTCAGGCTTCTCTTATAACCCCCACACTCCCCCTCGTTCCTAGTAATGTTACATTTTATAATCATGTGGGAGTTAATGCTAATTTACATACCAAATTTTGTTTAGTTTGTTTCAGTCTTTTGAGCCTAATAAAATTGTTGACTCTCAGTATAGTTTTTAACATATATCTCATTTATACTCCGGTATATGACAAACGTGTGTATAACAAAAATTACTTTATGTACCAAATTAACAACTTTTGTTATGAACATATTTGCCGACAAACCAATAAGAAACGAAATATTTCAATTTTTCTTGTCAGGCTTCCCTTATAACCCCCAATCCTGATCGTCTCTGAGAATATTACTATAGCCTATAGTCTTAAGTTGGGTTAATAGTAATATACGTACCGTTTCATAAAATTGGGTTCAGCCATTTATGCATGAAAAGGAAACAACAAACAAACAGACAATAAAAACAAAAAATTGCAGATATCGTATCTATGGCATGTGAAACGAAAAAGTATCGTGAAATGTTATGAAAAAAAATCGATGTACAGAAAAACATCAATTTTATATATATAGATTAAGAAAATAAACATTAAATACAGCAAATCTTGGTTACCTTATTTTCATTCATTTTTTCTGAGTCTTCATCTGATAGTCCTAAAAAGTAAATAAATTATTAACTTGGTGCGCAAAAAACAGTTGATAGAAAAAAATCATACATAGAATATTCATACCATCCTCATCTTCCTCATATAAAATTGAGTCATCTAATAAACTTCCATAAACTCCTTGGCTCTGAGACTCTTGTTCCTGACAATTAAAAATAAAAGTAAAAAATAAGTTAGCAAAAAGTTAGCGATAGCATATATATTAAATAAACCCTAACCTTATTTATATTATAGTCATTAATTATTTTTTCCTGCAATAACTTTACAGCAGTTAAAGCTTCTTGAAAACTATGGTAAACATCTGCATTAGGGCAGTTTTTTTCTATACAATCTTCTAGTTGGTACTGCGCATACACTGGAAATCTGTTTTCACTAGTCCAGCATGGTGCACTCTTCTTGGACCAGAAGTAACACTGAAAAATGTAATTAAATGTTTTCATTGAGTTATAACTTCAATTCAAAATTTCATCTATATATATTTATTATTATTACTTATAAAGCAATGGAAAGTAACATTTTTATAAAAATGAGGTTAACATTATACTTATTGTGAAAACTAAGGATTACCTGAAAATATGTTAGGAAATATGGTAGTTTGGTTCTGACATCAGAATGTGTAAAAAATTTTCCACATGTATCTAAAAGTGTACAAACTAATCGTATTCTTATCAAATTTTCTGGAGGATCTAAAGGTGAGGGCACACCTTTTTGGACACTTATTCCAAACGTTATTAAAGAATATAAGACCTAGAAAATATAGAAATAAATATAGGATTAATCAGAGTATGTTAGCATCTAATATTTAATGATTAATAAAAAGTAGTGCTACTCTCCGAGGCAAAGTGGAGGAATATATAAAAGGCCAATATCTAAGACTAAAATGCCATTCTCTCTCTCTAACCCACCTACTATTGTGTTTTTAAAAATTCATGTGTGGATATAGTTTAAAATAATCTGAAAATGGCTTTTTTACTTATCCCCAACTGTTTAGGAAATATCCATCATTAACACAATACCCCACCCAAACTCAAATGACCAGTAACCCCACAAAAATCTGTCCACTACAACTGAGTCCTATCCTTTACATACCTGTGTATTATTAAACTTTATTCCTAACCAGATTTTTTTTGATTGGATTATCGTTTATACAATTTTCCATCCAAAATTTATAATATTCATAGACTTGCTCACAAATGTTTTAAAAAATCCACAGGACAATAGAATATCAAGAAATCCAAAATTAGTGTTCTTTGCTACAAGGCATTTTAATGTCTGAGTCCACCAATTTAAGTTTTACATCCTTGTAAAGAGTAAAAGAATTGTAATAAACAGAAAATCTCGGTTTTCAGATTTCAATGGAATTAACCAATGTTCTGACCCTCCCTGAATCCATTTCGACTAATTTTGGCATGACATCTCCACATGAGTATTTACACACATCTCTCACTACTCAAAATGACTTAAATGACTTTTGTTGGGATCACTTAGCAAACAAATAGCATTAAGTGCCCTCTGACTCATAATAAACCAAATGTTATGACCTCCTTAAGATTTTAATCTGCCATATTCCTCCATCGACTGTACAACCAGAACAAACATTCCTCCATTTATAGGCGATGACCGGCAGGGCGTGTCGGTTCACCTTGAGGGAGGAAGGAGTGCTTCTAGCAACATGCGTAGCAACAACACCTGTACCGCCAGTACTCGTACCATAGGCTTGGGTGCCCCGTGTGTCGTCCCTTGGCATGTTCCTAGAACTACTCCTTCCTACCTCAACCAGCACATGATTAGCCACTTTAAATAACTTGAAATTAATTAAACTTTTCTTAATTGAAAACTTCTAATATTAGGTTTAAACACTAAAGTATTCATAAATGCCCCATGTTGATGTTAGTGGTTAGTTTAAAATTTAAAAGAACATAAATGGCTTTGTTTTCTACTATCTAATTTAAATATAGTATATCATATATGGGGGTGCTGGTGGCCGTGCGGGTTAAAGCATGGGTACACCTACCACTACTGTCAACAAACTAAAGGTAAAAATAGGTGCAGGCTGGACCGCTACCAACCTCATATATTTAAGAATTACTAAGTAAATGAAGGCAACCCTGCAGGAGTGATGGCACCAGGAATATTCTTGGTGACGCCAGTCTGGACCTTTTTTCTTTGAACTCGTCGCCCATCTATAAAGCGACCCAGCTTGCCCGAATAGTCAGTTAGTTCTGTTTTCTTACTAGTGAATAACAGTATGTTCAGTGCAGATTTAGTAAACAGTGCTATTAGTATCAATGCAGTTCAGTGTTATTTTTGTGAAGATCAATGCAGTGCCGTGTTTTGTGAAATTCAGTGATTTGCGAGATCATGAGTTATTGTACTGTGCAATAAGATGTAAGCTATCAGTGCATATTGTGAGTAGTAGTGAAGAATAACTTACCAAGTGTATAGTGCATTGTCAAAAAAATTGTGCAGAGATCAAAATGCCAAAGTTTGTGAGTTTGATTTTGCAATCCAAAAGAACACTAATAGTAAATGTCTATTATTTTTGTAATAAACATAACAATACTAATAACCTTTTAGGAACAAAGATTTATGCATTCATTTTTATTTGCTAGAATTATGCAACAGGGGAATTTCATTCCAATAGATTTATTTATAAATCAATAAAATCTATAAAAATAGTTACCTTGAAAATATCAGAACTCTCTATAAGTCTATAATTATAAAGCTCTCCAAAATATTTAATCATTGCAACACGTCTCTGATTCATCTTTGGAAGATTTATTTCCATGCCAATCCTTATATCTTCTAAAACAGAATCAACAACCTTTGCTCCAACAAATTCCTGGAAGAAAAGAGTGATTAAATTTTAATACATATTGTAATCCAAAGTGAAGTCAGTGGAGCATTTGCCACTGATGGCATCATCATAAATCTGAATTTATTATGTTTTAAACAATTTTGTAGAGTTCATTGACAGATATAATAATATTGATAACAAGAGAAAATGTTGGAAATAGAATGAATCACTCCAAATTATAAACTTTAATCCATGTGGCAGGTAAACTAGAGTTTTTATATATATATATATATATATATATATATATATATATATATATATATATATACATATAAAATAACATCAAAAAACTGATGCACTTCAATTTTTGTTGAAACTATCATTAAAAAATTTACCTGGTTTATTTTTTTCTGGATAAGGGACTGTGTGTGTATGGGGAACACACTTGTAATACGTGAAAGTCGTTTTTTTTTATGTAGAGAAATTGCTATTGTAAAAAACCAGCAATATTCCGAAATTAAAAAAATTCTTTTTTTTTTTTTTCTTTTTTAATAAAGGTACCAAGACTAGCTAAATGACGGCGTATGGCCAGCTGAGGTGATATCACTGGAACCCTGGAGCACAGGCTCAATTCAGCTAACTTCTAGGATCAGTGTTAGTACTTATTACCACACTTCGGGCCCCCTCAAGCCTGTGAGCAGTCTCCAGAATACTTACAAAGTGAATAATGCCAAAATCCACTTTGGGAATATATAGAAGTAGCTAATAAGACATGGACTTTGCCACAGGGATGCATCTTGTCTTTCTCATTTACGATTCTTTAAATAAATTTAAAGTGTAGCAGTTTTTTTTTATGTTGTTTATATATATATATATATATATATATATATATATATATATATATATATATATATATTGTAAACTAACGTATGATTCATATGTATATAGTAATCTAGAGTTCGATAGCGTGTGCGCACGCGCAGACACACAGCTCTCTGTGGCTCATGCCAAACATGGACTCAGAGATACAACTTATTTAATTTGATTCTTGACAATTTATTCAAGGCACTATTGTCTATACATTACAGTAGACAAAATAATGAAAAGAGAAAAGGACAACATCATAAATGAAAGCTACAAATATCTTACCTGATACTCAACTAGGCCAGCAACTAAATTTGCAAGAGCAGCAACACGGTGAAACTTTATTTTCCATGCACTTGAAAGACATTTAATTGCATAGTCAGCAACTGTGTCATCGTCCCAATTGAGACATCTTAACTGCTTCAAAACACGCCTTTCATTCTCAGTATACATCAGATCCTAAGCAAAAAATAAAATTTAAATTAATATAATCCAACCCTATAAATTTTATAATTCTTACTCATTGAGATGTATTGAAGATTATGAGATCTAAAGTATAATGTAATATAAAAATAAAACAACCAACTGTAAATTCTAATTAAGTACTAAAAAATAAAAATAATTAGTATTTTATTTTTGCCATACCTGAAATAAAAGTTTTCTTATGAAGTCATATAGGGGAGGACGTTTCTTCCTGATAACTGTTGTAGATTCGGGAGGGTTTACATAATAGTAAGCATTTTCAATCATATTTGTATAACGTATATCTAAAGCAGTAACTGACTTTAACCTCATCATATCATCCTAAAATAAAATTCCTTTACATATTAAACAACTAATTTTATTTTGCAAAGCCGACAATAAATTATAAATTATATTTACCATATATATTTTTGTTCGATGATGAGATTCACTATTTCTGTATAAATACCTACCACAGGTTTCAAGAATGTTACACGCCATTTCAATATGATGATGAGAAAAATCAAAAAGCAGTAGTTTGAGGCAATACAATGCTTCTATTTTAGGATATAGATCAAACTTTACTAACTCACCAATAAATCTAGACACTTTAATTTTTGATTCCAGGTTGATTTGATCCTAAAAAGTAAAAGGAAATCATCTGAACAATGTTATACAATGAAATTATAACTCTTTTAATAAAGTTAGTTGTGAGTTGAAGAAATGGAGGGGGGATGAATTTAGATGAACAATGTATGAAACTGAATAATTTAAATGCATCACAAATGAATAGTTAAATGTTTGACATCTGATTTCATCTTAGCATGTTTCATAAGTATGAAATTAACATTTTATCACTAGCATAAATAACAATTCATGTTTAAATACCACATGTATCCATTTCCAAAAAATCACTGATAGAACACTGTCCTCATATGAAAGAAGCAGAAACCAAAGCTCCAGAAAGCAAAGCTTTATAGGAAAAAAGATAAATTAATATTATATTATTAATGTTGTGACTCTATCTCGTTCTAATATGAATAGGTTGGTAGAAAGTCATTTGTTGAAAACACTCACTTCACTTCTTTAAAACATTCGTTAATCATCTGAACATGTTTCACTTTGTACAAAGCCTCTTCAAGGGATTACACTTCTTAACATATACCTACCTATGTTACCTTCCATTCAGGGAGCCATGTCAGTAATCCTTGACAAGCAGTATAGACATGGATCTTTGAGCGAAAGGTAGTATAAGATATATATATGACAGGTAGTGTAATCCCCTGATGAGACTTCATAAGAAGTGAAACTTACAGAGATAACTGATAAATCTTTGGAAGAAGATAAATGACTGTTTGTCTCCAAATGACCTCCTTCCGATCTATTCTTATACAAATATGATTAATTGGATCAATGCTTTCAAATTGGTAAGGCTTTTATTTGCATAAGAGGAATTATTTTAAAGTAAAAAATTGTATTTTGGTGTTAGTATTATTTATTTAGAAATGTTTCTGAAAGATTAGAATAACATAAAATTCTCTCAATTCACTATTCATATCAGAACTTTTAAACGTGATCATCCCCCCCCCCCGATAAACATTGAATAAACTACACAAATAAATTTAAAGGTAAGTTAAGGGCATTTGACTTTATGAGGGTAGAAATGACCCCGTACTGTTACAATCTTTGAAGGGTATAGCTCCTGCCACTTAAACCACCCCACCTCCATCACAATATAAGGAATAATACACCCACGAATCATGATGTGAATCTTGGGGGGGGGGGATTATGTCGATGAGACTAATAATAATGAAGGTAATGAAAACAAAAAAATAAATAAAAGGAAGACTATAATTAATCTAATGTTCTGTATGATTGATGTGACTGTGTAATTCTAATGTACTCTGAAACGAAATGAGAGATATTTGATGAAAGGCGACTCAAGATAAAGTTAAGATAAAAATTAATAATTACAACTTTTAGATCCAGGGATTCATAAAGAGAGACTTTGCAAGAGTGATAATATATATATATATATATATATATATATATATATATATATATATATATATATATATATATGGCTTTTTAAAATGAGCAAAACTAGCTAATGTAAGGAAAAAGTGCTTAAAATATGGACCTAGCTCATTAATAAGCAAAACTGGGGGATTTAAGAAGTGGAAGAGGAGGAAGGGGGAGGTCAGATAATGTATGTTTCCGACAATCCCAATAAGTTTTAATTAGAGCTTTTCCAAGTTACCCAAGACGTTTACTTACAAGCTTATGAGTCAACCCTAGTTGAGTAAAAATGTCTACTACAGTAACATTATTGTTATGATAGGCTGTTAATACAACAATTTGAAGTTTTTCCGATTTAGATTTATACTTATATATTAAAGGATACACATATAAAGAATAAAACTGAGCAATAGTAAATAAAACTTATGCAAAGTAAGGTAATTAAAATACTCAAACGTTTTAATCTATCAAAATTAAGAAAATGATTAAAGGTTCTTGAACAGTAAAATATTATCAATAAATTTAGATAGGAATGTCAAAATGTTTATAATTTTATCTAGTACTAATGTAATTCATTAGGATCAGACAACTTTAAACAAAATAAAAACTCAATAGAATTAGCATTAATTAATGTACGTCTGCAATAGTCATTTAATTCCAATGATTTAACAATGGACAAAAAAATGTGTAAATGTACATTAATAAAAATTATTATTCTACCTTTTTCCTAATATGGTACTTGAAGTCCTGTTTTAAAAGGCTTGTGAGATTAGTGGCAATCTCAGGAATAACTGGGTTTAAAATAGCCACTAATCTGCCATAAAAAGGTAGGAGATCCAATCTTGTTCTAGGAACACCAAATAGAGTTCTGAAAAAATAAAGAAATAATAGTACCAAGAGTAAATCATTGTAGCTAAAATCAAAAAACTGTTGTATCGATATCTTTTTAAACTTTTTTGTTTGTGGAATAGAGTAATAAATTAAAATTCTTCATTTTTCAAATTTGCAGTTAATTCACCAGGCATGTTTTGTAGTATATTTCCCACCACTTCATGAAATTTTCTAAACCTTCTGACACTTATAGACTAGGTCAATTCACCTTTAAACAATCATAGCTAAGTACACTAAAATTTAGAAAAGTCCCTGAGGGCATGATTAGCAATTGAGTTTAGGCATTGATCATAGTACTCATGGTAAACCTAGATTTGTGGGTTCGATCCTCATATGGATAAAGAGGAATTTAGTGAGTTTGTTACACCCTGGTTAGAAAACTGAGGTATCCTAGTCATCCTGATTAGCCACAGTAGCATACTGTGGATGTTAATAAATAACTTAAAAAGGGCTGCGTAAACTAAGTAGATTTCCCTCGTGAAGCTTAACAATAGATAAATCTACATACTGGTAACACAACACCACCCTGAATCTTAAGTGAATAAATACAAGCCGGAATAAGAAATCTTTCAATCAATATTAACAAACTCCCGATTGGAAGTGACTGAAATGTATAATGTGTGAGGGTCACCAGAACATATATGCATGTATATCATTTAATAAGGTCTCTTGAAAACAATATTTGGTATTTAAGCTTCAAATAATGTGGTTTATTATATAACAGAGTATTGTTTATGTAACACGACCAGAAGTAGGGTTTATTGCAGGCTGAAAATTGAAAATGCAAATATCTGAGCTAATATTCAAGATAGAGAATAAATGTATACAGCAATATTTAAAGTAGATTTAATTTGCAATAAGATTGGTTCTATACAATTTTTCAATCCGATGTATTTCGAATTTTCATAAATCCCCGTCTAAACTCCCCCTCCCATTGTTCCGATTTCAGCCATTAACACGAACTTGATCTTTCTTTTTACATAAAATGATTAAATATCAAGTGTGGTAACAATTAAACAAAAATTGTGGACTGCTAGAGTTTTAACAGACAAATATATATATATATATATATATATATATATATATATATATATATATATATATATATATATATTTATATATGATGCGATTTTCAAACAATTTCTTCAAATGTCCAATGATCCAATCCAGGAGAAGACAAAAATGAAGACATTTGAAGAAATTGTTTGAAAATCGCATCATGAGTACGACCTCAATAGCTCATTTCCCTTAAGGGAGATGTGCTAAAGCTAGAAAAACCCTTGAATGTGTGTGTGTGTGTGTGTGTGTGTGTGTGTGTGTGTGTGTGTGTGTGTGTGTGTGTGTGTGTGTGTGTGTGTGTGTGTGTGTGTGTGTGTGTGTGTGTGTGTGTGTGTGTGTGTTTTTGTGTGTGTGTGTGTGTGTGTGTGTGTGTATATATATATATATATATATCCTAAATGAGTACTTGTAAATGAGAGTTCATAAGCTATTATGTATTTTAAAATTTTAAATTCCTTACTTAACAAGTTTTCTTCGGGCTGTCTTTGTGTTCAGACATACAACAAACTCAACAGCTGCATTATCAATCATTTCCCGATTAACGCAGCTTGGTAAATTGTTCAAGAAAGTCTCTAATGCTACTTTTACATTTGCACCACCACTTTCTTCAGGTTCTGAAAATACAAAATAAGTTTTAGGATGGATATTAAAAGATTTTTTGAGGATATTGTCACCATTCTAATTTCATAAATTGTTGAGAAAATGTCTTTGAAATATTTAAAATCTGGAATAATCAACAGTTTTTATGAAAATTGCATAGAAGGTATATTATTACAGTAAAATTATGAAAATAGAAGGAAACCAATAATAAAATTCAGTTAACAACAATTGAGTTTATTTTTCCCTACCCTAAAAGCCTCATGCTTTCCATAGTACCTTTTCAGAAGCATATAATTAGCCACCTATTAAATGTAAAAGTAAATTTCCATGTTTTTTTTTTTTTTTTTAATAATTAATTAAGAATTCATTGTGAAAGAATGCTACATTACATTTTATTCAAAGTATTTTCCATCACTTGCTTCTACATTCCCCCTTCTTTCTGGCAGTATTCGGATAGCATAACAGAAGAACTATTCATCTTTTGACACTATCCACAAATCTACCCAATTTATGGTATCTTCATATGATGTGAAGCAATGCTCAGATAAACCATGTGCCTTCAAACAGAACAGTTAATAATCAGAAGAGGCTAAGTCTGGTCAATAAGATGAGTGGAGTAAAACTTCCCACTTAAGTGTTTCCAAGTATGTTTTTACTAGCACCACAACGTGTCGACAAGCATTATCATGTAAGAGAATAATTTTGTTGTGTCTGGAGTAGTAATGGCCCATTTTTCCATGATTGACCAACTCAATCTCATTAATTGTGTTCAGTAGAAAAATCCAAGTAATGATTTTGCTCGATTTGAGCAACTCATAATACACGACACCAAGCTGATCCCACCAAACATCGCTTGGCTTTAGTTCATATGGAACCCAATTTTAACCTAAATTTGATTTAGCTTAGCTAAACTGGGGTTTGAAGTTAACTTGTATTTGTTCCATAAATACTCAATAAGCAACAAGGAGCTATTCTTGAATAAAAATTGGGATCTTTCACAAGTCATACGAACATAATACAACTGGGAATGTGCCCAGCTCACCACCAGACCTTCCACTAAAGCAGTATAGTAAGTTGTCCTTGGGTTTTCTGAACCAAAGATTACGATGTATAAATTCTGGCCCAGAAGAAAAGGGTGTATAAAGAATGAATTAAATGTAAATTCTTAGATATCTTTCTTATGTGTCATATGGTGAAACATCATGTAATCAATCTTCTTAAAGAGTAATGTACTAAATATGCATGTGAATATAGTCTATGTTCTGTGAGATAGTTGATGCAGTGATGTGGAGGCCTAATGCCAGGATGTGAAAAATAAAAGGCCAGATTAACAGTCTTCTTCGATATGTGCATACAACTTATGTGATCATAACCTCTTCTTCATAAAAGTGTAACCACGCACCCAGGGGAGTGCCATTCGGCAGATGCGCAGATCGTAAATTTTTGTGACTTTGGCGCATGACGTCACAAGGCAACACTTTCAGCTTTGTTTACATCGTGAGTATCATTGTTTTTTTAGTGAATTGTTTTATTTTCTATTGTTATAAGTGATTTTTTTGCAAAATGCCGAGTGAGTGTGTTGTGGCAACATGTTCCAACAGGACTCTAGGAAATTAGGCAAGTCTGTATCTTATCATCGGTTCCCGAAACACCCAGAAATTAAGAAACAGTGGATAGTCCTGTGTAGACGAGGAGATTTGAAATTTAATCCTGATATTGCTCGGGTTTGTTCAGAACATTTCATCGATAGTGATTACGAAAGGAATTTACAAGCAGAATTGTTAGGCTATGTTCCTAGTAGATTGAAATTAAAAGAAGAAGCTGTGCCGCATCTCAATTAACCTGTATTGTCCGTAAGTAAACAAACCCCTAACCTCTACTATTGACCCAAAAAGTTAAACATCTAGAGAATGTATGAGTAAAAAACGTAAAATAACTAAACGTGCCCTGTGTCACATTAATGAGATTTCTCCCAAAATGATAAAAAGTGATTTTTCAAGTAATACAGAAGAAGTTGATTGTAATGGATGTATTCTCTTAAAGGATTAATTTAGTGAATATGAATCCAAATTAAAGTCCTTGCTGATCTAAGTAAAAAATTTAGAAAGTAATAACTTTAATTTTAAAAAAAAGTTACTAAATACATACACTCCAACATCAGTGCCATTCTCTTCACAAGGATGCTACTGGAACCAAGGATTCCCTATGACTAAATATAAGCATATTTTTATTACAAGGAGGACTACTTGCCAATGATAGCCTTTAAAAATCTTGTACCTATATTGACTAGCTGGTGTTTAAAATAATTTACTCATTTTTATTCTGGTAACTGGATATCATTGTTTATTGCTTGGTTAGTCTCAGTTTTATTAACTTTAATTTGTTTGTATAATAGTAGTCATTAGTGTTTTCATGTTTTGGGCATTTCATCTTATTATAGTAAAATGTTTCTTTTTATTGTGCTAATTACGTAGAAAAATTACGATTTTTAAATGTAACCCAATATATGTCAATTTTAAGGAACTATTATATAGTTATTTTTAATGGAATCTAATTTGTACATGGATTATTTGAAATAAAATATATTCAACTAAAGTAATTTGTATCATTTACAGACATATACCATTTTAACAATATTTTATTCGCCAAATTAATCAGAAAACTCCTTATATTGATCGTATTTCAGCTAGTCCACCCCGAATCTTGTCGCCCAGTGACGTAGAGGCTTGCTGCATTCTGATTGGCTATTCGCGAATGGCGCTACCTTATATTATACATACCTTGCACGCACCCACACAAGCATGTGTGCGCACAAAACAAAAGAATTACAACTTTATTTTTAAATTGAATTATTGAAAAGTACCTTCAGTAATAGTGGTTTCTTCTTCTTTTGGAATTTCATCTACTTCAAAATCTTCATCTTTTAGTTCCTCGTCCAATTTGTCCTCACTCATCTATGAAACAAAAAACAAAATCTTCTTTGATAAGAGAAAAATTAATTCAGGCAGCAAAAAGACCATTTTCTTTCCTAAAATGTAATAGTTAACAACTGGAAGGAAAACTATATTACATTTACAATAAAATAGTTTTAAAAGATATCATAAAAACTAAAGGCAAGGGGAGTAAAAGATTTGTATGGCCTGAGAAAAGAGACAGTAGTAGATGAGATGACCCAATGAGTTATTGAAATGTGCATGTTCAATACCTTTACTTCCATACTATTTATAGGATTATTATTATAAGAGGGCTAACTTTTGCTTTGGATCTATAAGACATGTGTTCAAACTCCATTGCACTAAGTATCGGGAAAAATAAATATATCTATATCTATGAGATCACATAATGACTAGAATGCCTAAAAGAGGAAATGCTTCAAAGAGAAGCCTCAAAGTAGACGACAGTCTCTAGAACTGTTCCACACTATAAATCCACAAGTAAGGGAGAATCGATCTTGAAAGGCATTTACATTATACAACTAGATATAAATTCATTTTTCTCTGCATCCAAAAATATCTCTTAATAAATCAAGCAACCCTAACATAGAATTTTACTCTGATGTTAGCCAAGATAGAGAAACTGTTGGCTATACTTTTGAAGTTTTTAAAAGAAAATTTGGTTAATATTCAAAAGTTTTAATTAGGACAACAGTGCTCAAATGGTCGGGCTAAAGATTTTATCTTGTCTGCATATATATGCATATAAAACCCTCCTTTATATTCAATCATACCAAAAAAAAAAAGATATATAGATATAGACTGAAACCTCTAACAGAAAAAAATTGACACACATTAATATTAGGGTCTCAACAAAAATCACTAGTAATATTCATAAAACCTATCACAGTATAAACTTCCATGATCTTGACTGACAAAACAGATCACCCACAAAAACTTCAGTAAAAACTCTTAATAGTATTAGTGGACTTGGATAATCGATGGAGGATCCCTCCCTTTAAATATGCAAATTTTTATGAAGGATTTAAATGTCTAGTATATGTGAATAGTCCAAGAAATAACATTTTTTCATAGAAATACACAATTCCCAATTTTTAGCAGATTTTCCTTGAGGGAAATCAGCTATTGATGTTGTACACATGACGTAACTTTCAAAACATATCTTCAAATTTCTATCGTTTCTACTCAGGTGGTGGTGAAAATGAAGTCCATTCAGCACTGAAAGTAAATCTAGTACTACTTTAATTATGGAAAGTAATGTGTATTGGTCACTTATAGTAGGTAGTTTGCCAAATTTATATTTTATTCGAAATTGTTTTTTAAATACTTTTCTTGAAATAAGTAGTTTTATCAGTAAAAATGAAATATCAATAAACTACAATGCCTCACAGTTTAAAACTATGAAATATGGGGGAAAAAATGCATTCTAAAAAAAATGTATTTTTCATTTACACTTGCTCCATTAGTTACTTATCAATAATATGGATAGTAAATTGTAAGTATAAAAAAACTCAAAAATAAGAAGCATTCAACATTCAGAAGAACCCTTATATTCATTTGATTAACTCTATTATCCACTTACAGGAGGTTCTGCGGGTGTTTGTTCAGAAGTTGACTTTGCAGAAGTAGGAAGGTACTCCTGAAGATTAGGAAAGACTTGGTAAAAGCATCTTGATTCTTCATCTTCCCAAATTCCTTCATCAAGCATCATGTTTTCATCAGCATCAACTGGGCTTCGGTCATTTGATAAACCTAACAAACAGAAATTTATTATTACATTACCAGATAAGACCATAGCCATCAACATTCTAAACTAAAATGTCTAACAAGATTGAAGGTAAACTGAAATTTAAGACCAATATCATCATTGTAAATCATTAGCTCAACAGCCTTGAAGCTCACCAGGTTATGGGAGCTCACACGAATTTGGTGAAAGACCCAGTGATCTAGCTTGTTCCATTTCCTGCCATATTGTGGTCGCACTAAAGACCAACAATCACTTCTTTTTCATTCAAGCCGCTATGCAAATGCATAGCAAAAGGGAGTGAATAGATGTCCAAACTTTCAAGGCTAGTGTATGTTCCCCAGTTTTAAACCTGGTACCTATATTATTGCAGTATTTAAGTAATTACTTTTGGCAGAATTTGAGTAAAAACCCTCAAATGAAAAATATTATTGTGAAAGAATTACTAAAAATCCTTACTTACTTGATCTTCATCAGTTCTTTTATTTAATTATTGTTTGATCATTATGACTACAACCTCTATAGCAGATTTCCCTTAAAGGAAATCAACTAAAAGAGGCAGGCGCAGGCAACGGTGGCCTACTAATGTGGAGGAGAACTTTCAGAGATTTGGCATCTGTAATTGGACAAGCCTACTGGGTGGCAACCAGAATGAAAGGGCCAAAATAGTAGTACCAGAGGTTCAGATCCTCCAAGAGCTGTAGCATTGTGTAAGTAAGTTATAAGGAGCAAAAACTGGAGAATTTGATTACATCATACAATTTTGAATAAATAATAGTTTTAACAATTTTAATTATGGCAAGAATCATTATTATTTCCAACACAATATGATTCATTTGAGGACTTTTTCTTGCTAGAAAGGTTAAACTAATCTAATAAAGTTGGCAATACATTTTTTACATTATTATAAATCATCATCACTTTGGGTGGTGCCATTGAACAAGATATTGCAAGATACATGTGAATAAACATTAGTTATACATACTCATATTAGGAAGAGGAGGAAGTGGTTGATCGAGAAGTTCAGCAAGAGTCTCAGCACTATTTAATAGAGCTTGAAGTTCTGACTGCATTACCTCAAGCTGGCTAACTCTTTCTGGCCGTACTTCACCTTTAAGTCTAAGCATCTGTTCATTCTGCCTTTCAAATGCTTGTACTTTAGCATGGTCCTGAAAAAAAAATATAACTAATTGAATATGATAATTAACTCTTTTTTTTTTTGTTTAAAGAGTTTGTTGATTCTTAAACGGTCTTACAATTTTGTTAATTGAAGTGTTAGAACCTTCATATCTTTATAGAATATGAGCTATAATCATAAATTAGGATTTATTTCTATCTCTATGTGACACATCATTCTGAGATCAAAAGTGTAAAACTTTTATTAGACCTCCGCTTACAAAGCCAGAATTAGAGCTTAAGTGGCATCAAAAGTGCTGTTCACAATTTCTGAATTACAATAGATCTCGTAAGTACTTTTAGTTTTGTTTTCAGAAAAATTTTTAGATTTAAATTTAAATTGACGAATATATAGACAACCAAAGGAGGCTTTTTGTTGCTCTCCCTCTAACATCTACTTATTATCTGAAATATTTTTCTGTAAACTTGACAACTGCTTTAATCTCACAGATACATTAAGGCAAAAATGTGTTGTTTCCTTCATTTCAACTCTATGAATTTTTGAGAAATCCACTTTTTAATTTGTCCCTCCACTAGACAAAAATATTTTATTTTTTGTTTTCACACCTACTGCCCATTTTGAAAGTTTAGAAAGGGCAATTATTTTAATGATTTTTGGAATATGCAAGTCCAAAATTACCAGTACTTTATTTTGCAACGATTTGAAAACTTGTATATAACCAAATTTGTTGCAAATTTAATTTCCTACAAATGTTGTTTTATAATTTTTTTTTTGTATCTCAAATATTAACAGAGATAATTGCATTATTTGGTATTCAGCCTTTAGTAAACTCCCACTTCCACTTATCTCATATTATATATCATGAAACATTCTACTTCAAGTGTGTAAACATAAAATATTCATTGCTTCACTTTTACTGAGTGAAATATACTCAAATATGTGCAGTGTGACATCATCAATTAAGATTTTGTGTTCTAGACAAGATGCTTTTTTGTTATCAATACCAGATCGAACAATTATATTTAACAAATATATTTGATTTTGTACAAAAATAAAGATTATATCTGCTACTAGCTTAAATTAGTTTGTGGGGGGGGGTTAGAGGGGAGGAACACTAAAACTCATATCTTAGTTATTATGAATCGGGGCAAAAAACTGTATGCAACTAATATCATTGAATATTTACTTTTTAAACAATGTATTATGCATTTTTACTTTATCTAAAACATCAACTAAGATATTTGCTTTTTTTAATATTCAGTCTTAGTACACTTCCAATTCTACTTCTCTGAATTTCATTTTGAATAATTGACCTCACATTCAGCATGTATTTCTATTTGCATAGGCTTCTTGTCATTTCAGAAATTTGAGAATAGACAGTTAGCTGAGATCACTAGTTTCTCATACAACAGCTCAGAAATCTGCTTAGTTTATGCATCCGCTGCATGATGAATTTGTTTTCTATTATGTGTTATAGATTTTCAATCTACTATTTAGAATTCTGTAGTAAACTTATTTACTATGTCAACCATTCTGAGGTTGAGAGGTGAGTGTTGATCCATGTTTTAACAGACACAATCATTGGTGTCTGTGTAAAACACAATGAAACAATCAAAAGCTACCTAAGAAATATCAAAGTTCAATACTTACTTTTAATAAATGTTGACAGAGAGAAGCATAATAGTCTTTGAACAAAGCCCGTACATTATTCTGTTTTTCAGATGATAATAAAGTACTACGTGGAAGTTCATAACCATACTTCTCACACAATTTTCTGATGTGTTTTGGAACAAGCCCTACAAATAAAAATAATATAATGGTGTTTTCATCTCTGTGGAATTGAAAAGAATGTTATATATTAAATAATAACCTGGATAATATTCCAGTTACAAAAAATAGGAAGAACAACATGTGCAGTACACTACTTGTACCCTTGCTCATCCTGATCTGAATAAAGACTTTAGTGGCCTTTAGTTTTATATAAAACTTTTAAACGTCAAGTTTGGTAATGATCAAACAAAATTTGTGACTGCTAAAACATCAACAGATAATAGTATTGATTTTGAGTTTCCACTCAGAAAATAGTAAATTTGAATTAGTTATTAGTAGTTCCTTTTGCTTTGGATTCCGATTAGTTTTTCAACCATTAAGACTATGTTACATATTACGTGGACAGGGTAAAAACCCAATAATATCTATGTGTACATCCTGAAAGAAGAAATATCTCTTATATACTTCAATTAGATACTGAGGAGTAGTGTATTTTTTAACGCATGGAAGCTACAAAGGTTTTCATGTATCTCCTATTGCCTATGCTTCTCTGCGACCAAAAAAATAATACCCAGGGATATCGTCCAAATCATAACAAGTCCTCCTAAAAAAGACATGAAAGTTGGTGAGGAGGATTTGAGGAATTGAGAAGAGAAGGATTGAAAATTAATCTTTTAGGTTGCTCAGCATTCATTCCATTACATTTCAATAAAAAACATAAATATTCATTAATTTTTCCAGTGTAAGGATAATTTTAGGGTATTGGTATGCATCTAGTGGGTTAAAGTCGAATTTTAGTACTCATTTGAGAATCGATCACAATAATATAAAAGAGAATTCGTGCTAATACTTTGGTACTTAAAAAAGCAAACAATATCAAACCTGCAAAATCTTCACCACAATGTTTACAAAAGCTTATAATGATGTTCACATTGTGATGATTCTCCTTGTCTTTATTTGTTAGAATAGTTAATATAGTCCCGAGGAGTGGTAGGGCTTCTTTATTAGAAAGCATTCCAGAAGACACAAGGTCGCCATAAAACCTGAGATCAACACGCAGTTTACTCACATTTTCAATCTAAAAACAGAATTTTTATGTTATTTTTTATAATTATTATTTTGTGTATGTAAGTGTATGTGTGTGGCTGATTTCCATCAGGGGAAATCTGCTAAAACTAAATATCAAAATTAAAAATCAATAACTTACTGGCTCATTTTTCTTCAAATGTAATGTTTTAATCCAGTGTTCCAAAAATATCGGAGCGAATTCAGCATAAGTCCAATGTATATGACAACAAAGTTGTACAGCAGCAGGAACATCTGTTATTTTCAATTTAACCTCAACAAGAGCTGTTGCCACTTCGCTTAAATACTTTGATAAATTAAGACCACTTAAGTCTCGTAAAAAAGTGTCTAGTTGGCCTCCAGTAAAGTTTCTCTTAGAAAGAAAAAGATTGTATTAAAAAAATATAAAATTTTAAGTAGTAATAGTAAAGTTTTAATTTTGGGCATTGTGCTTATATTTCCTAAACTTTATTTTTACAAGCTATAATTATAAAACCAATTAAATACGTCATGATCCATATTTTATTTTTAGCTAGTAATTATCCTTTACTGCACTATTTAGTAAACTCCCTATTTAATAGCTTCCCAGATTTTTCTCCATAGACCTTCTATTTGGGCTCTGAGTACATGGTTTAATACATTTTTAAATTATTCGACAAATATTATCAGCGTCTTAGTTATCACAGGCACCAACTGAGCCATTGGAACCCGCAATTTCTTGCAAGAACATAAGAAAGCTGATTAATGGTTGCGGTTTCAATACTGGCCACAGAGTTTTAAGGGATTAACATGACTGACACAACCTAGCTGACATGATTTGAATATTGCTTTACAGAATATTTACATAACATTTTATAATATCCCTTTCTTGAATTATAAAATCTAATTTCCCAGGAAACTAAGCTATCAGGCCTTCTGATACTACGTTCACATTAAACTTTTCTAATGGATTTGAGAAAATTATAGAAAACCCTGTCTGCACCTGGTGCTTGATACTGTAAACAGGAATTGATAATTTCCATATTAAAAAGGGGGGAAAGAGTGGTGTTACCAGGTCACGCCATGGTTTTTCCTTACTTTCTCCATGAGACTGACCAACATTAAAAGCTTCAAGAATTGTTAAAGCCAATTCTTCCTAGCATGGATAAGCTGAATATTTACACTAGGCATTAGCCAGAGACAGTGCAAAAAAAGGGGAAGTAATAATAAATAATACTATATCGATAATAAACTAAAAATAAATAAAAACATTACACATTTTATGGTAGTGAACTATGAATCCTTTCAATAGAAATGAATCAATATTACCAACAGTCCTTATTTATCCTTAAAAATGATCAATGAAAATATATAAATCTTACAAGTCTTTTTACGAATGCTGTATTTTTCTTTAGGCTTGAATCAAGCTTTGATATGGTAGCAGGATCTGGTCTTTTCTTACATGCTTGTTGATTTTTATTAAATAAATCCAATTTTTGTTGCAAGCGTTTGTTAAAATCATTTAAGTATTGAACCAGTTCAACCTAAAAATATCAGAAATTAGAGTGATTAACAAAAGGATAATTATTTTCATTTTTGTCATATTAAAGAGCCTACCTTTTCTCTTTCTTCCATGACGTTTTCGTCTAATTTACATTCTTGGTCCGTTGCAATATCCATACTTATTAAACCCAAAATTTATAGCATAACTTAAATCTGCGGCAGTTCTCACGAGTTTGTCAACGAAGAAGGTTACAATTGGTTACCCTAACAGCTGTCGAACATAAACAATAATATTAGTGATAAGACTTATCTCAAGTGTCATCCAGGCTAATTATGTTATTCTTTGGCTTAGGAGGTACACCTTGTGTATGTGACATCAGTCACAGAACTCTTTTCCTTTTTCTCCGCTCATTTCGTTGCATAATATTCTGTTTAAACAAGCTATAAATTTTCTTATTAGCTAGGATGACTCAATGCCTACGTGGGTACTTTGACATTGAGCCCTTGGGTGTCAAAAGTTACTATCCTGCATTACTTAAATGCTCCTTTTTCAAGTGGATTCCAATCATTTAGATTATGTCATTCATCACTCTCAGATTAAGTCATTTTTAAGTTAAGTATAAAGGATAATAATAGACACTTTCCTGTTTAGTTATAACTGTATGTTAGCTCTTGAAGGAAGTTGGACACTGCTTCAACATGAGCTTATTCCTAAAGAGTAAATCGGTTTTACTCAACCACAATTATTTTCAGAATGTAAAAACATTAAGGAAAATTGTGAGTTTGCCACAGGTCTGTCTTTCGAATGACTTTTTCTTCAGGCAGGTAGGAGGGGAATTCAGCTTCCTATTAAAAGTTCTTACAAATTGAAAATTTTATTTAAAATTATTTCTTTTCCTTTTTTTTTTTTTTAGCTCTTTGATTCTGAAAGTTGTACTTATACATACCTTCTGGCTGATATAAAAAGCAAAGAATGCGTAATAATCGATCCTGTTTTAGAAAAAGCTGACAGAGATGCATTGCTGATAAGAGAGCTTGGGTTTAATCTCAAATATGCAAGTAAGTGTAATAATATTAGATTTGAATCAATGCAGATATCAGTCTCCTTTGGAAAATAATGAATAGAATAACCCATCCTTTGCTTACAATGTGACCATTCATATGTTGACATTTCTATTATCTTTATTACTGTATGCTCTCTTTGGTATTTACCATTCACTTTCTTCAAGATAAGACAAAAATAATAAATACCAACTACTACATAATTGCAATACCTTCCCCCCCCCCCCTCATGTTATTTAAGTTAATCAATACCATTGTTGGGGATGAGCTAAATAGTACTAACTCTGTTTGCAAATTAGCGATACAAAAATATTAAAATGTTTTTAATTTTTATAGATTACATTAGTTTAATCAGGCTTTTTAAAAAAAATAATAAATCCCACAAGAATAGGATTTCTAACAACTTTGTTCTATCTACAGGAGGAAACAATAGGGTACACATATAAAAATAAAAAAGTAAACTAAAGTTTAGAACATACAAAAAATCAATGCTAGTGTGCTAAACCAAGTTGCATTAGTTAGTTTTCTTAATGGACTGAATTTATTGAAAACTCATGACAATAAATAATCTATTTCGAAAGATTGAGTAATTTCCAGAAAACTATTACAATTCATAAAATTATTTATGGGGTGCTGATTAGTTTGATTTTTTTTTCAAGGGAATTTATTTATATTCTTTTAATCTGTTATAAGATAAGAGGTGAGGTGATAAGTGTGTCCCTTTTTCCTTCTCTTGTTTGTAAAGTATGAAAATAGTACTTTTAGAAAGAAGAGATTTACTTCATAATTATATTACTTAATCATGACCACTAAATCTTTTTTGTTTGACTGACTGGGAAAATTATCTTAAATTTCATTTATTGTCTACTGTAGAGCTTATTTTTTTGATGTTTAATGTTTTAAGTAGATTAAATAATAATAAAATAAAATAGAAAAAAAACTTTGTCGATAGAAGAGGTGTTTTATTGTTTTTATCAATAAAGTAAAATTTTTTTAATAAGAAGTATTAATACCCTTTAGCTTAAGAATACTATTTATTGTATATTAAAGTTTTCATTAGCACACTTTATTTTAGTAGTAGTTGATGGTATAAGGAGATTTTTTTCAAGACAAAAAACTGGTTAGGCAGATTATGTCAATTTTTTGTTTAGGGGTTTTCAACAATGAAGCCGTGGATCTTTTTTTTAGGGAGGGAAGGGCGATGTGTAAGATGCATTAAAGAAGAAATGAATGACTGGGTAAATGGGATTAACTATTTGTTTTTCGAAGAAAACCCAGATTTGCCATGGCTTACTTCATTGGTGTACAAGAGATTACCTACTCTTTTTGTTATGTATTATTCACAATTACTGGCTATTTTTTAGTAGAGTACAATTAATATTTGCAAATACCCCTGTTATTAGTTATGTGTCATAAAAAATATAATATAATGGATTAATTTTAAAACATAATGTTCTGCAATTGTTTTGATTTGTTTACAAAGATATATTGTTATTAAACCTGATCTGGTGTTTAATTCCTTTTCATCTGGAGATCTTTATTTCATCATTTTAACTCTTACTGGTGCCATAAATTTGTTTAATGAATCTCGTTCAATCATTGGACCTTCCAGTATTAACCACAAGAAAAATGGTTTGATTTTATAATTTGTCTTAAATAGTTTCTGTTTATTGTAAAATGTATATGTTTGTATAAAATGTACAATATTAATTTTAATATAAAACGCAGTGCAATTGCCAAGCAACAAATAGTAATGGCTCACTAATCCATAAGTATAAGCTTCTGTTCGAAATAAATGTTGATTGACTAACTCTCATACTTTTTTGTAGTAACAATGTTTACAACATTTAAATATATTTTTCTATCCTTTAGTGAATACTCATATGCATGCCGATCACATCACTGGAAGTGGTTTACTGAAGAAGTTATTACCAGGCTGCAAATCACTCATATCAAAAGCTAGTGGGGCAAAAGCTGACGTGTTTGTTAACCCAAGTGACACAGTTGTTTTTGGGAATCACTCATTGTCTGTATTACCAACGCCTGGCCACACTAACGGTAAGTAATTACAAAATACACATCGCACTATGTTCAAAATATAAAACCAGAATCATGATGAAACTTTAAGCTATTTGAATAATGAATAAGTGAGAACTCATGATTTTCACATGTAGACAATTCAGGGGGAAAATTCATGCATCCCTACTCACAAATAATCCTGTATGCCCCAGAGATAACTATAAAAATTTAGATTTTATTATGTGTTATTTTATTAGATTCATTTACATTTTGACTTGAAAGTCACCTATGGACTACATTACATAAATACAATATTCAAAAAACAAATAAATTAAAAAAAGAGTTATTTATTAATATACAATTTCATGTGCCAAGTTGCTATAGCTAAAAGGGGCAGGTTACCACCCTTTTCTAGTTCTTAGCATAGGAGTATGGATTTTCTTTAGGTAGTTTGCCTCTAATTGATTTCCATGCATACACATGTCATACATTGTATAAAAGAAATTATTGTGATAATGATCATGTAAAAAAATTGCTTCTAAACTTCAGTAATTACATTATAACTTGTTCATTTTTGACTACTGGTAATTCCCATATAATGTCCTGCATCTTATAAGTATTCTTACACATAATACAAAGCCTATCTATCTAACCTATTAAGCTAAGTTATTCCACCGCTTTTATATTTTTTAAATAATTTATATACTTTGACATGGTTTACTTTTTCAGGTTGTGTAACTTACTTGTGTGAGAAGCAAGGTATTGCTTTTACTGGTGATACTTTGTTAATTAGAGGTTGTGGAAGGACAGATTTTCAAGAAGGAGACCCTGGCACATTGTATGAATCCGTTTACAAATATATATTTTCTCTTCCTGGAAATTTTAAACTTTATCCAGCACATGACTACAAAGGTAAATGTTAACTTCTTGTATGAGTCTTATCCATTTTGTGTCAGTAAATTATTTTAGTACTCAAGACTCCTACCTCTCACTGGGAGTGACTCTAAATGCGTGCAGTTTTCTGGGTACTGCTTATTAGGAACATTATTTTTCAAAATGAACAGCTAATATGACTCACTTTATTTTTATACAATAAAAACTCTGAAAATGTCTGATTTTGATTTTGCTAAGATTGATATTACCTAACCAGAACCCACAAATAAATTTATGTGTACATGTCCTTTATTCTTACTTTCGAAATACTGGAAGTTAAAAGTAACTATACTATTTTTAATAATGCATTAAGTGGATCTTTTTATTCCCTTCTTTCTTCATTATTACTGTAATGCTCACAGATATAGTAGTCTATTTTTTTTTTTCAATAGAAACTTTACACAAATAAAACCAGTAAAAGTTGAAAGAGCTATAGTGGAACCATTTTTAAAGACAAATTCAATAAGAGGACTTTATCTGTACAACAGTTTCAAGGCAAAACTGCCAAATAAAAAGAAACAACTTTCAACAATATAAAACTGCTATCATATCACCATAAAGTTTTATATTATTAGGATAAGAGTGGTTTATTAGTTTACAACTAGTAAAATAGTTCCATTAATTTTATTTTTTTTATTATTTCATTACTTTAATGTTCAATAGGGTTTACTTACACAACTGTTGGGGAAGAAAAAGAATTAAATCCTCGTCTAACCAAATCTAAAGAAGAATTCATCAATATAATGAACAATTTGAACCTTCCTTATCCTAAAAAAATAGGTAAGAACATCAATTACTACTCTAAATTTTTTAAGATCTCTACATTTAGTTCTATTTTTTATAACACAAATCTGATGGTGCACAACAACTATTTTTCTAAAACTGAATTATAATAATATATAAATGGATTTCATTGAGCTGACTTTTGGTTCTAACTTGCTGGTTTGATTAGAAATTGATATAATATAATTACATTATTGTTCATGCAAATTTCTCAAAAATCATTGAAATTTTTCACACAATTTATATTATTACTCTGATAAAATTGGCCTTTTTCTGTTGTATGTCTGTAGTTGCTTACTTCATTTTAAAAAAAAATTAACCTAAAAAAATCATTGTCTGTTACCCATGAAGGCCAAGGACTGCTTCACAGCTTAGGTGGAAGGCTAAGTGGTCAGCTTGACACATTCCCAGTTGTATTGTGTTAATTCTTTAATTAATAAGCTACTCAATTTCCTCACTATGAGGAATGAGCGGGCACCAGGGAACCTGCTTGTTCAACAGATAAAAGTCGAACAAGCACTGAGAACCCACAGCTAAGTAAAATATTTAGTGTAATCCCAAGAGAAATCACAATTTTATTTAATTAAAAAAATTAACAATTTCTGTTAAAAAGGCTGACTTTTAGTCTATAAAAAAGATCTCTTTTGTCTCTCCTTAAAAAAAAAATTGCTCCATCTGTTGGGAAAAAAAGTAAAATATTGTTAATAATCATAATATGTTTATAAATTAAATTTATTAATTGCTGAAGGAACTGTTGAGTAATTGTAAATTATAACCTGAATTATGATTTTTCACTTCTAACTTATTTAAGATATGCATTTACTTGCGGTCCTTCTAGACTTATATGTAGATTGTAATTGTTTTTTTTTTTTTAATTAAATCTTTATTTTGTATTTAATATAGGTACCTTTTTTGTTAAGGCACATTTTTACTTGCAGCTATTTTCTTGGGGAAGCTTTTAACTGATTTACTTAATTGTTTGTAGATGTTGCTGTTCCTGCCAACAAAGTCTGTGGTTTGCAAGAATAAAATTGAAGAAATTTGTGTGACATCACATTAAACATTATCTATAGAATCTATTTTACATTAGCAATAGAAATAATAATAATAAAAAAATATTTTATTTTATTAATGTAATGTGATATTTTCATATTCTCTCTTTGTATAAATGTACATATCTATTTACATACAAATCTAATAAAATTAAATAAAATTTTGTCTGAGTTCAGATGCAGTTCTATTTCCATTTACTATTGGCCTATTTTTAGTTGGTAGTGAAACTGATGTTAGTAAACTAGGAGCTCTTTGTTCTAAGATGAAGTTCTTTGTATTTATAATTGTCATTTATTTTATTGTTGTTTTAGCGGAAGAAGGTTTGATTTCCCCCCAATTTATATACACAAAAATAGATTTTTAAATATTTTCCAAGATTATAAATAAATGAATGACATAAAAAGGTTATTTTAAATAACAGTGCCTAATAATACTGTTTTCAGGTAAAAATGTTCCCTCAGTCCATATAAATTGCACTGATGATGACCATTGTGGTGATTTTAGAATGGTATGCTCAAAAAATCAAAACTGTATTTGTTCAAGGTACTAAAACTTAGTGTCCTGTGATTTTTAATATTTTATATTTGTACTGCAAATTATACGTACATTTAGGTTTTATGATTGGGATGAAAACTTGAAGCAGTGCTCTTTAAACCTGCCAGAAATTGGACTTTGGCTTGATTCAATGAAAGAAGAGAAAGACTTAAGAGGTTAGACAGATTTTTAAAATTGTTTTCACTACAACTTGTGCAACCAGTTGTTCTTTTAAATTTATTTATTTATGTAATTATCTCTATTTATATACATATGTTTGCATGTGTGTGTGTGTGTGTGTAATATATATTATACACACACACACATGCTTGCGCCCACACATACATACGCACCCACATACATATGAAGGTGCTTTCACAGATTTCTGCTGTCGAGCACTCCTTGTGTACAGAAATTTTTCTATATTATTAAATATCTGATATCAGGATCAATATGAGTGTAATTCATTAAATATAAATATATATATATTTAATGGATAGAAACTTCTCTACTTATAATATTATTTAGTACACAGCACATTTATGAATGCTGCCCTATCATCAGTAAAAAAAAACTATTAAAAAAGCTTAATATTTATCTCAGTGTTATAATAATAAAATAAAGTGTTATAAAAAAAAAATGTTATTCATTAACACTAATTGTGCTACTATGGCTAATTGGGACAGGTTATCTATAAGCTGCATCTCTTTTCTAGCCAGAGTGGGACTAAGGATTTTATCGAGTGAGTTCATCACTTAATTAGTTCTTATTTCCCAGGTGAGAATCAAATTCACAACTCGATTTACCAAGTCAGATTAAGATCAATGCCTTAACTCACAAGGCTAACCTGAGCCCTCATGTTTTAATAATAAAATTTAAACATTTACCACTATTATGAACTTAGCTTAATAAAACATTATTCACAAATAAAAGCATGTGTAACAAAATTTATCATTAGGAATATGATATCTATGCATAACTCCTTCCACAACTGATTTATAACAACATAGCACTTAAAAGTGCTCACTCCATCCAGTATCTTCTTTATAGGCAATAAATGTACATGCAAGATATTAACAATATCTATCATTGTTTTAACTTTCATGCTTTCGGCTGAAAAACAGATGACCTTTATAAACTTCAGTAAGTCACTCTTAATAGTTTCTTAGGATTTGGGCAAATCAATGCTGGGTTCATACCTCAATAAATATGCTGAAATGAGGATTTGCCTATTTGCAAACTCTATGAAGGAAATAGTAAATTCAGATGTACTATGAATAACTAGTAAATATTTTGAATGTCTAGTACATCTCTTGTGAATTGCCCATGAAATAAAATTTTCCCATAACAAACACAGTACTGGCTTTTAAAATATCTAGTAACTTTTTCTCTATTTGTACATATAGAATGTCCATGTCTTTAAGCACATATGGACCTTATTGTTCACAGTTGTTTATATAATTGTTCATGAGTTATATCTGTCTATGACTGAACTGCATTCTAAGCACATATGGACCTTTTTCTTCATGGTAATTTGTATCTATTTTATATGGTACATTAATTAACAAAGGTCCTTTATTATGCCTCATTTACTTCTAGGTATTGCTCAAGTACTACCTCCTCTACAGTATTTCTTTTGAAATAGTTATTTAAACCAATTATTTAAATTGCCTAAGTTTTACTCAACACAGGCACAGTAAAATGCCACAATAATAATAATTAGTTGTAATTCATTTGTTTGTTTAAGATATTAATATCAACTTGAATAGAAATTGTTACTTTTTCTTATTTTCTCTTTGTTATTAATAGAACATCTTGATAAAGAAGCAGATCAAATTTTCAAGCAGCTAGCACTTGCTGGTATATCTGCAATACTTACTGGGCTATTTGGAGGATTGGCCTGCGTTTACTGCTTTTGCATCAAGGAGTAAGTTAGTGCAATAAACTAAATCTATATATGTGCCGTAAAATTTAAAAACAAAATCTATATTTTCTATACTATTTTTACGCTTCATAGTGTTATTAAACAAAATAGTTGTAACACTATATATGGTAATATGAATACTTTGTTTTTAGTTATTGGCAATTTAAATTTGGAGAAGAGATGTTTTAAAATTTAAAAAACAAAGTTACCTGCATTTTTACATTGTCTACCCTAAACAACAAAAAAACTGTATGAGAACCCCTAACTCTATGGAGAAACGAACCATTGGTGCCACCTATGCAACATCTGTCTAATAAAGAAGTGTTTAGTAGTCCCTTAGAAACCTTTTGTCCCCTGTTATAAAAAGGGTCTTTTAAGAGCCTATTGCTTTATTGAGATCTCTTATAGTTTCAGCATTATTTTCATATGCCATAACTTTATATTTCTATAAAAGGGAGTTTTTCAAATCCGTGTATTTGGGTGACCATTAATCATTATCCATAGGCTTATTAAAAATCTTCGTATTTTTTGAATTTTCAGCCTTCATTAGATAACCAATTCTTCTCCTATGATTTTTTATATTAAGCTATTTTATCACTTCACATGCCCACCTTAAATTTCAAATTATTTGTTCATAAGGTCCAACAGAGAAATATAGAATACAATATGAGATGAATATTTGTCATTTGGGAAAACCCCTTAGTTTACACAATACCTGTGATGCAATTTTTAAAATTTAGTACATCAATGTTCAAAAACTAAGTTATATGCCTTCTTAAATATTTCAACTGCAACTGTCTCTGCCTTGAGTACATTAGCGCTCAATATTTTGCCAATTTTTATTTTTATTATTTAAGTCTTCCTATTATGCTGATCTTTTTTCTTTTGTTTCCCCACAATAGATTCCACTAAGTTTTCAACTTAGTTCATGAGGTTTTGTTTTATTTCTTTTATTACAACACGTCTTTAGTTAGAAGTTACAGACAATTGTTAGCTTTACAGATGTTCGCATCTTAATAAAAGCCTTCATTAATTTCATATTCTAACTGTTAATATTTTTTTAACAGTACTCCTTTTTTGAGCAGTCTTATTCCTTTTCTTTGATTTCAAGATAACTAAATTTATACCAACTTTTATCAAATTCAAGGATGCTGAACGTAAAATGTAATTCAATAATTATAATAGATAGTCAATTGACCCAATAAACCAAATCATCAGAAAAGTGTGTGTAGTGAATTAATTATGTATGCTTTTCATCCAGATTCACTTGGTTCAAAGACTGATTACGGGTAGGCATCTATTTACGTTAAAATCTCTATTTGCTAAAACAAGTTAAGCTGGTCCTCTTGTGAAATGTTCCCAATGGGACCTAGACCCCTGCCCAAAGGAAAGTTTATTCAACCGATTTCGAGTTCGATGAGATTTTAATAAAAACTCATGGGGTTCATGAGTAATGCCTTAATGCATCTCTTTACAATGAGACCCTTTAATATCGAATTAACTGGAGACTAAAAAAAAAATGTTACTATTTAACAAAATTACTATATTCTTATAGGAAACTACATTTAAAACATTAAATCAGTATACATCAACGAATCAACATCAAATATAAAATTCTATTTTCTATACCACATCTGAAAGATACTGGTTCTTTTTATTTTCTTCTGAAGCTGCAATATCCCATAGAGTAATGCTTCAGCAGAAGGAGGACATCCTGGGACATATATATCAACTGGAATTATCCTATCACATCCTCGGACTACTGAGTAAGAATAATGGTAGTAACCCCCACCATTAGCACAACTCCCCATTGACACAACCCATTTTGGTTCAGGCATTTGATCATAAACCTTCCTCAATGCTGGTGCCATTTTATTAGTCACAGTACCAGCTACAATTATCATATCTGTTTGCCTTGGGGATGCTCGAAATACAACCCCATACCTGTCCATGTCATATCTTGGTGCTGCCATATGCATCATTTCTACTGCACAACAAGCGAGACCGAACGTTATAGGATATAGTGAATTCTTATGACCCCAATTTATTATGTCATCTGCTCTAGCAAGTGCATACTCAACAATATGTTCTCTATCAAGAGGAATTCGAAATGGTGAATAAGGTCTCCATTTGCGCTCTTCGCATTCTTCCCCTTTCTCTTTTGTGTCAGATTTTGTACTCACTCTTAGACGAGGAATAAAAGTAAATAAACTTTCCCGTGATCGGAGGTTATTAAAGAGTCGTATCATGGCTGATGTAAAATGAGAAAATTTAATTCATGCAATGAAGTCCAAATATTAACCTCAACGAGTATCCGGGAATAACATAACGTATGTAAGATATTCATAAAATCGTATAATTTCCTGTGAAATTCATCGATTTTAATGTGCTCTATTTTAATATTATCATATTTTTATTTTAATTAAAACAATGAAAAAGTAGTGCATATATTTTTAATTCGTTTACATCAAATACAAACATTTGCAGTAAATCAAACTATCCTTTCCTAAGTCTTAAAAGATCAAGATGTAAATTACTGGTTGTATTATAGTTCAAAATTTACTAACTAACATGTTCGTAATTTAATTATTTTTAAATATGTATATCAAATACATTTGGTTGTAAAACGGCGTATATAAATAGTAATGGGGGGGGGGGCTTTCACGGAGAGACCCAAAACAAAATACATCCTATACTACTTACAAAGAGTAAATCTATTTATTTGTTTTTTCAGGCTCGGGTTAGCCAACGAGTAAATACGTTGGTCTTAATGTACTTGGTAATCCTATAATGGGCTACTGGAATTTATCAGAGGCAGATTTCCCACGTGCGTCACGTGTTTGCATTTATCTCAAAAATTAAATGTTCAATGAGAATGGTATTTAGGCTTCAAATGAAGTGCTCCATAGTATATCAGCTTCTTGTTAATATGGCATAAGTAGGGGGTTTAATCCAGGCCGAAAACCGACAAATGCGGATATCTCCGTTAATAATCAATATAGTGAAAAAACGTGCACAACAACATTTGTAGAATATTACATTTGCAATAAGATTGGTTCTGTACAATATTTCGATCCGACGCATAATAACGTAGATATTAAAACTTTTCAAAATTTCCCTCCTCCCACGTGTCGGATTTCAGTCGTTTACGAACTTCATCTTTAGTTTTACATATAGCATTTAAATATCGAGTTTGGTAACGATCAAATAAACATTGCGACCGCTAGAGCATTAACACACACACACACACACACACACATATATATATATATATATATATATATATATATATATATATATAAACAAACAAAATAAGCTGCCCTCTTTCTGAGGGTACCTGTATGATATGGTCAGTCTCCTAATCTGCCAATTTCTTGGTAATAATGTTTTGTTTTTTTAATTTTGTTTAAATTGTAAATGAAAATTTGGAATAAATTGAATGTGTGCAAATTAGGGGGATCTCAGGTGAGAGTCCAGCATAACTTTTTCATCTGTATATATATATATATATAGTTTTGAATGGACCAGGAATGTCATTCCTGGGTTGGATCGAAGGACATCGATGAGAAAACTTTTAAAAAATCGCGCCATGAGTACGACCTTAATAGCTGCTTTCCCTCAAAAGAAATCTAAAATCCTTAGTTCTGTAGCAGCTCTTAGGTTAGTAGCCGTGATGGCTGGAGGTAACCTCCACGAATATACAAATCTAACCTGCCAGTAGTCCGTTCCTGTGCAATAAAATTAACTTTTTTTATTATTATTTATTAACGTCCACTTTTTGCAACTCAGGCTAATTGGGACGGGTTATCTTCAGGTTACCACCCTTTTGTAGCCAGGGTGGGATTTTAAGATGTTATTTAATGAATTTCGTCACTAAATAATCTCCTTTGCCCAGGCGAGAATCGAACTCGCCACTCTAGGTTTACCATTAACTCGCATGGCTAACCTGAGCCCTATTTAAATAAATTCCTACGTTAGAGGGATGGAAAACAGGAAACATGGACCTGAGCCCCATGTACAAATTAGTTCACTATTTTATTAAAACACAATCTTTGTTATTTATTAACATCTGCTTTTATGCTACTGTTAATGTACTGCTAATTGGGACATATTATCTACTGGTTTTTACTCTTTTCTATCTATGGTGAGATTAAAGATTGTCTTCAGTGAATTCGTCAGTAAATAAATTCTTACTCCTAAGGAGGGAGTCGAGCCCATGACTAGGTTTTCCAATCCTATTAAGACAACTCACGCGACTAACCAAAGCTTCCTAATCTTTGTGAAAAACTGATTCGGTTATTTGTGACCCCCATATACGCCACGACACTTTTGAGGGAGTAATGACCCCATCATAGGGAAAAAATAATTTTGCATATGATTTAACATATAAATGTAACAAAAAAAAACATTCCTTACAACCAACCAAATTTCATGAGTGTATTTTAACTATTACGGAAGTAAAACATCTACATATGTACAAGTCATACTATATTATTTAAAATGAAGCAGCCTTCCATTAATATTGATGACATCGAATCACGAATTATAATCCTGAAAAGACGAGCTGCAGAAGCTAATTTCCTGAGAGAAGAACGTGATATGCTTTTAAATAGATTGAAATTATATTCAAACGATTATGGGTGGCAAGAAAGTAGCGGGGAGATGTTTACGGAAGAAATGTTATCTCAATGCGCGCCATACAAAACACTTCAGGAAAAAAATGAAAGCCTTAAGAAAGAGAACGAGTTTCTTAATAATCAGTTGCGCTCAACGGAGAACGAAATTATGAACCTAGAAATAATAAAAAAAGATTTTGAAACAATCAGGGATGAAAACGAAGTTATAAAAAATGAACTTGATAAAATGGCGTCTCTAGAGAAAGATGTGCAGTATTTACTTCAAGAAAAAGAAGAGTTAAATGGTAACTTACAATCAATGCTTGCTATTACTAATTCTGATGACCCTATTTCTCAATACAAATCACAAATTAAAAGACTTCTCGACCATGAAAATGAATTAAAAAAAGAAAAGGAAAATTTGAGAGATCAGCTACTGGAAATGGCTCTTAAAATAGACATCCTTCTTGGCAAAATATCTCACTTGGAAGCTAGATTAAACGAAAGATATATTTCAACAAAACTGAAAGTTAAATTGGGTGAAAACCTAGAGCCGGAAGAAACATTACTCTGGACTGTACACAAACTCGAAACTGCTAACAGAACAATGGGCAATGACTTATCGGAATTGACTAGTAAGTTTGACGCAATGAATGAGAAATATAAAGAACTATTACGTCAGGCAAAAACAAAAAGTTTGCTTCAAGAATCCTCAAACTATGAACGCTTTTCCTGTAAGAAATATCCTCCTGACAGTGACGTAGAAAGGTTGAGGATTTTATCGTCATTAAGCTTTCATGAGCTAGAGAGAATAATAAATAATTTGGTAAGATCTTTTCAATTCTAGCTTGACCTTATATTATACATTGCAAACAATGAGAACAAATGAAAAAAAGATTTTCGTGTTAAATATTTTAAGCCATTTGGTTTAAAGTTTTGATTTCATTTTCAGTTTTGTCAATTTTCTTTTTTGGAATCGAAAAAAAATATGACTGGTGCTTGCCTAATGGTTGAACAAGGACTTAAACATACAGGCATTTATTAAAAACCACTTTAGATTACGGGTTCAGTCTGCGCATTACGCCCAAAGTTCATCAAATTTTTGAAGTTTTCTACATTTTCATAATTTTTTTAACTATTTTTCCTGTCAAAATTTACGTAAAGTGTCATATAACTTTTTCTTATTGCTTTTATTATTACCTCGCATTGTGCAACTGTTCGCTAGCTCATACGGAACTACCCCTGGACTCACCACGAGAAAAGCTTACCCATGCCAGAGGGCAGGGGCGGCTTAAGGGCCGGGCGACGCAGCCAGAGGGGCGACGAAAAAAAATTTCGTTTTCGATTTTATAAAGTTTTATATTTTGTATTCTCTTGCGTAAATTTCTTTTATAAACTTTTTTAATATAAGCTAACTCAAAAACATACAATGTATTACGTATAGCCTACTATAATGTATGCAAAAAGGTGATGGCCTACATACTTTTTCAGTCATCTTATTTTTTCACTTGAAAATATAATATTTTGATTGATAACTACCACTTAAGATGCCTCAAAACTCAGTATTCTAAACCCTATTTTGAACAATTTTCCGAGGGAGGGCCCCCGGACCCCCCTTTTTTGGGGGGGGGGCGTCAAAACGGTTGTTTGCCCGGGTCAGGATTTTGCCTTGAGCCGGCCCTGCCAGAGGGTTGACTACAGCAAACAGAATCTTACGATTGTATGTAGCTACTGCTACTCCAACTCTAATTTTAAAAGAGCTGGAGACTTCCATTGTAAAAGTGTATGCTCCTAGCTGGTTCAGTATCAAATACAATACAAAAGTTACTAATAGAGCTAAGAACTCGAAGACTATTAGGAGCTACAGTTGAGTATCTAATGAAAATCAGAAAATTGTATTTTAAAAGACAATGGACACTTTTCTTACTCTGAAAACATGCTCTTGCTCTTGTTAGTTGATGCGAGAGAGCATAAAAGTCCGTCACGCAGGGGCTGCGTAAACTAAGCAGATTTCCCTCGGGAAGTTTAGTAATAAATAAATATACATACTGCTAACACAACAACACCGTGAATAAATACAAACGGAAATAAGAAATGTTTCATCCAATTTTAATAACCTGCCGACAGGAAGCGTAAGGTTAGAAATGTAAACAAACGGGCCCGGCCCGGCTCACACCGGAAAGAAAAACAATTACTGTAATATATCAGAATATAACACATTATTTTATTGAGAACTATTTACTATATCTAGTACTGTAATTAATAATGAGTCAGAATAATTGTTATCTCAATCAATAAAATTTTAGTAGTCCAAAACTTTAAGAGGGGGGGGGGTCACCAGGGCATATTTGCATGTATCTCGTATAATAAAGGTCTCTTGAATACAATTTTTGGTATTTAAACTTCCAATAATGCGATTTATTATGTAGCAGAGTATTGTTTACGTAACATGAGTAGAAGTGGCGGTTTGCTGAAAACTGAAAAATGCAAATATCTCGGTTAATATTCAAGATAGAGAATAAACGTATATAACAATATTTATAGTAAATTTAATTTGCAATAAGTTTGGTTATATACAATTTTTCGATCCGATGCATAGTAACGGAGATATTTCGAATTTTCGAAAATCCCCCCTTTAAACCCCCCCTCCCTCTGGTCCGATTTCAGCCATTAACGAACTTGATCTGTCTTTTTACATAAAACGGCTAAATATCAAGTTTTGTAACGATTAAACAAAAATTGCGACCGCTAGAGCGGTAACAGACAAATATATATATATATAGATATATATATACAGTTTTGAACGGACCTCATTTTCGTCATCTACTAAGTAGGATCGATGGACATTTGAAGAAAAATTTCGAAAATTCCGTCATGAGTACAACCTCAATAGCTGATTTCCCTTGAGGGAAATCTGCTAAAATGAAAGGTGTTTTAAGACGTATCTTCAACTCTCGGGCTAGAAAACGAAACAGCAAATAAGAAAGAAGGTTTGACACCAGAAGTAAATTTTGAAGCATCAAAATACATCAATATCATTTCGGCCTAATGTGGAACTTACAGAGCCAACTCTTACACATCACCCGACAACTCATGGTTTAAAAAGATTACTGGAAAACGAGAATTTAAATACGAAATGAATGCTGAATAACTCAAAAGATAAAGGTAGAAAGACCTATCTAAGTGGTAACCGCTTTATTAAAAATAGTCTGTTATCATAAGAAAAGAGAAAATTTAATAAAAAGTAGAATGCTTGATAGAATTATTCGGCCAGCCTACGACACAAAAAACAATTTTATTTTTAAAGAATTATCTGAGAAATGTAAATACGTAGGGCTCACTACGTATGTATATATATATATATATATATATATATATATATATATATATATACTAGCTCAGATACCCGGCTTCGCCCGGGAATTCATTTGAGGCTGAATGTTGATAGTATTTTTTAGCAGGCTTTACATTGCACAATATTTTGACATTTACCCGTCCCAGTGTTTAGGATTGATACCCGTCGTTGCCGTGGATTTGCTTATAATAGAATATTTGTTCGATAAGGCTTCACTGTCTTCGATATTTTTATATTTCCCGTCCCTTATACATGTAAATATGGTGAATTTTTATTTCAGGCCTCCCGTTCGAACCTAAAAATTTTAATATAACTTATAATTATGGAAGAATTAATGCTAATTGACATACCGAGCTTTGTTTAGTTCGGTTCAGCCGTTAGTGCCCAATAACATTGTTGGCTCCGGCTAAAGTTTTAACGTATAACTCATTTATACTTAGGTATACGACAAAAGTGTATATAACAAAAGTTACTCCAAATAACAAAATAAACAACTTTTTTTATGTTTATATTTGCGGAAAAACCAATAGGAAATGAAATATCGCTATTTTTAATTTCAGGCTTCCCCTATAACCCCCACTCCTGCCCGTCCATAGAAATGGTGGTATGGCTTATTATAATGAAGGCCTCACTGCTAATACACATACCGAGTTTTATTTAGTTCGGTTGAGTCTTTTTTGGCAAATAATATTGTTGACTCCCGCTATAATTTTTAGCGTATAACGCTTTTAAACTTCGGTATACGACAAAAGTGTATATAACAAAAGTTACTCTAAATAACACAATAAACCACTTTTGTTATGTGCATATTTGCCAAAAAACCAATAGAAAATGAAATATCGCTATTTTTAATTTCAGGCTTCCCTTATAACCCCCACTCCTGTTCGCCTCAGAGAAAATTAATATAGCCTAAAGTCTAAGTTGGGTTAGTAGTAATATACATACAAAGTTTCATAAAATTCGGTTCAGCCGTTTATGCGTGAAAAGGTAACAAACAAACAAACATACACGAAAGAAACAAAATGCAGATATGGTGTCTATGACATGTGAAACGAAAAGTTATCGTGAAATTTCGCGAAAAAAATCAATGTACAGACAGAGGTTACAATTTTATATATATATATATATATATATATATATATATATATATATACACACATACATACACAAACAACATAATCGATATTAAACAATTTAATTCAACACTAAAGTTCATAGTCGTTAATGACTGAAATCGAACCAGGAACAGGGAAAGGAGAGGGAAGGGGGGGGGGGGGTTAAATCACTAGAAAGGAAGTAAATCAACTCTTGGTTTAATTTCTTTTTTATTGTCATTACATTTATTTTGTTTTCCCTTTCATTTGGCATATCACAGTACACACCTATTCCATTTTTTCTCCTTTTTTATACCTGCAGTGACAGATGCGGCTACTAGCGATCGAGTGGCACTCTTGGTGACATTGTCTGTGGCCTGTCAACTGTTTATCATGGTCTTGATCCTTGTCTTCATTACATGTCTTCTAGTATCCGTGTTTAATACTATTGCAGAAACTCCTATTTTATTTTAAGGGTTAAAAGGTGCAGGTGATGTTGTTTCATTTGTATTATGCTCATTTAGATAATCTTCTTAGCCATATTTACTCACTTAGTCCCACATTATTGAGAGCTACTCGGAAATTACTACTTCTGAGATTGAAGCTTGTGGGTGAAAATCTTTGGGTTAAAGGAACATTTTGATAAAAAAAAATATCGTGGACATTTGTAAGTCGCCTAAAATCTAAATTTTACCATGGATAAGGATAACCAGGATGTTGGTCTTAGTACACTTGAGTAAATTTGAGTCATGGATTTTATTCTTGCATAGGCAAAGGAAACGTATTTAGTGGCTGGATCAAAAAAAAAAAATCTCTCATCCCACTAGGCTAGGAAAGCGTTTAAACTGGAGATGCTCCTCCCTGTTTGGGAGCTGTTCAAACATTATTTTATAAAAAATATAAATAATAGCATTTTTTTGGGGCTAGAAAACTAGTTATTGGGATGGGTGAACTTGTGGGATTTAATTCTTTGTACCACACACTAGATGTTCAACAATATCATTAATCTTCTTAAACCCAGACAGAAAAAAACAATAAATGTTGTGGTTCTATGTGATCAGTAGTTGGCATTATACCAGTCGATAGGAGAGGAACAGGAACAAAGTAACAGTAGGGAAATAATCAAAGAGAAAGTATAAATTTAAATACTTAGATGGATGGAGTATGGAATGGAGGGTTATCAGTGATTTTTCATTCACTCTGTCAAGATTGGGTTCGGAGCAAGGATGAGGTATTGAAGAGTTTAAGGTCCGCTTCAGTATGCATGGCCCTTAAAGGATGGAGAACTGGATTACTCTCTTAAGGATAAATGTAAAGTAAGGGAAAAGATGGGTGAGCAAAGGAAAATTATAATAGGATCGGGTTTGCTGGATTTGAAGGAATATATTAAGAACAAGGCGATGATTGAGTTAAGGTGATGGAGTCAGCAGTAAGGGATGGGGAGGAGAATTTTAATGGTTATGAAGGTAGAAGTTATTAGGAAGGGGATACAATATCAATTCCAACCTACCTATTTTGTTTACCAAAAACTATGATTGGACTTCTCTTCATTCATGCCTTCTGAGCATTGTGAGGTAATTGAATTACTATTTGAATAAGAAGTAGCTTTATTTGGCCTGTAATGCCACTATAATATGAGAAAATGCATTATGCTGACCTTTAAACCTGCCACCAAAAACTTGTGGCGGGACTTGGTATATGGATATTATATTTATATATATATATATATATATATATATATATACATATATTACTGGTCCCAAATTAAGCTATTTGACATTTGTTTGTGGAATGATTGAGAATATTTTTTCATATTTTTCTTTGACCTTCAGTCTTCAGGTAAGAAGTTAGATGTAGAAGGAGGCAGCACTGGTCCATCATCACCTGTGGACTCCCAAGAAAGTTTAAATGACAACAGACGGTTTGGAAGTACAGCTGGACATGAAACACTCCTAGCTACATTATATACTTCAACTAAATCAGTGAAGAGATATGATAATCTGCTAACTGATCTGAGAAGAAAAATGAAAGAAGAAACTCTCGTTAACCGTCCACTATATAAATGTATATATTCTGATGTGCAGGACCCAGAAAAGCCTTATTTAAGGATAGGAAGTTCTATAATTTATAATTTAGAGGAAACACAATGATATACGTAAATTTACACCATTTTAATTTATAATTTAAATAAATATATCACATATATAAAGATGATTAAATAATACAAATTTCTTGTTAGTACGTCATGATTTGTTTCCCAGGTAAGAATCAATGCAAAAAGGCCTCGTTCCCTCACAAATATTTGGTTCCTCGTTAGATGATAATTGTTCCAATCCAACGTTAATAAGTTAAGCAAGAAAGTTCATTGGTAATGCTTATTGCAATAAAAGTCTGCCACAGCTTCCTTGTGTATGCTAATAATACTGATGGTCAATTGAGAAGCTAATTTAATAAAGAAAATGCAATTTGGTCAAAATACCACATACAAACTACAGGAACGAAAGATTTAATCACACATCCTTTTATTGCGAGATAATATGCTTGAGTTCAGATAGCTTTCTAGTTAATTATTATTTATTAACGTTCACTTTTTACCTTTCTAGTTAATTCAGAGAGGAACTGTTCTACAGTTGTTACCAAATAACTTTTTGGAGCAGATTTAACAAGCATTTATTAGTTATAGCCCAAAGTCACACTGCACACCCAATTATTTGTTATCATACTTGCTAATAGTACAAGCTTAAGGACAACTTGTTTGGCATCATTGGATGCAAAATATAGCGACCTAGCATAATACTCTCTGACCAAACTTGTAAAAGGAGAATCAATTCAAATATAAAATTTCATTTCAATAAATACAGCACTGAGTCTTAAGTCTGTTGTTAGAGTACGGTGTATGTAACCTAAGGATATACTTCATCCTGATGGGACATTGTCCCTAGGTTTCTCATATGCACCATGTAGTTATAAAACCAGAAAAAGACTGACTTAATTTTACCTAAAAGTGGTAAGCCTCTTCCTTTATTAGATGTTTCAAAACCTCTATTTGAAAAAAATTAAGGGTCACTTTCCCAGGCAAAAAAGGTGGACGATTCCACTATATTACACCCAATACACTAGGCCTGTAAACAAGTGCTATATACATTAATGTTAAAGTGTTGCCTTTAATCTCACATGGTAAACCTAGAGTGGCGAGTTCGATTCCCGCCTGGACAACGAGTGACGGAATTCATTAAGTAAAATCCTGAGTGCCACCCTGGCTACAAAAGGGTTGTAACCTGTAGATAACTAGTCCTAAATAGCCTTAGTTGCAAAAAGTGGACGTTAATAAATAATTTTATACATTAATGAGACATACTTCAAGTGTCAAGGATTTCTAACAGAGATTCTATTAACTCTAAATTTAAATGGTATGGGCTAACTGTACATGACTGGTACAAAATAAAAATTATTAATTAAATAGTGTATTTTGAAACACATGCACGTAACCAATAAAAATTAAGTAACATTACTAATGCCTTATATGCCTGCCTTCCTATCCATTATTCAATGACTTAAAGACAGCACAAAGTATTTATTCAGTAAGTCAGGTATTCCAAGCCATCAATAGGGGGGGAGGCATATTACTTTGAATTCAAATCATGTATTCATCAATTTCTTCATTAATACTGAATTTATCTGAAAACACAAAAACTCGAATTATTTTCAGTATATATTTTTCAGCTGTAAAACACGTTAGTTTACAAATTTTGACTTCACAAATGCAATTCATGAATAGATCCCAAATTTTCAATACTGTGTGAATGTTGACAACAATTTTTATCCTGAAAATTCTATTGCAAAAGCACAGAAATGGATTCAACGCATTATATTAATAGAACAATGGGCTGACAAAACTGGACTGAAATTCTCAATAGATAAAGCATTATCTGTATTATTTACCAAGAAAAGGCGAAATACACGTTTAACTAACACTTTACAATGCTCTAATTCTCAAAACAAATGTACTGACATTTTTAGAAACGCAGTTTGACCACCATCTTACATGAGTGCCCTATTTGAAGAACCTCTTCACAAAATGTAAGACATTTTTGCATCTTATAAGGTTTCTAAGAATTGCAAAATGGAGCACTGACAGAAAAGTAATGCTAGACTTATGTTGGTGTTACACCTGGATACTTCCGGACCACGGTAGTGTAGCATACTTGTCTGCCATGACCACTATTCTTAATATGCTCAATACTGTATATAATTTTGGTTCGCGATAAGCACTAGATGCCATCAGATCAAGCCCTATTGATAGTCATGATAGAAGAAGCAGTGGAATCCTCTCTAGACAAAAGAAGCAAACATTTCTAATTGCAAAGTACTTCCACAAGATGAAACCATTCTCTATGCCTTCATTTAGTGATAATACACTAGATGAGTACACAGAATTATATTTACAGAGATCAATTCAAAAGTCTAGTATAGGCTACAATTCATTGAAGCATAATTTAAACCTTCCAGACCTTGTAATTTGTCCTCAAAATGGTAAACCTCCTTGGCTTATTCAATACATCCCAGACATCGTAGAACATACAAAAATATAAATAAATAATACTAATATAGTAGAGAAATTATGGTTAGTATAAAAAATATATTAAGGATTCTTCTTTGAGCTGATAGTAAACTCAATAAATTAAAAACTATTGTACACAATTTTTTTTTACCAAGGTAATTGATCTTATTTGGGTTCGAGTGAATATATATATTTGATTAAATCTATGGAAAACAGCAATGGTCAGTGTCCCATTAAGTACTTTGGGAAGTATCATTAATAAAACTGTACATTTTTTTTTTTTAAATCTATTATCACAACATTTCTTCATACAGGTATGAAGAAGATGAGGAGTCTACTCCAGTTATTACTCCAACTGAGGACGACAAAAAAAATATAGAAGCAGGCGATGCAGGTTTATCAAATATTTTGTTTATTAATCCTTAACTTCAAAAATAAATCTATTTATGGCTCTTCTTAGAAGAAGTAATAAGTATCTGAAATATCTAATATCAATAACTTTGTAAATTATTGTTTTTTTTAATTTATAGGTATATCTGAAGTGATGTTTATTTAGAATATTCAAAACAAAGTGGAATATTTTGTTGAGATATGTAAATAAATATTTAACAAAATAATATGAGACCATATAAATTCATCCCATATACAGGTACTCTTAAGGTTAGAACCAGAATACATTTGCAATGCTAGCGTTAATTCCTTCTTATTTTCAAAAGTCATTTATCTATTTCTTAGATCTATGTTTTTTCTATCTATACAAGAATAGTTCCTTTAAATGAACTGAAGTGAAATGAGTATATTTATGGCTTATCAACAAGTTTCTTCTGTGTAAAGCAACAACTGTGTGGGGAATAAGAAATAAAAGATAATTCCTTGTTTAAATTTTGCTTTATTTTTTACTACCTGTATCACCATAGCTTTTACTTACCTCCAGTCTTTAATTGAAATATATGAGCATAAGTGATGTGGAAGTTATTTTAAGACAAAAGATATATTATTAAGATTGAAGTCTTTGGGTATTGGGTACTGAGACACCATATTCTTTGCCAATGATTCACTGAACTTGTTTCCAGCTGCTTCAGGGCTTTCTTCCATCAAATCAAGGGGTTTTAACCTTCGTTGTTTTCTGCAAACCTGGAGTTAATTAGCATGCAAAGCTGATTAATATATATCAAGGATTAAAAACAGGGGAACCTCCACAGTCCTAGCACTTTGGCATGAAAATGATTGAATGAATAAATGACTATCTAGGTCACGCAGTATATAGAAAACAAAACACACTAACAAATATAAACTCACAACTATACACCATCAACCTGCACAGAAGAGTAGAATACTTATGTCCCTAGTGTCTAGAGGAATATTGTAACCACACATGACCCGCCAAAACAAAAAGATAACAAATGTCAGTTCTGTGGAAACATGGTTTTAAAAAGAAAAGTCTATCATGCAGGGGCTGCGTAAACTAAGCAGATTTCCCACTTGAAGTTATACAATAGAGAAATCCCCATACGAGAGCCGAACAGTTACAGAATTGGCGAACTAGCTTTTGGCGGGAACCTCAATCGTCTGTTATACGCCCATTTCATAAAAATGCAAATATCTCGGTCAATATTCAAGATAGAAAATAAATGTATAGAGCAATATTTATAGTAAATTTAATTTGCAATACGATTGGTTCAATACAATGTTCTGATCCGACTATGGTAACGGAGATATTTCGAAAATCCCCCCTCCCACTGGACCGATTTCAGCCATTAACGAACTTGATCTGTCTTTTTGCATAAAACGTTTAAATATCGAGTTTGGTAACGATCAACATCATGTTTGTCGATAAACAAATAGACAATGAAATATCGTGAATTTTTATTTCAGGCCTCCCTTATAACCCCTACTCTCGTTTTAACCTAAACAATTTAATATAGCTTATAATCATGGAAGAATTAATGCTAATTGACATACCGACTTTTTTTAAGTTCGGTTTAATCGTTAGTGCCCAAGGTAATAGTTGACTCCCGCTTTAGTTTATAGTGAATATCTCGTTTATACTTTGTTAAAAGATAAAAATGAAAATCACAAAAATTACTCTAAATAACATAATAAACAACTGTTGTTATGTTCATATTTGTAGAAAACGAAATACCGCTATTTTTAAATTCAGGCTTCCTTACGACCCCCACTCCTGCCCGTCCCTAGAAATGTTGGTGTGGCTTGTTATAATGAAAGCGTTAGTGCTAATACACATACCGAGTTTTATTTATTTCGGTTGGGTCTTTTATCCCAAATAAAATTGTTCACTTCCGCTATAGGTTTTAGCGGATATCTCGTTTATAATGCGGTATACAAAAAAAAGTCTAAATAACAAAAGTTACTCTAAATAACAAAATAAGCAACTTTTGTTATGTTCATATTTACCGAAAAACCAATAGGAAACGAAATATCGCTATTTTTAATTTCTGGCTTCCCTTATAACCCCCACTCCTGCCCGTCCCTAGAAATGTTGGTATGGCTTGTTATAATGAAAGCGTTAGTGCTAATAAACATACCGAGTTTTATTTATTTCGGTTTGTTCTTTTGTGCCAAATAAAATTATTGACTCCCACTATACATTTTAGTGTATAACTCATTTATACTTCGGCATACGACGAAAGTGTATATAAGAAAAATGACTCTAAATAACAAAATAAATAACTTTTGGTATGTGCATTTTTGCTGAAAAACCAATAGAAAACGAAATATTGCTATTTTTAATTTCAGGCTTCCCTTATAACCCCCACTCCTGTTTGTCTTAGAGAATATTAATATAGCCTAAAGTCTAAGTTGGGCTAGTAGTAATATACATACCAAGTTTCTTAAAATTCAGTTCAGCCGTTTATGCGTGAAAAGGTAAGAAACAAACATACACGAAAGAAACAAAATGCAGTTATGGTGCCTATGACATGTGAAACGAAAAGTTATCGTGAAATCTCGAGAAAAAAATCAATGTACAGACAGAGGTTACAATTTTATATATATATATATCTATATATATATATATATATATATATATATATATATATATATATATCTTCTTGGCATTTATTCTTATATTAAATTTTTTAGGTTCAAACGGGAGGGGTGGGGCGGCCGTTATAAGAGAAGCCTAAAATAAATATTCGCAGTATATTACATTTCCTGTTCGGATTTCAGTTACTGTTGGTGTTTGTACCGTTTCAAGGGAAAGGAAGTTTAATTCAAACATAGTTTGGCGGACAGAATAATTTCTATCATCATGAATTATATATATAAAAAAAAAACTACATGCACAGGAGACGGGGAGTATAAAAATATTAAGGACAGTGAACTCTTAAATTACAAATAATTTTATTATTAACAAAACCAAAGCAACAAGCTCAAGTAAAGCCTTGCCAAAAAAAATACCACCATTATTAAACCTCAAATGAATTCCCGAGCAAAGCCGGGTACCTTAGCTAGTATATATATAAAACTTTGAACGGAACTCATTTTCGTCATCTCCTGGGTAGGACCGATGGACATTTGAAGAAATTTTTCGAAAATCGTGCCATGAGTACGACCTCAATAGCTGATTTCCCTTAAAGGAAATCTGCTAAAAATACTAATGAAGACAAACCTTAATAAGGTTTTAACCTTTTTTAATGTATTTCAATAAACCAGTATTTGGGACAGACAGGAAAATGAGTCAAATGATGAAGAGAATAAGAGACAAACTGGAACCCTGAAACACCACCAATTTGCAAGATACATAACAAAAATGTCCGTTGCACAAGGGCTGCGTAAACTAAGCAGAAGGCTTATAATAGATAAATCTATATTCTGGTAACACTACCTTGATTTAATACCAACAGTAATAAGAAATCTTTCAGTTTATTTACATATTAATAACCTCTACAAGGGAAGGCGTCTGAATTATAAACAAACAGGCCAGCCAACCTCATAGAGCTGAATAGATGATAGAAATATTCTAGACCAGAAAGAAAAACAATTAATGAAATATATCTGAATAGAACATATAAATTTTATTCAAAATTACTTACTATAGCTAGTGCTGTAATTTTTAATGAATCAGAATAATTGTTATCTCAATCACTCAAATTTTAGTAATCCAAGAACAAAAGAAGGGGGGGGGGGTCAGGATCAACAGAGCATATTTGCATATCATGAAACCAATATTTGGTATTTAAGCTTTAAATAAAATGGTTTATTATATAACAGAGTATTGTTTATGTGGCATGAGTAGAAGAGGGGGTTTACTGATGGCTGAAAAATGCAAATATCTCAGTTAAATTCAAATTAGAGAATAAATGTATATAATAATATTTATAGATCATTCAATTTGCATTAAGATTGGTTCTATACAATTTTTCGATCCGACGTATAGTAACAGACATATTTTGAATTTTAGAAATTCCCCTCTAAACCCCCTCTACCACTGATCCGATCTCAGCCATTTACAAACTTGATCTTTCTTTTTACATAGAACGTTTAAATATGGAGTTGGTAACGACAAAAGAAACATTGTGAGCAAAAATTGAGTATTAACAAACACACACACGCACACACACACACAGATATATATATATATATATAATTTTGAACAGACCTCATTTTCGTCAACTCCTGGGTAGGACCGGTGGGCATTTGAAGAAATGTTTCGAAAATTGTGTCATGAGTTCAACCTCAATAGCTGATTTCCCTCATGGGAAATCAGCTAAAATTGGAACTCCAAAGGAACAAACGAACTTGATCTTTAGTACTCAAGAACATTTTGATCTCTAGAGCGGTAACAGACTGATATATATATATATATATATATATATATATATATATATATATAGTAATAAAATAGAAAAATTTATATAAATTGTTATGTTATTATATTATTTAAAGTTTATATTTATATATATATATATTTGTATATTTATATAGATATATATAGACACACACACACACACACACACACACACACACACACACAGTGTCCTAGAGCAAGTTGTGTCATTATAGACAGAAATAAGGTTCACTTAATGTGACCAAACAAGTACTTGGTTTAAGCACATAGTACACAAATTAATATTTAAATAAGAATTAAGAATTTCCAACTCTAGACACCTGAGAAGTGGATGTATGTACCACTTAAAATATTATTATCATCAACCAAATTAAATAATTTGTACAATGATCAAATTAATGGCTGGCAATTATTATCAGATTGTTAGTTTGTAAAGTGGATTTAATAAGGGCACTTGAGACTCTTGGTGCAGATAAATTAATATTTATTTTAAATCAAAATTGGTCTATACATCATAATAATATTCAATATATTTTTTTAATTATCTCAAGTAATATGTGGGGAACAACAGATAATGATAAAAAGAATATAAAACAGGTATAAAGCTGTACTCTTCTCAAAAGTGAATATAATAGATAGGATACAACAGAAATGTGGATTTTTTGCAGAATCATTAGAACAAGTTCCACTAATAAAAAATCCAACTTGGAAGTTCTAAATGAGGTAAGTTAAACTCTTATCAAGGTCATGGAAAAAAGGATTGTGAAGTTTTTTGGGCATGTCATAACGATTTCCTGAAAAGGTTAAGGTCATTGGACACAGGGAAGAGGAAGGCCTAGTTGGTTGAGGAAGAGGGACAGATCCAGTCAGAGATGTTTAGAAGATCTGCAGAAGGAATTGCAAAGGAAGTTCAGATTTAGAGGAACCTAAGAAGCTCAAAGTCGCAAGGATGGTGGTTTCCTTTTTGGGACCAACTGGATAGAAGCCACTTTTTTTAAAAAGGGAGCCATAACCATATTCTGTGTTACATTAGAAATCAGTTTAGATGCATTACTATTAACCCAGACCTGAATTATGATCTTTTTTAATTGGAATAGGTTGCTCCTCAGTGGACAAAGAAGCTCTAGGTTTGGTTTATGTCAAATTATGGCTTGAGTAAATAAGTAAGTCATTTTTTGCACTAGTTGCCATCTGTACCTTTGGCCAAGTTAGTAGATTACTGGGTTATAGTATCCAGGAGACCTTGAGTTCAAATCTCAATGGATACAAACATTTTTTCTTCAATATAAAAAAATATATTTAAATTATTAATTATTTACTGATGGAATATCCCATTTTTATAGTTAATAAAATATTATGTTTACACTTTGTAGGGGTGTCCTACTTTAAGCTGTCAATTAATTTTTCTTCAAATTATTAATGGGGGAGGTTTTATTGGGAGAGAATTTGGCTTGGAGTGAACACCAAATGACTACCTGAGTTTCAGTCTTGATCAAATCACTACAGAGGCCTGGGTTTGAGTCCCGATGGGCACAAAACATTTTTTCTCCCAAATAAAAAGATATATTAAAATTATCTAACTATTTACTGATGGTGCATTCTGTCAATCAACATCAACAAAATATGATATTGGTATGTGGCTATCTAAAATTAAAATAAATGCTACTTCAATGTGTATATGAGGGTAAAAAATTAACTAAGAAGTAAAGTACCAAGAGATAAAATTATACTTTAGCCATGTGAGTTAAAGCGTTGACCTTAATCTCACGTGGTAAACCTAGAGTGGTGAGTTCGATTCTCGTCTGGGCAAAGGAAATTATTTAGTGACGAAATTCATTAAATAACATCCTAAGTCCCACCCTGGCTAGAAAAGGGTGGTCACCTGTAGATAACCCGTCCCAATTAGCCTGAGTTGCAAAAAGTGGACATTAATAAATAATAATAATAATAATATTTCAATACGTAGGATTCTAATTCATAAAAAGTAGGAATTTAATTAAATAAACCATTTATTTACTAGTTATTTATTTGAATATAAAAACTGTCAATGTTACTTATACTTAAATAGCTTTAACCCAGTCTATTTCTAGTGAACCTGGGCCTGATTGTTTGTATGGCAAATAAACGCCTCCATGTATTTGGAATTCAAAATTTGTGATGTTATGTAAGTCGAGATATCCAACTTCCTTGGGATCTAATTTCCTTCCCCTGTAATAAGGTTCAAAATTGTTGAGGGGTAGATTCACTTCTCCAAATGTATTTAATGGCACCTGAAAAAAAAGTGCTTTATTTACTTTTAATTGCTAAATTTTTCAATGTGTAAATGGAAGGAGCTCTATCAACAGAATTTACATTTAATTGATAATGCATTATTGAGAGTAGTAGGTAGGTACAATATTGTGTACTAGAGTAAACTGACTGGGTTGAATTTCACAATAGCATACCTTCAGCAGGACTGAGGAAATCACATTTTCTAGTTTTAGCATGTTCAAGTAAAATAGTTAGAGAGAACAATAGTATAGAAGCAGATATAAAAGCTATTATGCCCATGGGGACCAAATGTTTCTAAGCCAAAGGCTCTCTGTTTTGAGGTCCCTCATGACCTCAAGACCCTAAGTGCAAATAAACAAAGGTCATCAGCCATTCAAATATATCCTCCTAGTTTGGGAGAGAAGACTCCTGAGAAAGATGTTTTGAGATGTGAGATATTTAAAGAGACACCAGCTTTAGAGGATGGTCAGAAGCACCATGAAATTGATGGATTGTACATCAGTACAAAAGACGGGTAAAGAATTAAAAGATCCGAGCAGAAACTGCTCAGAAAGGTTAAGGACTCCTAGGACTGTAGTGCCTAGTAATTAGTTTGTATTAATAGTAACTTCCCTCTAATGGATGCCCCATCCAGCCCTAATATAAAGAAATATATCAAATGTCAGGAGTGCAGTGCAGTAGGACTTACACTCCGTCCTTGGGCCAATCAATTCTAGAATACACATTTTTTATCATATACTCCTCCTATTGCTTATTTACTTGTTACAAACCTGATTTATAATATTAGATGGCTATTACACTGTTCTTAAACCTATTGATGGGAACCATTGTAATTTGCTTAAAATCACGCCCTCTTTCTAAAATGGTGCAACAGGTCATAGATTCTTTGATATTTTTATGCTGGTGTTTAAGATAGACCAGTGTGGTTGCAATAGAGTTTTGATGGTCTGAAGTTTCACAGGGGAAGGGGGAAGAGTTTATATGTTGGCTGCCTCAACATTAGTTTCTCAACCTCGCTATAAAACAACGGTAAATTAAAGATAATGAGTTACATTATCCTTAATTACTAAGAGCAGATGAATAGAACAGTAAAAATACATGAAATAAAATTCTTTCTACTACTTATTAAGATATAATAACCTTTAACTAAAATTGTGTTTGCGACTGGATGCAGCTAAATATAAAGGTATAAATAGGGATGAATAATAAAGTGTTCCCAAAGATTTGTTTTTATTTATTGCACTAGGCCTTTCAGCCAAGTTCAGGTCTGACACACCACATACAGGTAGCACCTATTATTAGAGCTCCTAGCACTTGAGATTGGCATGGCTGTGATGAGAGACCTAGGGGATAAATAAAAAACCTTCATTGTGGGAAGACTTTATTCTTTATCTCTATATTTAGAATCTCTCAGGAAGCTGACATTTCTTTTTAGGAATACTATATATATTAAAATGTTTTTTATAAAATTCAAAATACTTACTTCAAATGTCTGCTCATAGGATGGATGTGGTTCTGTATCAAGCCCTTTATGCCTGAGGTTGACTTTGTAATGTGAATTTGAACCTTGACCTCGTAAGCGGATTACTATTGAAGTATAGTTGCTGAGATCCAGTTGAACAGGGGTTTTCATACCAGCAAATCCAGCACCATTTGGTTGTGGATTTAACAATGAGAAGAATATTGCTCTTTGAAATAACTAAAATAATACAAATAAAGGGTTAGAACCCTAATTGTGCAATTATGCTTCAAGGTTCAATTTACAGTTGTTCTTCTATTGAGACAATTGAGTAGTTACTTGAATGAAGAAGCCATGATCTTTCATTTGTAATTTTGCCATAATAGAGCTTTGCTACCTTCATAGTCTGTCGAGTTTAACTCTTCTTTTTTATTTCCATATGCCACTTTACTTGATAAAAAATATTTTAAGAAACTGCACTTTAGGATGAATCAGAGGTATGTAGATATCTTTAATTATAGAGTATAGATAAATCTTTATTTGAACAACTATGCCAAAATTAGGCACTGATATAGCCAGAAGAATAGATCCTAAGACATCAAAATTTTGATCATTTATATTTGAACCAAAATATACTTTCTTTACAGTAATAAACTTGTATTAAGCAATGCTTCAATTAAACCGACACTGAACATCTAGATAATTTCATGGCAAACGGTATTCCATTAATTAGGATCTCAGCTCGAACAATTTGAACACAATTGTAGTACTCAAAGTTCACTTAACTACTTGCACCACCTGCACTAAATTATACTATTCAGTTACATTCAAAATTATATAAGACATAAAAAAAAAAAATGGAAATCTCCTCCTCAGGCAATGAAGGGCCGTGGCCTGTCATTTGAATTTGGAAGGGGGGAGAGCTTAGAATACTCCTTTTCATATTATGTTGATGTTACTGACCAAAAGTGGCTACTTCATTATTCAAGTGAACAACCTCAAAGCTCAGTAAAAATACAGCTAAATAAATTTAGAGCACTGTCCATGAGTTTGAACATGGCACAGAATGAGAATTCTAAACCATGCTAAACACTGGACAACTGGCACCCCCACTAAAAACTAATATTGAGGGGGAAAAAATCACATTTCTACAGCTATGACTGTCAGTGCTAATTTCAAGGTTTCACTATTGCTGGATGGTTTGCAGGCTGGCAAAAATAAAATTTTTTCCTCCACAAAAAAAAATTACTTTTCATTTATGTCTGCATTGTTTGACATAACTGATTTTGAACAAATTAAGCTTTTTCTCTTTTTTTTTTTTTTCTTAGAAGAAAATAAGACATTTTTGATTAAAAGTAAATTCATGGAGTACGGAAATTTTTTCCAATCATTAATAACAAACCATTGCATTTAACTATACCTTAGATTTTTGTATAACAAGCGTTGCCTTGGACATGCCAGGTTCACGCACAACATCAGACTGTTCAATCCATCCCGAAACAGTAGCATTTTCTGATGTAAAATCAAAAAGGACTTTTGGTTCCACTCTAGAAAAATAAAATATGATGTTACAAATCAATAAAACATTTTTATATTTATTTATTTGTTTAATTAACATCCACTTAATGTGACTCATTGGGGAGGGTGATCTACGGATTACCACCCTTATTTTAGCCGGGGTGGAACAAAGGATTTGATCAATAACTAAAGTCCCATTGCCCACATACAAATCAAACCCATGAGAATTGTGATTTTGGATAATAATTCTAACTAATAAAAGAAACGGTGTCAACAGTTTTCTCAATAAAATAAGGAAAATTATTTTTAGGTATTTGTTGTCTTTTAAAAAGTCAGATCCTTTAACACTATTCTGTGTTTAATATCAGACACATCAGCTAAATGGATAATAAATTGGATGCAATCATTTTTTAAAAACAACACAGAGCCTATGAAGTAAGAAGCTAAGTTAAAACCTATGGTGAGATAAATCATATTGAGACATTTTGTTCATTATATTTATTGCACCTTGTTCTTACCGAGACTAATAATAGTATTTAAGGCAATATAAGAGATCTTTATTCTTTTGGAGGAAACATTTTACCTTCCTAGGCATTTACAGTACTAATTTTCAAATTATTCTTCTAAGTCAACATAAATATAAAAACTTTGCATTCGATTATAAGCATTAAACAATGTGGTCATTTGTCAACAAAAGCCGAACTAAAACCTGGGTTAGATTGGCTATTGTTGACAAATTACCATATTAATTAAGGCTTATAGTCATAAGTAGGTTTTTATATTGACAGGAGAATAATTTGAAAATTAGCATTGTAAATGCCAGGATAAAACTCTGAGATGATTGCACGACCTTAAGGGACTAACATAGTGAGGAAATGAACTGAAAAATTCTAATGATGATGTCTAATGCATAAACTTCTTTTCAAAATGTATATAAGTCTGTTCAAAAATAATGAATATTTATATACTTCAAAAGTAAGCAATTACATTGAGTTATCATCATTTACACAAGTAATACAAATTGTTGTTTAGCTACTTCATGAGGGCCATTATAATAAAAGTTGCTAGACATGAACATAGTACTAAAAATTGCTATAAGGGCCATTAAAAATATAGTTATTAGATATTAAAAACTCAATGTCATGAGAGCTCAGGAATTTGTTTAGTGATGGTCTCCCTAAATACATTACCCAAGCATGACTAGAAAAGGGTGGAAAACAATGTCATTATTAAGCTTAGCTCTTAAAAATAGTTTAGCTTATAAAAATAAAATAATATGAAACATTACTTAGTTTATCTTCAACATCTTATTTAATAAGTTTTTATCTGTTTTTAGGAGATTAATTAATTATTAATAATCTCACTGCGCATTTCTTAGTACTAAAACTAATAAACTTACATATTTTTTGGAGAATCAATTACCCAGCATAGCAGAACTTCAAGTTATGTGGAGTAATATACAAATCCATTTTTGAATTACATTTTCTGCTTCATTAATATTGAAATTTAAACATAAATAGTAATTAGGTAAAAGAATTCCACAGCTTTTATTTTATTTCGAAATAATAATAATGTGAATACCTTTTTCCAAATATCTCCTATACAAGAAGGGGGGAGAGGGTGCAATCATAGCAACTTAAAAATAATAATACCAAAATAACAGTTTAGTGAAACAAATTTCACATACCCAATTTCAAATATTAGAAATATATGCACTGTTAAGATTCACAACTCACGTTTTAAAGTTCAGATAATTACTCAAGGATTCTAGACAACAGTATTTTTTTTTTAAAATTCTAAGGTTTGGTAAAGGTAAAATATGTTAAAAATAGTATCAAATGGTAAATAGACCAATTACAAGAAAGTCCAGATATTTCATAAAAAAGGAGTACTGGAACACCTGAAAGGGTAATTAGCTGCAATGCTAATAGTTTGACAGAACAAAGAAAAAATGCATACATTTCTCTAATAATAAATAATAATTCATTTAATGAATACCAACCCTTTAAAAAATGGACTAAATGCAACAATTGTAGCAATTATAAAGTAACTGAAATTAGTTAAGATAATTAGTTACATGTAAACTAAATAAACTACTAAGTATATTAATTCGTTCTGGGATTACTTGATAAAAAATAATACAGCCAAAAGTGGAGCAGATAATTTGAAGTACATATCTGTAGTTCACTGCTAGACTCAAAACCTCCTATCAAATAAATCTGTAGATTACAGCAAGCCCAAATATCAGACTGAAACAATGAATAGAAAACGTCCTCTTAGAATCCCCCTCTCCACAAAGAAGAAATATTTAAATTTGAATACTCTTATCTCACTAAAACATCCCAAAACTGATTACTTACTTTGTGCTCTTACAGAATGTCTATTTGGACAGGGGCAAGAGAGATTGCATTCCTGCTTAAATCCACAGGAACCATACAATGATAAATATATATCTTATTAAAAATATTGTTTTACATAGGTTTGAAAATTATGGTATTATTGTAAATTCTGAAAAAAAAATTTACAAATTAAAATATAATTTCTATTGTCACTTTTGTTCAATGGAAATAAATAAAAGATTAATCCAATTACATCAAAACTGGCTACTTAGAATACCATAATTAATTGCAAATATTTATAGGAAATATTAAATAAATAAGATATTTCAAAAAATGTCAATGAGAAATGCATTGCACATATGTTGGTTAACATAAGAGCAGCATTTCTACAGATTTCACTAAAACTGAAGTACTATATTATGCTATTATAGAAAAGTAAAGCACTGGCTTTCAAAAGTTAGAAAAACGTACTAAGTCTAGTACAATAGCTTATTATTTCCTGATTCACTTATGTAATGAGACGAAAACATGTAGTTTATTTGACGGGGTTTAGGAAATCAGTTATTCTTAATTAAGCAAATTAATAATAATGTTTTTTACCAAAATATTACATAACATTTTAATATATGTAGCTCATGACCGCAAAATGGCGAATGGAATCAAATCGCCTGTTTGCTAACCCCCTCCACTTAGCAAAACAAATCTCCATTTTATGACAATTACATAGATCGAGAGCAGGAGGAAGGAGTATGCAAATATGAATGAATACCTCAGTATTATCAACGGACGCAATTATCTGAGAACAAGATTAATAACTGATCCATTTATTTTATTTCCTAACCAGTCAACTACGAATGAAATCAACAGTCTATCTATGTTTGTGCTATTAAGTCACTTTAATGATAATTATACGATGATGACTGTGGCAATAGGTCATAAAATGGAAAAGTCCCTCTCTTAATGCTTGCGTAAAATAAGATTCCCCACGTGCTGGATTGGCGCGCTGATGGCCTCATATAAGGAAGTACCTATAAGATAGGTTAGCTTTAGTAACAACCCAAGTCGCTCTAACACCCCAACCCCTTCACAACCACCCCTTAAAATAGAGCGCTTCATTCAGAACAAGGGGACTATCAGCTCAAACCCACGCACGGCATTACAAGGTCCTGTCTTTCTATACAAGTTCCTTTTGTTTGAGGTAATCTGAACTCGAATAAAAAAAAAAAAAAAAAAAAAAAAGCTTTAGCTTTTTTGTACCATTATTCAAGGATACGGCACCTTACCCCCTTTTTTAAGCTTATTAATCTGGCTGTAACCGCCATCTTTCTTCACTATTTCCTCTCCTTATATCCCTATCCTCTCTTATTTAGTTTTCTTCTGTCCTCCACGACCCATCCAATATCACCAGCTACCAGGTCACCTACACCCAGTGTTTCATTACCCCCCTACCATCACACAATCACTCTTAAAATGGAACAATAGTTAAGCGGACGGGGAACTATCATTCTCACCCATGGTCGGGGGGCACTACCTTAACACCATCTAAGGTAAATGCAAATACGAGCGCACTCGTGGGAAATCTACTTAGTAAATGCAGCCCCTGCTAGACGGACTTGTATGTAACAGAGTATTGTTTATGTAACATGAGTAGAAGTGGGATTTTGCTGAAGGCTGAAAATATCTCGATTATTACTCAAATTAGAGAATAAATGTATATAAAAATATTTATAAATCATTCAATTTACAATAAGATTGGTTCTATACAATGTTTCGATCCAACGTATAGTAACGGAGATATTTAGATTTTTCGAAATTACCTCTCCAAACCCAACCCCCTCTCCCACTGCTCCGATTTTAGCCATTAACTAACTTGATCTTTCTTTTTACATAAAACGATTAATTATTGAGTTTGGTAACAATCATACAAAAATTGCGACTACCGAGCGTTAACAGACAAATATATATAATGTATGTATATATAATCTTGAACGGGAAATCATCTTCCTTCGATGTGCCGTCCATGAATAAATAAATAAAATATAATTTTGAACGAACCTCATTTTCGTCATCTCTCGGGTAGGATCGATGGACAATTAAAGAGATTTTTCTATAATCGCGTCATGAGTACGTCCTCAATAGCTGATTTCCTTAAGGTATTTTCAACTAGCCCAGATGTTTGTAGTATTTTTTTGGTTTTGCATTAACCCCTTTTCTAGCCATTTTCATATAAAGTAAGTGTACCTCATAGCATCCGAGGTCCAGCTTAAATTGTGAATTCTAGTTTACACACAAGTGCTCCTTACTAACGGAAGAAAATCTGCTAATAAAATATCAAATTACATAGAGACGCACCGTCCCCATCATTTCAGTAACCGTCTTAGGTTATGCAGCAATGTAAAACTTTTTACTTCTTTGTAAGTATTGTAATCGCAGAAATTTTCGGTTTTCAGATTTTAACGGAATTTTATTTTGCCCCCCCCCCGAATTTTGAGCAGTTTCGGCATGGGGTCTGTAATTTGGTTACTAAGAGTTGAATCGAAAAAGTTTATATAAGCAATGTTTTTGGAATCTTAATTTTCTACAAATGTTCTTAAATACATTTTTTCTTCATATCTACGAGTTATGTGTATTTTTATGTTTTCAGCCTCAGTAGACTGCTCCTGCCAGTTTTAATCTTCTGATTATTACTATAAATAACTGAGTACATTTCAAATTCCGATTACATAGGCTTCATCCTTTGACAGAAATAGAGAAAAAGTCCGTCACGCAGGGGCTGCGTAAACTAAGCAGATTTCCCACGTGAAGTTTTACAATAGAGAAATTTGCCTAATAACAGCTGTAGTAGTAAGAAACCTCTAAACCTATTCACGAGGGACGAATAGTTACAAAAACGGCCGCCAAGCTCACGGCGGAAAGTCTGAACATAGCCACTGCTGCCGAGCACATGCAGAATACAAATGCAAATATCTCAGTTAATATTCAAGATAGAGAATAAATGTATAGATTAATATTTATAGTAAATTTAATTTGCAATAAGATTGATTCTGTAATATTTTTCGATCCGACGTATAGTAACGGAGATATTTCGAAAATCCTCCCCTCTAAACCCCCCCTCCCACTGGTCCGATTTCAGCCGTTAACGAACTTGATCTTTCTTTTTACATAAAACGGCTAAATATCGAGTTTAGTAACGATCAAACAAAAGTTGCGACCGCTAGAGCGGTAACAGACAAATATATATATATATATATATATATATATATATATATATATATATATATACAGTTTTGAAAGGACCCATTTTCGTCATCTACTAGGTAGGATCGATGGACATTTGAAGAAATATTTCGAAAATCCCGTCATGAGTACAACCTCAATAGCTGATTTCCCTTAAGGGAAATCTGCTAAAACATGGTGAGATGAGATGAGTAGTGTGACTACCAGCACATGGGAAATCTGCTTAATTTATGCAGCATCTGCCTGACTGACATTCATTAACTTTTGTTTACTACTGATACATAGCTCTATTCAACAACCAACTTATGAGGAACAAGCCACAAAAATATAAAATAATTTTTATTTAATAATTATTATTAGCTATATAGTTGCATTATATTGTTCTGAAAATTATAAATGAATGAGGCTTTCCCTGGATTACCCATAGGAAAAAATGTAGGTCACACACACTTGTAGAATGTTCTGATCTGTTATGTAGCCTTACGTTTCAAACATTCCTATATTTTTCATTGTTGAGATGAAGGGTTTTTATCAATGTTTAAGGTAGAATAAATAGCATAATGAATTAGGCTAAGCATCTCACTTAAAAATAGGTAGTACCTACATATAAACGTATCAGCCAGGAAGTAATAAAGTTGTATACTAAATTACAAGCCATATCAATAAATAATAGCAGTGTTGGGGGGGGGGGAAGGGATAGGGTCCAAACAGATAAATAAAATAACAAAAAAATGTGATAAATTTAAATTTATTATTTTACAGTTCATAGAAAATTACAGTAAACATGATTTAAGTTAGAATATAAATATAAGAAGCTAAAAAGTATAAAATACATTAGACAATCACAGATAGAATATACCAGATGAAGTAACTAATTTTTGTTTCATAATTATGAGAAAAATAACAATTCACAGGAAAATATTTAAGCGTTATGAGCCATTCCCAAAAGATTTTTAAAAGTTCTGCGTAAATTAAAGGATAACTTTAATGAAATGGAATTTGAGAAAAGGATGATTTTTATAGAGGAAATCTTACACATTTAAATCTAATTGTTTTTGATAACAAATGTTCCTGGTTAGTAAAGGAGTTTATTCAACTCAAGATAACAACCATGATTGTGGATATAGATTAAAAGAATAAATTATTCATGTGGAGGTTGTGATTTTCAATAAGAACTCGGATTATGTATTTTTTGTTATTATTTTTGTTCTGTACTTCAAATTCAGAATACAAGTTGAACAAAAAATATTCAGTCAAATATTAAAATCAAATTATCAAAATTAGATTTGTGGGAATTTTCCATTACCCATATTTTCCTTTGTACATACCAATTTAAACTTATGTAATCCATAACAGTTTCATTTGAATAAATTAAGAAGATATAAATTTTAAGTTTTTAACATCAAAATACATATAAAATTACAAATCATTCACAAAGCCACGTAATAATTGTTATACAAGTATAATCATTATTCATCATAATAACCAGCCGACAAAAGAAGCTTGTCTTTCACTTTTAGTAGAAGTTCTCTTTTCACGGAAGCAGGAACAAGAGCTGTAACAATCAAATGTGGAGGAAAAAAATACTCTCAAGAAAAAAGTATAAGTATTTTATTTAAACTTTAAGGGTGGATTTCTGCCCCTCCCGCATGTGTACTCAGCATTGCAAGGCAATTGGGGATTTATGTGAATAAAGAAATAATGATCTTTGTTCATTAGAACTTTCATCAGGTATGGCCTTTATAGGCTGTTGAGCTAAGGATTTCCATGTTTTCATAAAAACTAGTTTATTAATTAAAGTTTTATTTTAATTTATTTCTGAATGTAGAGTTTTTACTTTTAAAAATGTCAACTATGAAAATGATCAGACATGTAAAATTAAGCATTAAAAGGGAGAGGAGTTTAGAGGGGAGGAAAAATAAAATAGTCTAGTAATGAGTGTTAAAAGCCCACAAGTTGCAAAGTCTATTTTATTTATAATTGTTAACATTTGCTTTATATTAAATTTAAAAAAAAAGACTAAACTGATTTTTGGCATATTATGTATTGAAAGATATCATTATTGCTGGTTTTGTAACCAAGCTAATGTGTTATGTAGTGAGTATCACAGCACACATAATTATGTAGTGAGATTTTCAGGGAATTAATATATACGAGGAAGGTAGAAGATGGGAACAAAATAACAATATTTTGTTTGTCTAAGAATTTAATAAAATCAAGATCAGATAATTTTCAGTGTTTGGCAATAGACTTCCGAATAAGCTATTGCAGTAAACCAAAAAAAAAAACACAAAGTTACCAAACTTTACATATTGTATTCTAAACAAAAATAAGGAGTAAGATAATGTTTGTAGTACAGACTATGAAGAATGATGTACACCTAGAAACAAATGAATGCCAATTTTTAAGAATTTGTGAGTGTGTTCATTATAAAGGTTAGTATAAATCAAATGGTCAGATTACAAAATCCATATACAGAGGCAGTACACTCCCCATTAACTGATTGTCCACAAAAACACTAAAATCAAAAGTGCTGTATGATGAATACAGACTACCCAGTTGTAGGGCATCCTATTAGCATTGTCAAGAATACAAAGCTACCAAAACAAATAGTATTGTGCACAGATTCATTAAGCTCAATACATACGCTTAAAAATATTTACCTGGCAAAACCTTTGGCAGTCAACATTTTTGATCAATTTCACAGACTAAACTCTATCTACATACACATTACTCTTTTATGGTTTCCTAGACAAACAAACATTAAGGAAAGCACAGAGTTCGGCAGATTAGTCAATGCTCCATTAAACATACCAAACATAAGCATAAACTCTACAGACCATCTAGATGTAATAGCCAAAAGCACTACAAGAGCAGTGGCAGCAACCTCGGGATACAATAACACACATAACAACAAACTAATACAAATAAAACAAACAGTTCAGGAAGGGGTATCAAGCAACAGGAGTACACAAAGAGAGAAAGTTGTGCTGACCGGACTATTCCTATTCATATTGGCCATTCCATACTGATTCACAGACACCTAATGATAAACATTGACACCCTGACTTGTAGACACAGCAAGGGAACTATGACAGTAAGCCACATATATTGACAGAGATGATTTAGACATTCCACATGATTTACAGGAGCTATTGACTGATAACACTAATTATATAGACACAATCATTACACAACTAAAAAACATTAACATATACAATATACTATAGTGTACAATTTCTTCACATTATTCTTATTTTTTTATTACATTAGCAAGGTGTTTACAGTATTATTATTTTTTTTCTTCCTTTTGTTATTATATTTTCTTTTTAAAAAATATATTTTATTCTATATTTATATTTTCATACATATGGCCTTTGTATGATAATGATTTCAGGAATCACTCTATTCCATTGCTCATTTGAGACACAGACTTCTTTTCTCTTCTGGTTTCGTTTCTTCTTCTTTCTTTTTTTGTGTTGTTTTTTGAGTATTACAGTTTGATGAGTGAATTGCCATCACAGAACACATTGAAATAAACAAATAAATAAAAATAATCTTCAAGTGTAAATTCCTTACTTTGAATGTGGAAGAATCCACTAAACTTACTGTTGTATGTTTGCCCTTCAATTTTGTTTTCATCCATATTAAAAACAAGTCTTCTACAATCTTCATAGTTTTTACTCTCATATCTTATTGCGTTAGTCAATTTTACAGTGATTTCATTTGTATAAATAGTTAGGTGACTCAGGGTAGACATGAGAGTTCAGGTGTTGGTCATAATAAACTTGGTATACCTAAAACCATGGGTTCAATACCGACATGAACAATAGGAATGTATTTAGAGACGAACTCATTAGATAAAATGCGTATTATCACTCTGGCTAGAAAATCGTGGTAGCCTGTAGATAACCCATACTGATTAGCCATGGTAGCATAAAAGTGGATGTTAATAAATAATATCAACAATAGTTATGACGTTTTGGTGGATATCGAATATACTGGTGATACTGCCTATGAGATGTCATATGTTTAATATATAGTCTGTTTCAAGGAAATTGGCACTAAAAGTTCTCAACTGCTTGAAAGCAGGTTCTTATGTACTTCTTGTAAATTAAGAACTATCATGTCTTAAATTTACTCAATGCTTACATTGAACGTCCAATAATTTTTAAAAACAGTACACACATTATTTAAAAAAATAAAAATAAGTGTAAACAACAATGTTAACTTTCAAAAGGAAGAAAAAAACCATTGCTATACTTCCAAATGAGAGCATTTACATTCACATTAAGATTAAGTTTTGAAAAAACCTCAGATCATACACATCTATGTCATTTTAAACATCAATAACCAATCAATTAAATGTCTATATTATATTAATTATGTCCATTCATATCAATCTTTCAATAGATTCTGAGCTCTGGAAGCATTATATATATTCAATAATCAAATCTAGATATGCCTAAACAAAATTTTTTTTTTTTTTTAATTTCTTAATACTACCACCTAGAGACACAGGCATGTTACAAATAAGTAATAGGAGGAATGTTAAGATGCTACAATTAATGAGGATAATTCAATACGTATTTGTTATTTTTTCAAAATTCAGGGTTGGGATTTTTCTTTTATAAAAATGTAAAGTACCTCGGAACAATAGAAAGCTCAAAAGAGTATGCACTCCAATACTTATACATACCTCGGCCTTTTTTAGCAACTTCAGTATACATATCATCAATTCCTATATTCATTGAATTCTTCTTTGTTTCACGGCAAATCATGTGTATTTGATCAACCCAACCACACTCATACAAACGAGACCTAAGAAGGTCTTTGAATCTGGAATAACACCTTGAATTTAAGTATTTTCTAATATATAGGTCATACAATTAATTTCGAGCAATAGTACTTACTTATTGTAGTCACCAGATATCTTAAGCAGATTTAACTGTTCAGCACTTGAATCTAAAGTCATTTTTAATATAAAGATAAACCAGGACCACTACTGTTTATTATAAAACACGACTCCAAAATTGAGAAAGTAACACTCAACCACGATGTACAATTCGAATTATTTTAAATTAAATACAAGTTTTTACTAAAATCAGTCTTGAAAAAAACGGAGCCACTTATGACAGCCAATAACGAAGCACAATCTAGCATCAACTGAAAACAAATCTAAGGAACTGACATTTGTAAGATACAGTAACCAGTTGGGAATAGTATGTTATAAACGTTTTTTGTAAAGAAGCACCATTTTGTCAACCGTATTAACAATCAATCAGTATAAAAAATATAATATAAATTTGAATAATTGCATAAGGTTTATATTCTTTTTGACAGTTTTACTTGGTCATAGAGGTAAGTTTGGATGAGGTATATTTTTTTATCTCTTTGTTAGAGTTCCTCAACTTGCCTAAGTTCCTACTTTCCTCCACAAACAATGAAGTCCCATACATAAGGAAGATGATGCAATCGCCCAATGCTGTAATCTCATATTCAATTTTTATTTACTTTATATGAGAACCCAATGTAAACAAAACTTTACGTTTATGTCGAACATTAGATGTTGTGAGTTCTAACCACATTAAGTAAAAATCCATGTGTAGTAATGGGGGTTCCTTGTGACTATTTATACCAGATATCAATAGGTTACCCATCTTCTCTCTAGAGTCGGAGTTCACTTTCTTCTTGACTAAACATCCAATCTTGGTCCTTGATATGTATTAATGTATAATTAATTAATAAATAATATTAATATTATATAAATACAATGTATTAATATTGTACGATAATTATATGTGAGGCAATGGCAACACTGCGTGATACACACGTGTACAGAATGGAATAGAATATAGCAGTTTTAATGGCGAATGTGGTGTTAGCGTCTTCTTATAATTATTACCTTATACAATACATTAAATTGGAGGCACCGGCCAGGAAATGCCAGAAATTGATGAATTGGTGAATAGTATAAATTTGTTAGTCGCTGCTATGACTAAGACCCATACAGAAGAGTCCAAATCAATAGGAAATATAAAGTTTGAAAATTTCGATGAAGCGGTGGAAGATTTCGACACGTACATCGAACGTTTGGATGCATACTTCAGAGCCAGGAATATTCCAGAAGATAAAAAAGGTGATATGTTTGTTACATTAATTGGCCCTAAGTTTTTTACACTTTTAAAACATTTATTACATCCAACATCATACGCTGAAAAACAATATAATGAACTAGTTAGCATATTAAAAAAACATATTAATCCGCCACCGTTAATTATACCGTCTAGGCATACATTTATTAATCGGAAACAAGCAGAAAACGAATCAATTTCAGATTACGTGGCGCAATTGAGAAAACTAGCAATGCCTTGCAAGTATGATGGCGTTATGCTGAACACCATGCTAAGAGATGTATTCGTAAGTGGCTTGCGTTCCAAAAATATTTTAGACAGATTATTTGAAGAAGACGATCCTTCATTTGAAAAAACCTTGGAAATATCTTTAGCAATCGAAAAGGCAGTAGGTGGAACTGGTAACATCCTTGGTAAAGGTAATAATTTAGAAATCAATAAAGTATCTTTTCAAGAAGAGAAAAAGAATAAGAAAAGTCCTAAGACAAATAAATACCAAAATATTAATAATAATTATAATAAATTTACTTGCTTAAAATGTGGTAAGAAAGGTCATAAGGCCAATCAATGCCGAATTACTTATAAACTTCATTGTAAATTTTGCAATGTAGATGGGCACCTAGAAAAGGTGTGTATAAGAAAAAAAAATGCATGTTCAGATTCTATTAAAGAAATTTTACCTATTAATAAATTACAATTTGTTTCCAGACGCAACTCTAACTGTATTAAAAATTTACATTCGCCTCCGGTATACACCGAAGTTTTTATGAACCATACAAAAGTGTCGTTGGAAGTCGACACAGGTTCACCTGTTACAATAATTGAATATAATACATTTGCAAACTTGAAGAATACTACATTACAAGAAACTACATCCCTTTTCCGGAGCTACAACAACAAAATTATACGTCCCCGAGGAGAAGCAATAGTTGAGGTACGTTACAAAAACATTATTAAAAATTTAAAAATGTACGTTGTGGAAGCAAGCTACTCTAATATTATGGGGAGAGACTGGATTAAGGAATTATGCGTTCTTGACATTTCTAGAGTAGATTCAATACATTCAGAGCATTCTCTAGAAGAAATACTACAAAAACACATCCAAGTTTTCAACAGCATGGTACAGCCGGTACAGGGAGTACAGGTACAAATACAATTAAAAGCAGATTCTAGGCCAGTTTTCAAAAGAGCCCGTGTCGTTCCCTTTGCTTTGAAACCCAAAGTGGAGGAGGAGATTAAAAGGATGGAAAACGAGGGCATCTTAGTCAAAACAAATACCTCTGATTGGGCCACCCCGGTCGTTCCAGTGGTAAAACCGGATGGAACTATTCGTTTGTGTGCAGATTATTCTGTCACACTTAATCCTCAGATGGTCGTTCCACAATATCCATTTCCAGGTTTCGAAGAAGTTTCTGCTAAATTATTAAATGCTAAATTTTTTACTAAACTTGATGTCAGAACTGCATTTTTACATTTACCTGTTTCAGAGGAAGCTTCCGAGATGTTGACTATTAATACACACATTGGCTTATACAAAGAAAAAAGGCTACTTTACGGTTTAGCTTCAGCACCTGCTGAATGGCAACGTTTCATTGACCAATTAGTCCAACAAATTCCAGGCGTTTGTGTGGTACATGATGACATCGTCGTTTCAGCACCGACGGTCGCCGAACACAATCAACGACTTGAACAGGTTTTAAAATTACTTGAAGATGGCAATGTACGTCTCAATAAGAGCAAATGTAAATTTCTACAAAAAAAGATTACATATCTGGGGTTTGAAATTTCTGACAAAGGCGTTGGCAAAACTCAAGAAATGATTGAAGCCATTCTCAAATGCAGGCGTCCCATTAATGTTACAGAAGTAAAAGCTTTTTTGGGGCTAGTTACATTTTACGCTAAATTTACACCTAATCTTGCTACAATGGCCGAACCGTTACATAATCTCACAAGAGGTAATGTCCCGTTTGTGTGGACATCGAGACATACACAAAGTTTCAATAAAATAAAAAATGAAATTACATCACCTCGTATTTTAGTACATTACAATGCAAATTATCCACTTGTTGTTTCAGTAGATGCATCACCTACCGGATTGGGCGCGGTTCTAGCTCATATTATCAACGATGAAGAAAGGCCTATTGCATTTGCCTCTAGAACCCTGTCTAAAAGTGAACGGAACTATTCTCAGATAGATAAAGAAGCTCTAGCAATCAAATGGGGTATAGAGAAATTTTACCATTATTTATACGGCCAAAATTTTACATTAATTACAGACCATCAGCCTTTGACCCGTATACTGGGCTCAAAGAATGCGTTACCCGTCATTACAGCTACAAGACTACTAAGGTACGCCTTATTCTTGCAAATGTTTAACTTTACAATTAAATTTCGGAAATCCGAACAAAATGCTAATGCAGATTGTCTCTCCAGGCTTAGCTTACCATTTACATGTAACAATGAACCAGATGAGATAGAAGTTTTCCAACTACAACAACTTGCTACTCTTCCAATTACATCATCGAAGTTAGCGAAAGAAACTATTAAAGATCCAGAATTAAGAGAGTTGTTGAGAAAACTGAAAACTGGTATTTCTAATGGCGTTGACGATCCTAGATATACATTACAAAATAATTGCATATTTTTTGGCATAAGAGTTTATGTACCAAAAAATTTACGTACTCAAATATTACAAGAATTACATATGGGACACATAGGAATGGTAAAAATGAAAGCTTTAGCCCGTTCGTACGTATATTGGCCTGGTATTGATAAAAATATAGAAGACTATGTTCGACATTGTACGCCTTGTTTAATGGTTGCGAAAGAACCTTCAAGAATTACAACTCATCATTGGCAACCCGCTAATGCACCGTGGGAGAGAATACATGTCGACCATATGGGACCATTCCACGGCAAATATTTTTTACTAATTATTGATGCTTATTCGAAATGGCCTGAAATCTTCATGGTACCAAATTTATCTTCATCTACGTCAATCAATATTTTAGACTCCGTATTCTCAAGATATGGTTATCCGCAGATTTTAGTATCTGATAATGGCACAGCATTTTCCAGCATAGAGTTCAAAAACTTCATTACACAACGAGCTATTCGGCACATTACATGTGCACCGTACAACCCTTCTACAAATGGACAAGTTGAACGCTACGTATACACCGCCAAGCAGGCATTACGCAGCCTGTCTAAAGAGAACCATCGTACGTGTCAAGAGAACTTGAATACCTTCTTATTTACCTTCAGAAGAAGTCCGTCTACAGCAACTGGAGAAAGCCCCGCTCAATTATTTTTAGGAAGGAACATCAAGTCTGCACTTACTCTGCTACATCGTGCTGATGCTACTCAAAAAGAAGAAATTTTGCCTCTGCGGCAGTGCCAAATCTTTCATGAGGGAGAAAGGGTCGCTGTACGCAACTACACTTCCCCCAATAGTAAATGGCAAATAGGCACCGTAGTGAATAGGGATGGTGCACTACACTATACAATTCAGGTATATGAGAAGCTAGTAAGGCGTCATGCCCAACAGATGAGGAAAGTTGGCGCATCAGTTGCACAAAGTCAGCAAGTATGTGATTCAAATTTACACAGAACATTTTCTCCCAATAATACTCCTTCACAACCATCTCCTACAATACAACCATCTCCTACAATACAATCATCTCCTACAATACAACCATCTCCTACAATACAATCATCTCCTACAATACAATCATCTCCTACAGCCCAACCATCTCCTACAGCACAATCATCTCCTATAGTACAATCATCTCCTACAGTACAACCATCTCCTACATTACGATCTTCTCCAACTGCACTATATCCTTTAAGTATACAAGCTTCTCCGCACATTCTTACCTCTGATACTTTAGCTACAGGTACACCTGGGATTCAGTCACAACCGATTACCAGAAAGTCATCAAGGGTGCGGAAACCAACGCAAAGACTCGATTTATGAAATAAATTCATATACAATTTAACTTCATTTATGTACATTCATTCATGTATAAGTTTCATTTCATTTATGTTCAGGTGTTGCCTTGTCATATACTTTGCAAATTGTTTAAGGGAGAAGTTGATATGTATTAATGTATAATTAATTAATAAATAATATTAATATTATATAAATACAATGTATTAATATTGTACGATAATTATATGTGAGGCAATGGCAACACTGCGTGATACACACGTGTACAGAATGGAACAGAATATAGCAGTTTTAATGGCGAATGTGGTGTTAGCGTCTTCTTATAATTATTACCTTATACAATACATTAAAGTCCTGAAGTCGGTCTTCGTAGTAGGTATTGGTGGCTAGCTTGCTCCCTGATTCTGCTGAGAGGATCTTCCTTGGGTGTTGCCATTGTCGTTACCTTTTGCGCTGCTCCTTCCGTCAGTAAGTAAGCGGCTCTCAGGTGACTGAGGGGGGCTGCAGAGGTTTCCGTACAGCTTCTACATGCAGAAAGATGTGTGAGCAGGAAGAAAGGTCTTTGTGTTTGAAAATTCTTCCGGAGTAGACTTTGACTGCTGGCGATGGTTTGAGGCTTACCAGGTCATCTTTAAGTTGCGTAAAAATCACGCATGGCTCCTGGCTGGATATGTTTTCTAAAAAGTCGCCAGGAAGGCGCATGGGTTGCTCTTAGATTCCTTCAGACTCACTCCCGTGTAGTCTCAAAACTACATACTTATCCGAAGAGTCGCAGAATAGGGACAAATCACCCGCTACCACAGGATAATGACCGCCTTCCTTATATTTTCTTTCGCGATCGCGATATGGCAGCAAGCTTTCTGCACCGTCCAGTTAGATGGAGGAATCGAGCATGTTGGGCAAGGCTTATCTATCTGGAAAGGCCTTATGTACAATACGCAATAGTCCCCGCAGATTCGAAGTGTCCCGTTCTTCTTCACCATCATATATAGGAGGCTGGACCAAGCGCTACTGGATGGCCTGCAAATCCCCTCTTCCATCATAGTCTTAAACTCTGCAGGACACTTCTCTTAGTCATGCTGGTGACTGGGTTTCCTTTCGTCTCTATAATGCTGCAAGCTGGGCCACAAATGTGATACATATCGGGATATTTGGGAATTCTAGTAGTATGTGGGCGTAGGGATAGCTTCTGGCAAGGTGGAGATAGTCGGAGTCAAGACAACCCAGTCTGCTGGTCCGTCAACTGCTTCTCACGTATATCGATAGATAGCCCACGATGAAAAAGGAAATCAGCACTGAGCATTGCCTTGATATGTTCGCGATGACCAAGGTCCTCGGATAGGTTCGCCGCAGTCCGACGTCCTACCAGGACTTCTCACTGTAAGTATGGTTGGGGCGAGTTGTTGGCAACCATTAATGAACAGTCCATAGGCTTCTTGGGGTCCCTGGGAAGTATTGAGATGGAAGGTCTACTATCTACCAGGAATTGTGTCCGAATCCTCGGTGGTTGAGAGGCTGCGTTGGGGTGGGCGTCGAATACTGCCGCTTGGTGCTTCGGCCGTTCTAGTTTAACGCCGGTTTCCAGTCACAAGGCTGGACACAGTTCTTTGCCTTCTGTCGAAAACGTCTGTGGAAGTTACACAAATTTCTCCACCGCGAGTTCGAAAGGCTTCTGTCAGAGGTTATGTTATTCTATGATCGGAGGGTTCTCTATGTCTTATTACCTCTATGTTGTAGACATATTTTTTTTAACTTGGAGAGGTAACTTAAGGTTTTAAGAATTGTCGGAGATTTTTATTTTATGGTGCTTTTGTTACCTGCAGTTCTTTTTAAATAGAAAAACAAATAATTGATTTATGTGAGGACATATCTTTGAAGCATTCTACCTTCAAGGGTATTCTGGGCTAGTTTGAGGTGTGAAAGGAAATAAAAATGAGAAAAATTGGTAAATGTTTAACTGGATATGCCCCTCGAGGACGTTATACCAATCCAAAAAATGTACCTTTTAAAGATCTTCTACCTTTACAACTTAGAAATCATGTGTCTGGCAAAAGTGATAAAACAAGTGGTGCAGCATGCATTCAAGAAATGTCTGTATTGTTTGCTTGCTTAAAGAAAAATGATTTTAAAGAAATTCAGTGTGCCAAGGAACTTTCTACTTTTCAGAAGTGTTATAATGACCATGCATCTCAGAAGAAAGCTAAAGAAGAGGTGGAAAGAAAAGGAATGTTGATACCTGGAGAGACAAAATTATCACATAAGCAAGCTTCTCAGCTTTTAAAGAAGTTTCCTGGAAATCGGCCTTAATATCAAATTTGGTTTTTTAGTCAATTTAAATTTACCTTGTAAAGTTCTTTATTTATTAAATTGTATGAAGTTTAAAAATATAAAAGAGATTATTGATTTTATTTTGGTTTTTGTCATAATTTATCATTTTTAACAGACTTAAATGATTGTCAATTTTCATTTAATGTCGAATAATTATTTTAAACATCTGAAGGAAATGAAATCTCAACAAATTTCAAATTGATTTACACGAGTCTCATAATAAAAGGTAATCTGTTTTTCCTATTCATTGCAAGTCATTGAAATGTATACAATTTTGTACAGACATGATGGTGCTTGAAGGAACCTGAATTAGGGTTGTAATGGTACTCTTTTTATTTCCTGTGTGGATCGAAAAAAACAACACAAAACACCAAATCATTCCGAATGTTTATTCTCCTATTTTGTTTTAACTTCAATCATTATTACATTACATTGTTTTTATTATAATAACTTAATTATTAAATTCCCACTTCTTCTCATGCTATCTATTTACTGTATATAGTGAGACGCGCTTAAGATTTATGTATTCTTATTATTAGAGAATAAAATGAGAAATGACATCATAATATTTCAATATAAGAAGTCTGTTCTGTTTACATAGCCTTGGGTGGCAAGCTTCTTTTTGTTGGCACAAGGCTGTCTTTTATATATTGAGGACGAAGTCTATTGACCAAAAATCTTTAGATAAACAGCTCACGGTCAAAAATGAGGACCTATCCATTCAAGTTGCTGAGCGGGTATTGGGGGAAAGAAAAAGAAGTCCTACAGTGAACAAACTCAAAATAAAATTTAGTTTAGAATCAGCCTGTTAGTAGTGGCACCTTTAATATAGGGTCAACTTGTATTTTTTTTACAGTATATATTGAAACATTTATCATTGTTTTAACGAATTTGCAATCTAGGGCCTATAAAATACATCTGTGGAGATTTTGAGCTGTTCATTGGAACAGAGATATCGTATATCACTTTTAAATGGTGGAATTTAATTTAATACGAGTACAAGGAAATCATGTGCCTACATCAGACTTTTTTTGAAGTGATAATGTACACACACAGAGATAGATGGAGGTACAAAAACACATATTTAAATTAATATAACTGCAAAATATTGTTTGTCATCAAACTTACATCGACCCTACCCAGGAGGTGATGAAAACTTCTGTCACACAGAGGCTCCATAAACTAAGCAGATTTCCCACATGCTGGTGTAACACATTTGCGACCTAACCTCACCATATATTCTCTATTAATATAAAAAACCCATGAGTAGAAGGGTGGGGTTACTGATGGATGAAAACAAGGAAGGAACGAATAACTTGATCAGTATTTAAGTTATGAAAACATGCATAGCACAACAATTGAAGAGGAACAATAGTTTAATAAGAATGGTACATTTCACAATCCAACTCATAATAACAAATATTTTTTGGAATCCTACCCCCCCCTCTCTAAACCCGAAATTTTTTGAAAATCGTGTCATGAATACAACCTCAATAGCTGATTTACTGTAAGGAAAATATTCTAAAAATGACATTTTATGCTATACTAGTACTCTTTACTCCAAGAAAGTTTCATGAATTTTATACACAGTGATTCCAGTTATCACCAAATTGGTCATTTTGTTTTTTAAAAATATACACAACCCCTTTATACACAATGAGTATAAAGTCAATGGAACAAGAGTATAAGAGCAAGAAAGAGTATAAGGTGGAGAGTTATATTTTAAATTATATCAAGTCTCTCATTTTCATTTTTGTTTATGAAGTACTTAAGCCAATAATAATTATGGCATTGTACTAATGCAGATGTTCTATTCTGGATTATTATAAAAATTCCCTAAAAATAGATCTTCTTCACAAAATTCTGGTTCTGTTAGGGAACTTCTCGATTTTATTGGGGTAGCCATCTATATACTTATTATTACTTATTCTGAAACAGAAGAATGATGGAAGAGAAATTTAAAGTTAAATTCATTTCACTTTCCTAAAAGTGAGGGTATTGTGAACAAGTATAAAGAAATTAGTAAATTTATAAAAATGTGAGAAGGAAAGAAATAAAACAATTAAAAACATAAATATTATATTTTTCCCATATAAAAAAAATAAAGTAATGTCAACAAATTTATTATCTGAGATATAAACAATAAAACAGCCTTCAATGATTAAGAACAACTGTATTGGTGCTACCTCCAAACTTTTATTTTCCTATCATCACCACCAGTAACTATTACGCTCCCATCATCAGCAGCATGAATAGAAAGAACAGCTCCTAAAATAGAAAATAGTAATTAAACAGCAATTAATAAATCAATTTTTTTTTTTTCATTTACTTCTGAAATTAATGATTGTATATATATATATTTTTTTTAAGTTAATTAGCCTCTGGTTTTTAAATGATTTATAGGATTGAGCGTATCAGCTACAGGTAATCAACAGACACAGTATATTTTTGATACTTATAGTTTTAAACACCTTCGGTTCCCTTCTACAGAGATATAAATCTCAGTGGGTGCTCATCACATTTTTAAAAATATAATAGCATATGAAAAAAATGTTACTTTTTTCGAGTGAGACTGTATCTTACTCCTTTCCCTGAAACAATATTCCTCTGAAGAAGGATACCAAAGGAGTACAAAACAAAAAATCAAAAATATACTAATTTTTTTTTTGATTAATTGAATACTTCCTATAGTCGATACTTAACTATAAATCATTTTTATGTGTATATAAATATAAAGAACACCCAAATAAGGTTTCCAAAGGTAACAGTTTTTCCAAACTCAATAACAACTAGTAGTAACAATCCACCAAATATTACCATAAGACTTATAAAAGCAAGAGTTTTAAAACAACTAGTCATTCCATTGAAAAAATACGATTATATAGCTTTTCCAGGTCTATTTAAACTTTTTCCAATCAATTTGGGCTATTTCCAAACCAAATTAGACTTTTTCCCCATCAAATTGAACTTTTTCCAAATCAAATTGAACTTTTTCCATTTCAAATTCGACAAAAGCTTAATTCGATTAGATCTTATTCTTTAATGGGTAAACATGTTAGACATCTATTCTTGCTAATTCCAAATCAATTAAAACTGTAAATAAGAGTATAATTCTTCTGTCCTTGTTGTTATTATGTTTTGCTTTAGATTGAAGAGGGATTTAATAATTCAGTCCTTCTCATTAAACCAGAATTTTTGCAAAGGAGGCCACTATAATATAGTATATTACAATTATAATGAGTGGTTCAGGTGATTCTTCTGACGAAGAATTTCGTCCTACTGTTCTCAACCGAAGAACTAATCGCACAATAGTAAGTTCCAGTGATACTGATGACAATGTTGATTCTGCGCCAGATCTCCCACATTTTAGAAGACAACGTCGAGGTAAATACAACAAAAATTCCAAAGAACGAAAAACAATGTTTATAAATTTGTATGAGGATGGACATGATGTGAAGGACGCTGCCCGAATATCGGGTTTGAAGTTGGGAACAGCCAAATCCATTTTAAAAAAGTATAAAATTAATAATAGCCAACTAATCGATAAAATTAGAGGAGGGACTCCAGCAAATCGTTGACTCCAGACGTTCTAGCAGAAATCGAACAGGCGATCGAAGAAGGACCTGGCAGAACACTGAAAGATATTAAAGCTATTCTTAGTTTAAAAAATATAAATATAAGTAAATCGACTATTGACAATGGATTGAGAACACTTCGAATCACGTTAAAAAAAGCATATAAGGAAGTAGATCGAATGAATTCCATAGAAACTAAAAATAAACGTAAAGAATATGCTATTGGATTCAATGGGTGGGCACCAACAGAAAGAGAAAAGATGATATTCATCGACGAATCTGGTTTCAATCTCCACCTTCGTAGAAGCCAAGCTAGGTCAAAAAAGGGGAATCGTGCTGTGTTAAATGTTCCGACAATAAGAGGAAGGAATGTCACTCTTGTATTAGCTTTAAATAGTCAGAAGATAATACATTTTAAAATAATAGCAGCTGGAAACTGCAATGCTCTGAGGTTTACAGAATTCTTAACAGAACTCCATGAGAAGCTTAACGATTAGACCAATACTATTTGATCATGGACAACGCACGAATTCATCGAGCTGAACAAGTAAAAGAAGCTTTGGAGGAGCTTAATCTTGTACCGAAGTACCTACCTCCTTATTCTCCTATGTTAAATCCAGCAGAGAAAGCGTTTTCCAAAATAAAACTTGGGGCTAGAAATGTTCTGAGCGAACCAGGAGAACACATTCTGGTTGAGGTTATAGAGAATAGTATTTCTTCCATCACGGCCACTGATTGTACCAACTGGTTAATGGATATGCTGGTGCAACTTCCTAAAGCAACCTCCGGGGACTCTTTGCATTAAGTTTATTATTTTTTCTATTTTTTACATACATATACATACCTCTTTAACACTTTATTTACATACTTATTCAATATTGTTTTTTTTCACTATTCCATTTATTAATTTTTATACTATTATTGTACTATTTATACGACTACTAATTAATTTCTTTATAATGTTATTATTTACAATTTAACTATTAATATTACTACTGAAGTTTAATTAAACCGTTGTTCTTTATTTTCAAACTTTAAATAAAATATACCTATAAAATGAATGTGCATTATTATTCTACACACCAGAATTCCTGTAATGTTTAGAAAGATCTTAGTGATAATGGTTAATTTAAAGTGAGAGTTAAAATTGATTTGGAAAAGGTTGAATTTGATTTGGAAAAAGTCTAATTTTTTTTGGAAAAGGTTTAATTGTTTTAGAAAAGGTTGAATTTGGTTTGGAAATAGTCCAAATTGATTGGAAAAAGTTTAAATAGACCTGGAAAAGCTATATTTGTTTAATATATATTATAATGACAATGATTACCTCTATGTGCTTCAAACTGCTTTACAAGCTGGACGTTAATCAGATCCCAAAGGTAAAGACTACCTTGTGAACCACCTACAAGTAAAGTTGAACCATCCCAAGCTAAGCACCTGAACAAGTAATTTGTAAATCAAACATCATTGATTTATCAAACTATAATATAAATCAGAATACACAAGATACATCGATTATCATTAGCTCATTAGACTGGAAGGTGAAGTAGAGAACAGGATCACCCTGACCTTGGCTTGAGGCCGTAATCCTTCAAAAATCATTGTGTAGGATTAAGGACTTCTATTGTGATTCTAAATATTTGTTAATTATCAGAAAGACATTAGGAAAAAATAAAATAAAAAATAGAAGTGAACACAATTTTTTTTGTTATAATAATCACAAATTTAGATATTTTAAACCAATTCCCCCTTCTCTGTATTGTAACTAATATTTCCTCAAGGTAATTTGCTCTTTTACCACATAATTCCATTGCTTGGAAAAGCATCTTATATGTTTGTGTTAGACTATGTCATATGGGCTCATCAGTCTGCAATAGGTGCCATCCAAAAAAGATATTTAATGGATTTACTCAATATAGATTTTTCATTGCTCTGCCTCTATTTTTTGTTTATAAGCAATTTTAATTATCTGTTAGTTTAAAATATCTCATATGCTCACTCTGTACAAGTTATATTATGAAAGGACACTAAATCAACAAAGAATGCCTCAAGTGCAGAAAAAATAGGCTTTTTAAATCATTTACACATTTGTCACTTACTGCTCTAGCAGTCATAATTTTTTTTTAATCGTTAACAAATATGATATTTAAACATTTGAAGTAAAATTTAAGTTCATCTTTATAAATGACTGAAACAAAAGCAGAAGTGGGGGTTTAAAAAGGGGATGAAATTATGTAATCAAAATACTATTATTATGAGTCAGAGCAAAAAATCACTTAATCACCAAATTAATTTCTAGTTGAAGTTTTAATATCTTAAAATATTGTTCTATACAATTTTTCTCTAACCCGAATATTAAGTGAATTATTTGTATTTCTTTTATTGTTAATGAAATTTACTGTATGAAATGAAATGAGAAAAATTAAACTTACTTGAGTTTTTCTATGAGACATTTACTGAATACTATTGTTCCAGTACACAAGTCAATAACTTTTAGAATTTGGTCATCACTGCAAGAAACAAGTTTTGTACCATCAGGGCTAAAAGAAAGAGCTGTCACACTATCTTTGTGGCCTGCAACAGATTCAATTATAATCAAGATTATGAATGAAAAATGTGTAAAAAAATAGAGACAACAAATGTGAAATAGTTTTCATATATTCAAAATTAACCTAAACATGGAAACAACATATCGAAAGTCCACGAATTGTTCAGGATTCGAAAACCAACTGACCCATCAGATATATATACTTCTCTACTCTTACTATGAATAATTAAATACTGTTAAAAAACTCAAATTGAAGTTGTTTTTTTTTTTTGCAACTTTCCATACAAATGGAAAATTTTGAGTGGATTTGAACATATAATGTAGGGGTCCCTGAAGAGACACCAATGAAGGCGAGAGGCATGAGGAGCTGAGATAATATTATAATACATGAACATAGATTGTTTGATATTCCACCAACATAAGATTCTGCTTCTCTTCTATACTAGAAGTGTTTTCTGGTTTTCCTTGGTAAGGGTACATTTTTATTCCCATATATGGTCTACTTTTTATTTTTGGTCTAATGAATATCAAATAATTATGCAGTTTTGCCTTCTTAGAGTCATTTCAATGGAAGAACTTTCCTATACAATAAAAAAACATGATGGTTCCTGAGCCATTCTGACGTCATGCTTTCTGCTTCCAAGCTATAGCTCTTTGTTTTTGACTCTGTACTCCCCAAAATCAATGGACCAGTCTCACTTAGTTTTTTAATCATTTAATACAAATTGAATGAGCCATAAACTACAGACCTTTTGGTTTCTTTTTTCTTAAAAAATCAATTTAATTTTTAAGTTCGCAACTATATTAATTTAACTCCATTTAAATTTTAAAGAAAAGCTTATTTGAGTAATGTTTTTTCTCCATCTTTTATTACTTTAATACCAATTTTTTTGTTTTTTGGAAAACATTTGCTTTAAATGGAACAATGGAACGTATTGGGGTTATCATATACGTATTGGGGTTATTTTAACTATGGCTCATGAACCCTCCCTTTTCAAACTTTGCATGATAATAAGACAAGCAAATTCCAATATCTTTTAACAGGAAATAGGGGAATTCTTTTTTTTTTAAAAAACTTTGGTTAAAAAAATGAAAGTTCCGTACAATTATTTATTTAGTACTAGTAAAAACATACACATCCCTACAAAAAGAGGTATCTATTTTTAAAGCATATTACGTGATAAGCCATCAATATTCATTTATATATTGTCACCAGGTAATTTTGTGAGTTTTCGTTTACTTCACATAACCATATTTGAAATGAATGTTAATTTTCATTCAAGGAAACTTAAGAGCTTTTCCTTAGTCTATTAAGCAATACCGATTGTACCTAATTCCATCAAAATCTGAGATGGTCAAGTTAAATTAGTGTGCTGAATTGCCTGAAGTACTTTCTATAATAAAAATAGTAAAATTCTGTAATATTTCTAATTTTATTTGAAACATTGGTGAAAAAAAAAAAACATACACTGTGTTGCGATCTGGCTGCGGCAATAGGCAGTGGAAGCTCTGAAAATAACAATTGCCACAACCAAATCACTAACAAAGTATTTAGGAAGGGTTTCACCAACAATTGACTCTTGACTCTAAATGTAATATATATAAATTTATTTATAATCAAATATTCACCAAAAATAAATATAAATTAAAATGAGATAGGCACCTTTTAGAGATATAAAGGGGACACTTATATTTACTTAAAGTAAATTATAATGAAAGAACTTAGCTGATTTATAGAAGATCAGACTGCTGTGAGGATGAATAGGCTGCAGGCTAATAAGGTGCAAGCTGAAGGCTGAGCGAGATGTCACTGACAAGGGTCACCCTTCCAGAGAATCTGAGCAACGACTATCTTTAAACCCTTCGCAATATCACCCTTTTATAGCCTGAGCCCATGATGAACTTTGCCCCCGCCAATATGCTCAAAGAGTCTATTTAACGTGATATTATTATCAAAATTAATCTAGAATAATAATTAGTGTATCGACTCCAAGAGCAGTGATTGCTATTATAAAAATCCATCTGCATTATCTATCAAAATGCCAGAGCACATGGGGACTTAACTCCAAATTGGAAAAATCTCTATTTTACGGGTAAAAACTCAATATTTAAATAGTCATAAATAATTATCCAAATGAACTTTGTGCCTGCATCACTCAAAATATAAAAATATATGGACATTCATTCAATTGTAATGAATCTGAGATTGCATTACATCTGAATATAGAATGTGGAACACCATGCCTTAAACCAGTGAAGGATCAAAGGCATCAAGGATGAACAATCCAATTTGACCTAACAAAAAATCCTTTTTAAAATCATCCCGATCAATCTGAACTAACTGCCAAACATTTGCTGGAACATCATATTCATTTGCCTTTATTACTATCCACTTAAAAAACAAATGACCTGTTGGTAACCATTGTGAATCTAAACCACCTAGGTACACCCCAGATGTCATTTCAAACCAAATTTTAAGTACTATTCCACCTGAAATTGAGGTGTTTACTCAACTAATAATTAACATTTTGATTTGATTTTAATTTCTTAAAATATGTTTATCATTAAAATACGTAAACTGTTAATGACTAATGACAAAATGTAACTGTACCTGGTAAATTTTTTACAATTGAAAAAGAATTCAGAGACCAAAGAAATATTTCTCCTTCTGATGTACCTGTCCCAAGTAACGTATCTGCTCTGAAATAAAATTAAAAATTTTAGATTTAACATATTCAAAAATTAAAAGAAAATTAACAGTTTACAATTAGCTTATTGTATCCTTTCAGATTGCAAATTGAACTTTCTAATAAAAAAAGCCCATCATACAGGGGCTGCGTTAACTAAGCAGATTTCCGACAGGCAGGAATTGCATACTTGTAAACCACATATTCTCTATTTCTAAAAATCAGATGAGTTGGAGGGGCTAGCATCACGTATTTGCATTTATCTCAAAACGTAAAAGTTCAATGAGAATAGTATTTGATATTTACACTACAAATAAAATGTTTCATAATATAACAGTTTATTGTTAATATGAGATGAGTAGAAGTGGGGGTTTACTAAAGACGAAAAACTAAAAAATCCAAATATAATAATCAAGATAATGAAAAAAATTAAAGATCATTATAATAATGGAGATATTTCGAATTTTTGAAATGACCTCCTTCTAAACCTCCCCTCTCACTGGTCCGATTTTAGCCGTTAACAAACTTGGTTTTCACTTTTACCTAGAACATTTAAATATCGAGCTTGGTATTGATCAGACAAAAATTGTGACCGCTACAGTGTTAAGACGCAAATAAATAAATATATATATATATATATAAATATAATTTTGAACGGACCTCATGTTGTCATATCCAGGGTAGGATCGATGACATTTGAGGAAATTTTTTGAAAATTGCTACATGAGTACGATCTCAATAACTAATTTCCCTTATTCTATATGGCTAGTTGAAATATCTAATTTTATGTTCAATTTAAAATAGGATTTAAATAACATTCTGATTTTTGTCAGATACTTTTGTCTTGCTTGAATGATAAATTGTACATTTTAGAAATTCAAATACCTTGATAATGAAATATGTTTTAATAGTAGTTAAATTCTTTAAGAATTAACAATGAATCATGAGCATTCATATATAGGACTAATGGATAACTGGATATGTAATACCAAAAATGGTATTGCCAGGAAGTCTAATATTTCCCAATAATATAATCAAGTCATGTTTAAGCAAATTACCGGTTAACAGCTAAAGCTGTTATTTTGTCATCATGATCTAGCTGAGCAAGGAGAGAAGAAGCAGGCTTAAGAGGCACATATGGAAGACGTAATTTCCAAACTCTCACACAGCAGTCCCAGGAACCAGACAACAGGAGATTAAGACTAGCTGCCCACCCCAAACATGAAACAGCGTCTTCATGACCTCTTACACGGTCCACAACTCTCCCACATTCGATATCATAAACCACCCTGAGAATAAAACAAATGAAAGTACAATTCCATACTTTATATATTCTAATATGGTAGATAGATTTAATATTCCATTAAAAGAAAAATGTCTTAATTAGAAAAAAGTATTATTTATGCAAAAAAGAGAAAAATCTATAACAAAACGTGACAACCAATTAAAGCAATCAACATGCCTCATTTAGACAATGAATTATTATAGGAAATAAATTGGTTCCAGGGAACATATTGATAAAATATTTCTTAGTAATCTGTCATAACTTAATTAATAGCAATTTTATATTTTAAATGCTGTTATTTATTTATGCCCGCTTAGTGCTACTGTGGCTAATTGGGGCGCATTGTTTAAAGGTACCATCCATTTTTAGCCAGGGAAGGACTAAGGATTTTATTTAATGAATTTTTTAACCTATGATTCTTACATGGGAATTTGTATATGTATAAACAAAGAGTTTTTATAATATATATTACATACAATGTAGAGTCAAAACTAGCTGCAACAGCAGTAGAAGAACCAGGAAGAAGGTAGACGGAAGACAATGGTAAATTTCCCAGGGAGACACTGCGTTCACGTGTTCCAGCTAAACAATTATGAATTTTTAACATTCCATCTCTACCAACTGATGCAACTAATCGAGCATCTTCTGAAAGACAGACACTAGTGACAGCTTCCTTATGACATTGAATTTCCTCCCGAGGTTCCATTGTTTCTACTAGTTTCCACTTCACTAAAGTCATAGAGTAAGCATTAAAAAAAAAGGATAACATTATTTTAAAATGTAATCAATAGAATAACATACCATGAGGAACAGATAACGATTGTGGTATACTCCTAATTACTTTAGCAGGATGAGGCTGTGTGAAAATTTGACGAGGTACTTGTCCAAATTCCATTATTTGAACTTCTTTAGAATGTCTTTCACTCCAGTCCTTAATATTCTCCAGGTCAACTGACCCTTCATAGCACAAGTAATAAAAGACTAAAATTAAACAATAACACAGCCTGACATTAGGAAATTATCTTTACTAAGAATTATTATTATAACAAATGAAGAAGAGTTTTCACTAATATTTATTATATAGAGCTTCACAATGATGGCGACAGGTCGTTTTCACTGTAGTTCTTGGATTCACATATTTCAACTAATTTGCCTTTTCTTTCCTAGTTCTATCTGCAAGTTATTACTAGGAAATAATGTAAAAGTATTCTTTAAGGGTGGATCAAGCCAGGTCAGCTACATAATATGTATCCACCATTGGTTGTAAGTTTATACAACCAATATTGTCTCTCATGCAGAGCCAGTAAGATGGAGTAATAATGTTTGGTGAACTCAAAAAAGTTCCACAATATAGGTACTATGAACTATGTGTTGTGAAGGGGGCTCATGCTTCATTTTGAACACATTACTTGCATAGACCTGGGATTTGTTAAAAATATTTTCTGTTTTTATAAATTATTTCAATGATCCTGGCGTACAACTTCTGGGGGTCAAACTCAGATCATTCTGTTGTGTCAAGTGTAATGTCACACCTTCTTACTTTCTGTATTTACTACACATTCAAATTTTTTGAGTGATTGCCACTCAAAATTCAATTGGAGGATTTAAAAGTACATGATTTTGAAGCATCCTTCTCTTCCTTGCTCCTTGTGTATTCCAGAACTTTCAATCAAAAATGACATGACAATAAATTTAATTCATTTACAGATATAAAATCTTTCTATGGGCCCAATTTCAGATCTGAAAATAAGTGTGGGTTCTTAATAAAAAGTATACCTGTATGGGACATCCTAAATCAATGGGGAGATTCTTCTACATATGAACTGATTTTTAATACATTTCCTCAAAATGTTCGCCAATCCTAAAAGATAGATTCTGCAGAAAGTTGAATGATACCAAAGAAAGAATTATGAAAGAAGCAATATATTGGGTTGATGCAAAATTAATGCAGGTTTCCTCTATTGCGATATCTTAATTCCAATTGTGTAAACAAAGCAAATCCTAACATTGATCATTATTATACCTAAACAAACCTTATCTAATACCATCTCTTTCACCATGAATTTGATCAGTAAAATAGTTTTGTTCAGTGTGTTCAAAGGTCTTAAATCGAAAATGTCGAAGTGCGATTTTCATCAAATTTATTTTTACGAATTTAAATTAGGGCGCAGCGCTGCGCAAACGGCTCGTAATATTAACGAAGTGTGGGGTCCGGGGGCTATTAACGAGTAGACAGTGCAGCGTTGGTTCCAAAAGTTTCGCAGTGGAAATTTCGACCTCGAAGACAAGGAAGGTCGGGCCGACATTTTGCTCTTGACCACGACCAGCTGAAGTCAATAGTGGAAGAACTCAGCGTGAACCAATCCACAGTTGTACGCCACTTGGAAGCAATTGGTAAGGTAAAAAAGTTGTCCAAGTGGGTCCCACACCAATTAAAGGACCACCAAAAAAATCGCCGCTTTGAAATCTGTTCCATGCTTGTGACACGCAATAAAAATGATTCATTTCTCGATCGCATTGTGATGTGCGATGAAAAATGGATCTTATACGACAACAGAAGGCGTTGTAGCCAATGGCTGGGCAAAGATGAACAACCAAAACCTTTCCCGAAGCCCAACCTGCACCCAAAAAAAGTTGTCACAGTTTGGTGGTATACTGCTGGTGTTATCCACTACAGGTTTCTCAATCGAGGTGAGACAATAACTGCTGACAAGTACTGTCAAGAAATTGACAACATGAATCAAAAATTACAATGTCTTTGCCCAGCATTGATGAATCGGAAGGGACCTATCCTTCTCCATGATAACGCCAGACCACACGTCGCACAACCAACGCTACGATGACTGCACGAGTTGGGCTACGAAGTTCTCCCACACCCACCTTATTCACCTGACCTCTCTCCTACAGACTTCCACTTTTTCAGGCATCTGGATAACTTTTTGAGGGAGGAAAATTTTCAAAACCACGATGAAATTGAAAATTTGTTTCGTGACTTCATTGAGTCCAGGGATTCAGATTTTTTTTCTGGTGGAATAAGAAAACTTGTTGAACGTTGGCAAAAATGCATTGATTCAGATGGAAATTATTTTGATTAAATATATATAGTTAAAGTAAAGATATGGCCTATTTTAATGAATATTAAAAACCTGCGTTAATTTTGCATCAACCCAATATATATTAAGGTGCCTTAAGAACATCAAGAGAGAAGACGGCTAGAGATTAAGCACTCTTTGGAAACCCATCATTCCACCAAGACAGAAATCCATAAACAAGGAATAAAAAATTTCAAAGGAACAAACTCTTGATAAAACATTTGAAGACATCTGGAGAGAAAGACTCTTCCCAAGGTACTGGAGAAGAAAGGTATATATACCTGAATAAGAACTTTCTTTAGTCTCAAAGAAAGACCTGAGGAAACTGGAATTGCGTTTAGTGAAAGGCAGGCCAAAAACACGACGATACAGTACTACCTAAACTCTTTAATTGTAACATATTTAAATGGTTCATGTAAAACTAAAAATCAAATTCATTAATGGCTAAAATCAGACCTGGAGGAGTGGCAGTTTCTAGAAAGGGTAAAATGTGAAATCATACACATCTCTGTTACAACACACCAAATTGAAAAATGAACTACAATAAATCTTGTTGATTCTTACTGTTCTGAAAATTTTGCTAAAACTAGAATACTGAGTTAAATATGTTTTCTTATTTTAAGTCACCAAGAACCCCTGCTTCTAATAATGTAATTTTTACAAGAACATATCACTGGCTATCTCATATCTACCTTAAATATCCAGATTTGTTTATATAGTTCTAACTAAGTCGTAAATAGAGAATATAACTTATCTGTGTGTCAATCTAGGATGGTGGAAATCTCCTTAGGTCCCCTGCATGATAGTATTTTTACTTTGGGAGTTGTTTATTCATGTTGGGTACATCTTTTGCTCAGAGGACACTAAAAAATATATGGAAATATTAACTACTTACCATTATTTGCTTTCACTGCTTCTTCTCCTCTTTGTTTATATCCAAATATTAGGTCTATCCAATTATGAAGATTGGCAGAAACATAATCAGACTCTAGAGCATCTCTTAATTTTTTAACGAAGTCATGCCTATCTAAAATAAGAAAAAAATAAATTGTCAAAATGCAGCAAAATTAATAAATTGAAATAATAGTAATACTTTGGCATGTTACCCCATGAAAAGACAGACATTCCCTCTCACATGGGTTTTGGTAGAGGATGTGTTTGTGATTGGCTCACAATACTGAGTAGGAACTTCCATCACCTTTCATTTAAATTCAGCTCTCTACTACTGGAGCTATCCCCGAAAATTTATAAAGTTAAAGTCAGCAGTCACCATTTCACGCATCCAAGTAATAGTAATAAGTTTATAATTAATGGAAATTTCTCAAATAGGTTTTTTTATAGGGATAAGTAATGCATGGACAAACTCATTTTCCCCTATGATAAATAAAAACTATATTATATTTTTATTTCGAATCACTTCTATCAAGTTCTTTAATACAAAATAATATGCAAATGACATTGATCTCTTGGTCAGTCATATATATATATATATATATAAAAGACTGCATGTATCTCGAACACTCCCCACTGCTTCGATAAACTAAATCAGTGCGGGCCTAATGATATATGGCCTATTTACTCATTAAAATAAAGCTTTTGGATTCTCTTTCTCTAATGTTATTCAATACATTCATGTACTCAACAGTTACCCAATCTATGAATTTAATTTCAAGCATTCCATTATATCATTACATTTTGAACGTTAATATTATTTTAAATCCAATGGTTCCATAAAAAGAACCTCAACAGCCAGAAGAGCTAATGTCTAGGATGAGTTTTATTTTTTGATCCTAAATACCAATAATCTCTATTTCACTAACACCAAATTAGCTTCATACCAGTGTTATATAAAATCTTTCTAATAACTAATTTCATGGTGAATATAGTAGTGTTTTGTTTCTAATTAAAACCTATTCCAAATTAGAAGTAGAGTGATTATGTTACTTCCTGTGGGTGAAAATTTGATCAACTTATACAAAACATAATTTCTAGTTAAATATTCTTGTTGTCCAACCTGATACTCTTTGTTAAAATTCATTGTCACATATATAAAATATTAATCTTCATTAAATCTGTTGATTTGGGAGGAAAGCCTTAAGAAAGTTTTGGTACTTTTTAGTTAGCCCAAAACTGGACGATGTTGCGGAGTAGGGGCAAAAAGTGGTTGTCCCAGGCCGTTGCCACATGAACTCTGCAAGGTAACTATCCAAGTTGTGTAATAATAAACGATCACCAAATGGTGTAAATAAATGATCACTAATTTTCTGATAACAAAAGAAACAGAATGACTAAGATAACCTAGTCAAGTATGAACAGTCTATACCAAGAATAACGATTAACGATAAGCGGTTTTGAACCAGTAAATATTTTATCTCTAAATAATGAGTGGCCTCCCATTAACCATTTTGTCATTTATAAATTCTAGAAGTGTTATTTAAAATAATAAAGTGATTTTCTTTTAATTATGATTTTAAAATCGTCTTTAAATATGTGGCCTCCCGATAACTGATAAGTACCAAAGTTTTTTTGAGACTGTCAAAGTTTTAACCCTTTCCACTCCAAGGCTGTTTTGGTTTTTATTCCACCAGCTCCACACTAAAGTTACGTTTTTTACTTTTAGTATTTTCCCTAAATCCCTCCTGTTTTAAAATTTTCCGCAAAAAGAGGTATTACACCATGTCGAGTATCACTCGACAGTGGAGCTAGTGGAACAAAATCAGTGTTAAGTGACACTCGACATTGGAGTGGAAAGGGTTAATAGTATTTTTTTTTAAACATCTTGAATAATTCCTATTATTAATATTTATTAACGTAAACGTTTGACATCTAAGGCTAATTGGAACGGGTTATCTACAGGTTGCCACCCTTTTCTAGCCAGGGTGGGACTTAGGATGTTATTTAATGAATTCCGTCACTAAATAATGTCCTTTGCCCAGGCGAGAACTCGCCACTCTAGGTTTGCCATGTGAGATTGAGGTTAACGCTTTAACTCACATGGCTAACCTGAGCCCACGAATAATTCCTAAAGTTAAAATACAATTATTTACAAGTATATGGTAAAATTTTGTTTTTGGTTTAATTGTTTTTATAAATTTTCATTGACATGCCTTGTATATCATCTATTTAAAAATAAATGTCCCAAGTTTAAAAATAAAAAATATGTTTTGGTATAACTCTACAGTTGAGAGCTTAACAACTAAACATCAAGTGGCTAATAAACCCTATAGGCATAGGTTTTTCATTCTTCTGATTTAATATACTTTAGTCTTGATCATCTAATATCACAATCGCAACATTTCAGAAACAGAACAATTGAACAGACTGGCTGTAACAAGTCTAAATAATAAAAACTAATAAGTACTATGAAATTGATAATTACCTGTTGCCCAAGGTGGTAACTGAACATTATTTACTTTAGAACCGTCACTTCGGTAACCAAACTCAATCCCCTTCAAATTATCTAGAAAGTCTCCACAAGATGAAACATCATAAAATTCAGGAACTAGCTCTTTAAAATCTGACATATTCGTTTGTATATTGCGCCAAACATCACTAACACTGAAAAATGATATTAATTAAAAACTTTTACAAGGAATTGGAAACAGTATCATAGTTTCTATAATACTATAACATAACAGCTGTTGTGTTCCAGGGGTGGGAGCTCAATTTTGGAAAGGGTACTCATCAAGTTGTTTTGTTTATATAGCTCTGTAAAACAGATGTTATAGCTCCACATCTGTTAAAGTCTTTGGCATTGGGATAGTTGGCCCACTTCAATGGGATAGCCCATAGAAATCTACTGAGCCGTTATTGAGTGACTGAGTAACAAACGGGCGAACAGCCACACACAATTTTCAATTTTAATGCTATTGTTCTTAGAATGGTCTGAAGCGTAAAACAATTACCCCTGCTGGATTTAAATAAAAAATCATACAAACTTTAGAGCTTTATTTATTTAACTATTACAACAAATGTATCAATAAATTTTATTGGGGCCAGAAAATATATTTGATGATGTATTAGTAGGTATAATAATACTGTATCAACCATAATTTTATTAGAATAAGACTAAATTGACTTTAATTCAAATAAATTGTTAATTCTTATTAAAAAATTAGGCAGGTTAAAAAAAATGATTTATTCAATTTTTATGAAGTCATTATTATCACTTGGATCAAGTTGTTAAGAATTCTAAAAATGAATACTAATAGCACAATACCTATTGAACATTCTATCCGGATGATCAAATCGTCCATTTTGAAGACAGAGCATATAATGTGGAAATTTTCTAACAAGATAGAAAAGAACAAAACCTGGAGCTGAATAGTGTGAGCCATAGAGAAACTTGGGTTCAGGCATTTCTTCATATCTTTCCTGGAAAATTGTAGTATATTATTTATGAGGCACAATTTAAAGAAACAAAAAGAAAACAATGAGATATCAGAATGATCCTATTCAAAGTTTAGAAAGAAAGTCTATGAAAAAAAAAACTATCAATAACAAAAAACGGAAACATATTATAATACATTTTTCATTCAGATTTAATCCATAATAAATTAACATACAAAAAAAAAAAACTACAAGATAACTATAACTAAACATAAAATAAAACTTTGAACTATATTACGAGGAAATCTGCAATGAACACTGAATCTTCAGTCTGTTTGAATATTCAAATGAAACTAATTTAAGAATTTTAGTTATGTTGGAGCATGTTTTTGAAATGTAAAAAAAACATGTATTCCTGTATGAGAGAAGTTCATTACCTGTTTTCAGTGTTACAGTAACAAATTGTCAATCAATGCAGCCTCAAAAGCTGATAGCTCTAGTCAATCATCCAACTGAACAGAGTCATATTTAACAGCAATAGAAAAACTGTTAGCAGAAAACAATATAAGAAATGTCACAAAGCATCAACAATAAAACCGCTATCACAAAAATAAACTGTTCCTACTGGAAGACACACTTCTTTCTTTTTCAAAAGAAAATAGAATAACAATAAAACTGCACCTCACCTACCATCTCAATTGCATTATTAGTCAATCAAAATATTCTTATTTTATATTATCGTTCATCTTATTAACAGAGGAATAATTTTAAATTACAATAGATAGTTAACAAACTTTTGGATAGGGTTGGGGAACAAAACAGTAACCCTTAACCCATACAATGAGCCTTTTCATATCTTATTTGTAATAAGTACTTCAATTGATAGACTACAATAATATTAGCAAAATTCAAAAACGTGTCATACCTTCAGTTTCTGAAAACGTTCTAAATTCAGAGCACCCACAGGTTTAGAAAGGTCTCTGAATGATCGTGGATTTTCTAAATCCAATTCAGGAGAAGTATAATCAGACACAACCCAAGGGAAAACTGGATACTGTGTAAGGTCATTGAAAGTACGGTCAGACTGGCTATAAGAAAATATAAAGAAGTATTTGCATTAGATTATTACATAGTACACATTCAAAGCCAAGTAACCCAGATAGCAAATAGAAATTTAAATAAACCAAAGAATATAAGAATTTTAAAAGTACAAGTACCCAAGAATTTCCAAAGAGAACTACAGTACCAATTATACTTATTATTTGAAATTATTAATTATTATTACTATGACAGGGAGGGGGGGGGGGCGTGACGGACTTTATTTTTTTTATATTCGTAAAAAATAAAGTCTGTCACATATTTACATTTATCTCAAAACGTAAAAATTCAATGAGAATAATATTTTTTATATATTATAAAATAAAGTACTTCATAATATAACAGCTTATTGTTAATATGGCATGAGTAGGGTTTACTGAAGGCTGAAAACTAAAAAATGCAAATATCTCGGTTAATAATCAAGATAGTGAAAAAATGTACATAATATTTATAGAACATTATATTTGCAAAAATATTGATATTGTTACGTTTTTTTATCACCAAAACCAGTAATAAACGTTTTTAAGAAGAGTTCTTTTGGATTGCAAAATTAAATACTCGCAAGTTTCACAGTTTTTATCACTGCACAATTTATTTGGATAATGCACAATAAACTTGGTAATTATTCTTAATTACTACTCACCGTATAGACTGATAGCGTCACTGTTCTTCAGATTACACAGTCAAACAATTCACTCACGGTCACTGAAATTCACAACAAGACGGCACTGCACTGTCCTTTACTCCGCGGCACTGCACTGTCCTTTACTCCGCGGCACTGTCATAAACACGGCACTAAACTGTTACTTACAGTCACGGCACAACACTGTTCTTCTTATAAACACTTTACCGCACTGTAGCACTGATGTGAACATCAAGACAGGTGAGAATAAAACTGACTGACCACGGCTGGCCCTTCTTTATATAGGGCGGCGGCATACATCAAAGGGGAATTGTCTGGACTATTCGACGTCTGGCTGGAAGGTACTGGTCGGACCTAGAACATTCTTTCGGTTTCTTTGATCTACGTCACACTTTCCAAATACGCGACTCTCTCTCTCCCTCTCTCTCTCTGAAAGATTATTCATCTATTTAATTTTCGCAACACTATAATACAATGCTTTGATCCGACACATAATAACGGAAATATTAAGAATTTACGAAATTCATCCCCTCTAAACCCCCTCCTCCCCACTGGTCGGATTTCAGCCATTAACGAACTTGATTTTTCTTTTTACATAAAACACTTAAATATCGAGTTTGGTAATGATTAAACCAAAATTGTGACTGCTAGAACGGTAACAGACAAATATATATATATATATATATATATATATATATATATATATATATATATATAAAATATAATTGTGTGTGTGTAATTTTGAATGAACCTCATTTTCATCATCTCCTAGGTAGGATCAAAGGTCATTTGAAGAAATGTTTTGAAAATTGCGTCATGAGTACAACCTCAATAGCTCATTTCCCTTAAGGGAAATCAGCTTAAAGTGGGATTGGCTTGGAAAACATTGGAAAAAAATAATATATACAGACACTTATAGAAGAATGAATCCTCATGAAGCAGACTTAGGAAATATAAATGTATTAACTAGATAGAAAAAACAAAATAATGAAATTAAAATACCTGTTCAAATAAAGAAGATAATCATAATTTGAAATAGAACCATTGACCCAATGAAGGGCCATGATTTCCTGTTGAGAGTCATCCAACTTAAGAGCAGGCTGTGCAAGCAAGCTCTCATAGAGTTCATCACGTTTGTCTCTGCTTTTTAAGGACAAATAAAGATGATTTTCTCCATACTGAAGCTCTAGACCCTCGCAAATCATAAAATAAGTTACTTTACACACATTTAAAATTTAATTAAAAAAACAGAACTCTCAAGCAAATGTTTTAGCTTCAATAAATGACAAATTTATACTTTTTAATCCATTTTATGAGGAAATTCGGTGAGTGGAAACAAATAAATATAATATTATAAGTTTTTATACAATTTTATCTCTCTGGCGGATAGAAACCAATTGAAGTTTGTAATAACAAGAATCAAACAGGAGCCAAAGCAAATTAATGAGGTATGCAGAGGTTTCAAGAATCAATGGGCATGACCATTTTACACTTGAAGCCTCCCCCCTAAATGGCTGATAATTAGTAACAGAATCTACTCTCTGACCAATGAGAAAATAATAAGGTACTACAATCTTCAATATAATCATTTCTAAGCCTTAATTTTTCTCCTTTCGTTTTTTTTTCTATAAGAAAAAATTTTACTTACGACATGTTGAAGTAAAAATCTTCTTTTTGTAATGTTTTTAATATCCCTTAAGTTAATTTTCAAGATGTGATACTGAAATTAAAAAACAAAGCAAAACACTTAAATTTTGTTTTATTCAGAAATTCTAAAATGCAACATAATATTAATTCTTACCGGTTCAATTTTGTTGAAGGGTTGATAATACAAAGTAGAAGTAGAAAGAATTATTCTGCCATGGTTCATAACTAATGGAGTGATTTTATGCCCCGTAGTTTCTAATGCGATTCTCTCATCAACATCATGAAGCCATAATGGATCAAACTTGACAAGAGATTGCCGAGACAGCTCAATTGAAGCAACCTAAAGTATATGTAATATAAGTTAAAGTTAAGTGGGAAACCATATATCAACTTTTTAATCAATAGCACACTATATGAACTGGACAACTACTGCTTTTGGTTTAGATTTAGACCATTTAGTAGTGTAAGATAAAAACCCTTTTTGAAAATTATTATTGTACTGTTAAAATTAAAGTTATTATCTAAATCTCTGGTGAGGGGTATAAATAGTGTGAATTCGCTCTTAATACAGTTGTTTCTCAGTACTTGTTAGCTACGAATCCCTGCCTGTATCAAGCCTCATCACTGCTCCTTGTCACTTTTGCCCGCACTGAGTAAAGGTACTGGTCTAGCCCAAAATTAATTTAACAGTAACTTTTAAACAAATTTTACGAGCATTAGCAAAGCTGACCAAACTTTTGCCAGAATATACAAAAAGGTGCATCATTTTGATTAGATAACTGTATCCAACTAAAATAAGAAGTTTGTTAAGATGAATAACATGTTTATGTTTATTTATAAAGTTATTTTATTATATCTTCAGAAACTTCCACTGTGTAATCAATCTTGTTGGGAAAGTAATATTCCATAGTTGATATTCTATCTACTTTTTCTCCAACTTGAATATTAGCCAAGTACTTTATATTCCTTTGTTTTCAGTTAAACTACACTTGTACATATGTAGTTTTCGCTTAAACCAACTATATCAATTAACATCTTGTGTCCAGCTTAAATTTCAAGTCTAGTTTACATATTCTTCTTACGAAGGAAATAGAGAATAGAATGAGTGAAGATGTGATTGGTGTGACATTGCAGGAAGTGGGAAATATGATTAGTTTACACAGTACCTGCCTGTAATACTATTTTTTTTGTATTTATCCTTGTTAGATGAGTATGCAATTTTTATTTGGTTTTTTTGTTAAATTACTGTTTTCTACACTTTGTTGGCTATGCTCTTAGAGGTTTTGTTTTGTCAAGAGGCAATGGTGATGAAGCTAGCTCTATGAAAATGAACTTTAGATATTAATCTACTTTTAGAGGGTAAGACCTTTTTATTGATCCTGATTAAATAGTTCCTCTACCGTATCTCAGGAGAAATACTAATTCAGTCAGAAATAATATTAAAGGTCAGAATTATATTTACCATATGATTTTGTTCAGCAGCACATAAAGTAGAAGCTCTGTGTAGCTGACTGACAAGTGGAAGACAGTCTTTGATATTAGCATAATTCAAAGAAAATAAAAATGTTTTTTTTACCTAGAAATAACAGAAATCAAGAAATTAACTTAAAAGAATATCTGCTTATTTCCAATGTAGTTATAAAAGAAAAAAAAAACTTACATTTTTGAATTTATAAGGAGCTAAAACATTTCCTTCAAATATTTCAACAAATTGATTACAAGTAACTTCAAGAACATTTGAATTTGTCTCATCCCTGGAAGTTAAAATTACATTATTACTTATTACATTAAAGTGGTTAGCCAGATACTCAAAATTCAATTTGCAAGGGAATCAGCTATTGAGGTTGTACTCATGACATGATTTTCGAAAAATGTCCATCGATCCTACCCAGGAGATGATGAAAATGAGGTCTGTTCAAAACACTATATATATATATATATATATATATATATATATATATATATATATATATATATATATATATATATATACAGGGTGTCCCCAAACCAAACGGCCAAACTTCAGGGATCGATAGAGGATCGAAAAACTAAGAAAAAAAGTCCTCTGGCATATGCCTCGTTTTCGCTTCGTTTTTGAGAAAATCACAAAAAACTGAAAATAGTTGTGCAAAAAGTGTATTTTTTTTTTAATAATGTATTTAAATTACAAAAAAACTATTGGCTTTTTGAGTAAGCTTAATTTTTTAATTTACGAGGAGTAAATTTAGAAAACATGAATATTCTCACGCTTTCCTTATCAATAAAACGTCTAGGTTGAGTGTTTAAACTTAAAAAGAAAGGATTAAAATGTTTACTATCATTTTAATCCTTTTTGGAGGGAATCCTGCCTCGCATTCTCACATTAGTGGTGTTGCGAGTACTGTTCAGTGAAGTCAACAAATATGGCTAGATTTACCAACGCTGAATACGCGGACATAGTCTACGTCTACGGATTCTGAGATGGCAATGCACGTCAGGCAGTTCGGGAATATCGCAGACGGTTTCCTGACCGAGAAACCCCACACAGAGGTGTTATTACCAGCACTTTCAGAAGGCTTCGAGAGACTGGGTCCTTCTCATGTAATTGTCTTGGAAACAGCAGATTGCAGGCTCCGATGGAAGCCGACCTGAGGCAGAGGGAGAGGATACTGAGGCACTTCAATACCAACCCTGGCACAAGCGTCCGGAGAGCTGCTTCAGTTCTAAGCATACCAAAGACAACCATTTGGCGCACATTAAGGGCTGACCGCAGGCATGCTTACCATGTACAAAAGGTACAAAATTTAATACCCGCTGATTATCCCCGCCGATAAAATTTTTGTAATTGGTACAAAGAACAATTGCAAACCGATGTAAACTTAAGTTCGAAAGTAATCTGGACGGACAAAGCGACTTTTACACGTGCTGGCATATTCAATCAAAGAAACTACCACCTTTGGGCACATGAAAATTCCCAGTTAGAGAATTTCTCTACCAGCATGAGTTTTCTGTAAACGTGTGGGTCGGTCTTTGTTATAATCGCATAATAGGTCCCGTATTTTTACCTGCTCGACTTCACGCTGAACGTTATCATCTATTCCTGGAGAATGGGCACTTTTGGAAGATATCCCTTTGGAAACAAGGCTTGAGAGCTGGTTTCAACTCGGTCCTGCACATTACGGAAGGGCCGTACGAGACTGGTTAGACATCAACTACCCAGGTCGCTGGATAGGACGAGGTGGGCCGGTGCCTTGGCCTCCCCGGTCTCCGGACCTCACGCCACTAGATTTCTTCGTGTGGGGATACGTGAAAGAAAATGTCTACCGAGAGCCCGTCTGCACAAGGGATGACCTCATCGAGCGCATCAGAATGGTTTGCAACCAGCTCACCGCAGAACAATGTTTAGATGCAGTGCGATCTGTGAGTACGCGATGTGATGCGTGTATTGCAGCGAGAGGCCAGCACTTCGAACAACATTTACGTTGACGCTTAAGAAATTAACGATGTAATTTTAGAGAATGTAAAACCTTCAAAATTTTCAGGTTTCTTTTTCTCACTATGGTAGACCCATATAAAAACTGAAACATTTATGTTTTCCAAGTAAGAATATTTAATTATTTTATTAATTTTCTAAATTTTTAATCTTTTTTTATGTTTTAATCTTCAGTTATTGTTCATAATGTTATCTACTTTAAATACGTAATTTTTTTTTATACTATGAATATTTGAATAAAAAAGTATTTATTATTTTTTCTTAATAAAAAATAATTTTTTTTTTCAATTACCTTTCTGTTAGTATAAGATTAGAATACAATAATTGTATTGGAATAACATTTATTGGTAAAATTCATTCAAGGAATAAAATCCGCTCTTCCATTGGCCTTAACTAGTTTTTGCACAACTATTTTTAGTTTTTTGTGATTTTCTCAAAAACAAAGCGAAAACGAGGCATATGCCAGAGGACTTTTTGTTTTAGTTTTTCGAACCTCTATCGATCCCTAAAGTTTGGCCGTTTGGTTTGGGGACACCCTGTGTGTGTATATATATATATATATATATATATTTTTTTTTGTTTGTTAACACTGTAGTGGTCACAGTTTTTGTTTAATTGTTACCAAACTAGATATTTAAACGTTTTATCTAAAAATAAAGGTCAAGTTCATCGGACCAGGGGTTTAGAGGAGGGAATTTCAACTCAAAATATTTCCATTATTATTCGCGTCAAATTGAAAAATTGTATAGATTCAATCTTATTGCAAATGTAATGTTCTATAAATGTTGTTATGTACGTGTTTTCTCTATATTGAACATTAACCGAGATATTTCCATATTTTAGTTTTCGGCCATCAGTAAACCCCCACTCCAACATGTCATATCAACAATAAGCTGTTGTATGTCATGAACCACTTTATTCCAAGGTTAAATACCATATGGTTTTCATTGAACTTTTATAATTTGAGATAAATACAAGTACGTTAAGTAATAATGTAATCAATTAAGAATTTTCATTCTTTACTAGAGAATGTTTATTTGATCTACACCATACCCGATATTTAACTATTTCAGTCAACACTGTAGATCATAATTGTTATTGGCGGAAATCAGACCTGGAATAGTGGTGGTATAGAGAGGTATATTCGAAAATTCAAATAAATCTCCGTTATTATGAGTCGGATCGTAAATTGCTGTAGATCTTGTTAAACTATTGATATTCAATGCATTATTTTGTAACTCGTGAATAATCTGAGTTATTCGTACTTTCTTGGATTGTGCTTTCAGTAACCCCCTCTTTACTCATCGGTTATTTACATATAAATAGGCAATATATGCTCTTAAGTTGTGTGTTATACCAGCACATGGGAAATCTGCTAAATTACACAGCCCCTGTGTGACAGACTTTTCTTAAATAACAAGGGTCAGATAGAACTTAAAAGGCCCTCACATATAATGTCAAAGAATCCAATTAAGTTAAGACTTCAGTTTTAATAAACTTGGTCAAGAAAATTTTGAAAAATATTAGCATGATAATGAAATTTGTGTTGAACTTACCCATTTTGAAAATCAGGAACAAAACCTTGAACAATTGTTAAGTATCCAGGCCGATGAGGAGTGGACCTACAATTACATATAAAATTTAGGAACTCCAATAAGTATATAATACAATTTTTTCAAATAAATATGTTATTTCTATTAACATACTTTACTTAGCGTTTTAATTTGTTAGAAATAGAATACTTGGATTTTTTTTTTGTTTAAGAACTTTAGAGGTTGGGGGGAGAGATATACATAAGGGTGTACTGGAGAGGAGATAGGTGTGGCCTCCCTCGGCAACTGATTATTTAGGAAGGAATGAGTGAGGATGATGTGGAATTGAATTACTCATAAGGGTTCCTCTCAGTGAAAAGAGGGAAGTGTTGTTCAAGCAGAAGCTCATCAAACAGTTGGAGTGCAATGATGGTCAGCTCTCTTGATGTGTTCCACATCGTTATGATAACATAGAGTAATTCATGAATTCCCTGGTTGAGATTTCAGAGTGTATATTGCTATTTGTAATATTGAATTTGATTGCTATTTTTAATATTGAATATTAGAAGAAGATTGGGGGAATCTGAGCAAAATGGTGGGTTTTCCTATTGGGTACGAGGAAGGCCTATAATAATAATAAGGGGCACTGTAAGAGAGACTAAAGAAATAGTAACTTTGGAGAAACTTGAATGAATTATGGCAAGTATACGACAAAAGGGCTTTGAAAATATCAAAGGAGTTACTATCAAAATCTTTAGAAGCAGATTTCCAATAGGTTTATCACTGTCTACTTCTCAGGAATGGTAAATTATAAGAATTATTTTTGTACCAAAGCCAAGCAGAGATGAACATAAGGTAAAGACTTTTAGACTGATCTGTTTTTGTCAATCTCTCTTCATATTAGAAAGATTGATTAATAATATTTCCAAAAGCAAAACATAACAAAAAATCCCTGTCATTGAGGAGTATATACCTATCGTTCTGAAGCGTTGAGTTGAGGGCACCAAGATAATTTGGATCAGAAATAAAACTGTCAAAGGAAATAAGATATAGAAAAGTTATAACAGACTCTGCTGAACTGAAGAAGTTTTCTTGAGGATATTTTGGATATATATGGTAATATTAATTAAACTCCAAGATTAGTGATTTGAGATTCTGTTTAAATTTGGTGAGGATATGTGTTATTCACATTTAAGATTATGTTAAGACCAATGGCATCCAAATTGAAATTCCACTCAGATTGACTCTTACTCAATCACATAAAATGGACGCAAAGAATTTCGATGAACTTTCATATTTATCAGTTAACTACCCCAAGGTAAACTGATAAATATGAAATAATAGTTCTACTATTAAGGTAAACAGATAAATAGTTCTACTAGAATTTGATTACACCACTAGGAATAGGGGCTACTTTAAAATAAGAACATATATTCATCAAAATCTTTGTCTAAATTGATTTTATAGAAAAATATATGCCACATATTGTGCTTAGAAAATAATTGTTGGTCTAAAAACTATGCTGAAGTTTATGATATCAATATTTTGACTTCCAATTTCCATGCACCAAATAAGAGTTAATTTGTGCTCCATTTTAATGGCTCAATAAAATTGAATAACCTGATGTGGACACTACATGATTTCTCTGTATTCCTATTAAAAAAAAATAAACAAAATGTTTTGTTACACTTCATTTAAAATTATTCAATTTGAAAGTCATATGCCATATCACCTATCAAATGCATCAGATCAAAAAATGTCATAACTATAATTTATAGATCAAACATGCTAAACCAAAAAGGTCCTATACAAATTATTTTTACCTCTAATAGGTAAGGAGAAATTTGCATTTTTTAAATTTTTGTCCTCCTCCAAACCAAACTCACAATTAGTCAGTCGCATTTGATCAAAACGTACACTGCAACAAACCTAAATATGAAATTTAAACATTTTAAGGGTATTGATTTTTGAGCTATGCGAGAAATATATTTACAAAAAATAAAAAGATGTCGTGCCAAAAATAGGGTCAGGAAGGGTCAAAATGGACAATTAATTTAAAATCTGAAACCGAAATCTTTCATGATTAGAATACTTTCTTTACTTTGTATAAGGATGTAAAAATGCTTTGTATATCTATTAAGACAATGAATATTTTACATGCATTAGTGTATATATTATATATTTATTATATAGTTTATATGGTGTCAAATATATACATAATCTTGAAATTATATTCTAAACACATATTTGTAGATTACATTTTGTTCTTTTATAAAACCACTATTGTGTGTGTTTAGTTTAGGAGTGTCAAATACACTTTGTGTTCCATGATACTAATTTCATATAAATGTGAATTTCTAACTGTATTAAGAAAAATAATATCAACATACACTATTTTATACTTTACTGCCACTGTGATGTGTGAGGGGCAATGATAAGTCACATATTCAACAATTTTTTTTTTTTTTAATCAAAAAGATTTTAAAAAACAAATTATGTTTAGAAAATATTTTCCCCTTCAAAAAATTCTTTTGACTAATGGATTTCAAAATGTTGATTTCCAATTGAGTTAAAATCCTTAAGTTGTCCATGATACAGAATTGATATTTTTTTTGTATACGTACTAAGTGGATGAATATGCCAACATCACCTATTTTATACTCTACTACCACTTACAGGATTGTTTGTTCCCTTGGAAAATGTTTATCAACGCATTGAGTTTTACAGAATTTTAGAAACACTTTTGCATTTATACCATTTTATTTTCAGTATTAAGTTATTTAGTAATATGGATTTAAAAATTACTCAAACTTTCGTTCACCACTTCATACTTCTCTCGTATTCCAACAGAATGCCTGAACAGAATTATGTCATATTTTTCCTACAAAAGCTGTGATGATGACAGGAATATATTGTTATATTATAAAAGGAAAAAAATATTACTGGGCCTATAAATGACGATAAATTGCTCAATACTCTCACAACAGCCATTCCCACACTATTGAAGCGTAGAATAAGATAACGAAAGTACAGAAAACACATTATCCACATGTGATGAAAATGAAGGACTACTGAATGCTTAGTCTTTATTCTTTGAGTATTATTATTTCAATGTATCAGACAGGCAGCAACTATTCAAAACATAAACTCTTTACTATACTGATAGCTCATTGATAAAGAAGCAGTGACACCTCACCACCTTAGACTTGGCATCTTTAGTGAAAGAATACTTCAGTATATGTTTTATTCATCTGCGTCAGTTCAAAAACTCATTGAGCATTCTAATGAAAATTTAAAATGATCAATAAAGAATAAACTCAAATTAGATTACTTGCCAGGGCGACCACATACACAGCACTACATGGATTACTATGAGTCCTAAATTACATCTAAGAAAACTGCTCAAAACAAATTATACTTTCCAATGGTTCATTTTTCCCCAAGAACACACTGTATTTACTTTATTTTCCAAAACATAGTAAGTAACAATTATAATTTTAATTTGAATAATATTGAAGGGAAAACAAAAAATAAAATATTGAGTCATTAAGAAAAGGATGCATCACACACTGTGATTTTTACAAAACTGTGTTATTCCTAAAATATTTTACCAGAATTAACATAAAAAACAAATAAATAAAAAAGAAAGAATACCATCAGGTACTGGATAATCATTCTTAAGAGAAGTAAATCCATTTCAAACTAAATCATATTTCTTGATCCCCGAACAAAATGTAAGACGATCTCTTTTCCATTAAGTGAATTGATTTTACATTGGGACACTTCAAATCCTACAATCCATTGTAAAATACAGACAAAATCAACACAATTTTAATCCTGTTAAAACTATCTAAAATAATTCTCAAATATTTGATTATCCAGGCTCTGAAATTACTTGTAATTTTTAGGAACTTGGCAATAAGTACATGGAGCTTTTCTCGCTTTCATGGTGACAAATGCTTTCACATTCCTTCAACAATATTTTTATTACAGGCTTCAAATGATCTTGAGGATCAAACACAAGAGATTTGGAACAAACTTTCAGCCGACCTGTTTCTGTAGACGTTTGACTTTCATTATTAAGTTGTAAATGTACACTGAAATCCTCAAAATAAATTTCTCCAGGTTCCAACAATAACAGAGAAAACCTAAACAAAAAAAAAATGAAATAAAGACAATATGAATGTGATGACTTAGGAAATTCATAAACATAAAAGAATTAAGTAACCTATGTTTGTCCATGTCAAAATAATATTGTTAGATGAAAACACCTTTAACCCATTATATAACACTATTAGAACCTCCTCATTCACAAGACCTGTCACCTATTCTCTTTTCACAATATTGTTTAATTTTTTTTAAAAAAAGAAATAAATCAAAGAACAGAAATTTAAAATGCTTGAAAGTGTTTAACTTAGCTTAAAATAGAGACCATTTAAAATTCAAACATAAATTCATGTTTTCCCCAATTACCTACCACATGACAGTGGTCAATTTGATGATGGGTATAACATTTCTAGAATTACTTTATACGCATTTATTTTTTAAAAGAAGTTTTAATAGGCATTTATCGACCTACTAGAATACGTTTATCCTAATTAATATATTGAATTCTACTTCCGTTGGTTTTCGTCACCCTCCCCCTCCTTCCAGGATTGCAAACCAATGTGTCTCTGAGAAGGATGAAAATTACAAATGGAAAGTAAACTTTTGAGGTCTTTTGATTTTATTAGCATATTCCCTTAACGGAGATCAGGTACTGAGGTGGCACTTATGTTATTTTCATCAAAATTTCGTAAAATGTCCATCGATCCTTCCTAGCACAATGATAATGCACTAGGGTCTTATTTTTAGAAGATTTCCCTTAAGAGAAATCTGCTATTCAGGCCGTACTCGTGACACGATTTTCGAAAACTTTCTTCAAATGTCTACCGATCCCAAACAGGAGATAACGAAAATGAGGTCCTTTCAAAATCACACACACACATCTGTTAACGCTCTAGTGGTCGAAATTTTTGTTTGATCGTTGCCAAACTCGATATTTAATCATTTCATGTAAAAAGAAAGATTAGGTTCGTTAATGGCTGAAATCGGACCAGAGGTTTTCAGAGGTGAGAGGGTTTCAGCAGATTTTCGAAACTGAAATATACCGTCGGATCGAAAAATTATATAGAACCAATATTATTGCAAATTAAATGAAACTATAAATGCAGTCATATACATTTATTCTCTATCTTGAATATTAACTGATATATTTGCAGTTTTCAGCCATCAGCAAACCCCTATTCCTACTCATGTCACATAAACAATACTCTGTTATATAATCGAAATTTATTCGAAGCTGAATATTGTTTTCAAGGGACCTTTTTTTTACGAGATACATGCCAATATGTTATATTGATCGCCCCTCCCCCCCCCCCACCGTCTTAAGTTTTTGGATTACTGAAATTGGAGTGATTGAGTTAAAAATTATTCTGATTCATTATAAATTACAGTACTAGATGTAGTAAATAGTTTTGAAAAATTAATAAATTATAATCAGATATAATATAATAATTGTTTTTCTATCACAGTGAAGAATATTTATATCTATCTGTTCAGACCTGTGAGGGTGGCTATTCTGTTTGTTTAGAATTCAGGCGCTTTCCGTTGGTAGGTTATTAAAATTGACCTAGAGATTTCTCATTTCTGTTTGCATTTATTCACTTAACCCTGGAATGGTAAGGTGTAAATTTTGGAACACGAAAGGTAAGGTGGGGCACTAGGTACCCCAATTATTAAAGATTTTTTACGCTATGATAATAATTTTTATTTACATAAACAAAACATTTTCTCTATTTTATAAACATTTAGCTGTCTTTTAAAAATAAGAATATTTAAAAAAAAAAACTTACTATGTTTTATAAGTAATTGAAAAAAAAAAATAGAATTATACCTATTATCTGGAGGAACTTAATTATTAGTCATTACAAGCATCACATACAACGATTTTGTGACTAGAACATATAAATCTATTGCATTTGCAACATTTTACAGTAGTTTTAGTGTCTTTGCCTCTACCACATAGATGACACCGACCGGACGAACGAGCGCCTTGTGTAGCGGGTGGCGGTGCTGGGCTGCTAACTCCGAATTGCTCCTCGATGGCCTCCCGTACAGATCTGGGAATGGTTCTTATGGTCAGGCGATGCATCATCCATGGCTTTATCAGCTCTTCACCTAATGACAGTAGATAATCTAACCTGATCTCCATCTTCCCACCAGAACGGTGAATGTTTTCTCTCAAAATGATGTAGGCATTGATTCCAGCGGCGTTGAGCATTCCATAAAAAAGACATAGGGGCCATCGCCTGGTTTTTCGGCTACAGTTGTACTGGGCACACATTTGGTCGAAAACATCTACACCTCCCTTTGTATTATTATAAAAATGTATAATTTCTGGGATATTTTTTCTATTATCATTGATTGGCCTTGGTGCATATTCGATAATAGTAAAACATTTCTATTCTTTTTTGGGACATATGGCAATAATGTAAGTTCATTGTCAAATACAAAGAGAGATGTTCCCGATGATTCCTTTTCGTCAGGATCAGGGATGTATTCACTATCAGACGAATCAACGTTAAAAACATCAGGAACATCATCATCGTCTTCAACAGCATCGTTTTCTTCATCATTTGAAAAATCTTCAAATTCAGCAGTTGCTGAATCACGAAATAATTCTTGTGAAATTAATTCATCGTCCCGGCCTAACAAAAATACTTTTTTGTCGTCCATTTTATGGCTCACGTTATTAAAAAACAATATTAAAACTAATGTTAATAATTACTGAAAAGAAACACTAATGGTAAGGTGGGGCATACAGTACCCCAAAACGCAAATAAAAGCACCAAAACAACCTGCTAGGTCAAGGCTATGTCACACACTGAAGGGAGCATGTTGCGCCACCTGGTGGAAATTGAACTACACACTTTTCCTGGGGCACTGTATGCCCCACCTTACCATTCCAGGGTTAATATTCACAGTGTTGTTAAGTGTTACCAGTATTTATCGATTGTAGAATTTCACGTGGGAAATATGCTTAATTTATGTAGTCCCTGCTGACAGATTTTTGTTATCTCCTTATACCTCCATCGACTGTATTGTGGACCCCTAAGCTGTGTATGAGCAGACGGGTCCCCTCCTACTGAACTATGAGTTCCATTTTAAGGGGGTTTTGTTATTGGAACTCAGATGGTAGGTGATCCAGCAAAAGGCGGTGCCAGTTGGGTTGTAAAGGACAGAAGAAAATTTTAGGAAAGCGATAGAAGCAGGGAAGTTAAAAAAGAAAATAATAAAGAGGGCTATGTTTGATCATTACCAATATCCACATTTAAAACGTTTTATATAAAACTAAAGATTAAGTTCGTTAATGGCTGAAATTGGACGAGGGGAGGGGGTGGTTTAGAGGTGGGGGGGTTAAAATATCTCTTATTATGGGTCGAATAAAAAAATTGTATAGAACCAATCTAATACAAATTAGATTACAATTTCTTATATTCTTTTTTTTTCAATTTCTTGCTTATTAACCAAAATATTTGCACTTTTTCATTTAAAACCCCACTTTTAGTCACTGCACATTAACAGTAACCCATAATATTTATATATCATAAATGTCTTATTCTAAGTTCAAATACTAAATATTGTTTTCAACAGACCTTTATTACTTAAAATACATGCAAATACAGCGTGTGAGACTTCATCATTAATTCTTTCTTTTTTGATCTATTCCATTCTCAATATTAACATTCCATTCAACATTAAAGATTATATTCTTTGTTGACTGGAATAGGACCAGGATGAGGGGGTCAAAATATCTCTGTTATAGTGTCGGATTGAAAAATGTTATAGAACCAATTCTATTTAACTATTGATGTTCTACAATTGTTGTCAAAATATTAAGAGTCCTGGGTACTTGTTTTGAGCATGAAGGAAACCCCCACATCTACTCATCAGATTTTTACTGAGAAATAGAGAATATATTAATGAGGTAGAATCCCTTGTTCATATAATTACCAGCACTTGAAAAATCTGCTTAGTTTACAATCCCCTTTTGATGGGCTTTTCAAAAATATCCCAATCCACTGTAGCCGATTCTTACTGCTTACCATTGTGTAAAATTGTGGCCAAAGCATCCCTACAAATATGCTAAAAATTTAGTGGCTATGGTCCTAAGAAGATTTTGTGTTCAATAGAACTCATAAAAATGACTGATTCTGAAACTAATGATAGAAACTAAAATTTTGTTAGTTGGAAATTTTGTAAACCATTAAATTAAATTAAAACAGTCACAGATTTGAGTTTTAATTATTCCACAATACAGAAGTTAAAATAATATCTATGTTATTATTGGATATACTATCTGGATTTAGCTTAACTGGTGATGTCCTAAGTATAGCCATGACACAAAATGTTATAAAACCAGTCTTGTTAAACTACTGATCTACAATTGTTATTCTAAGCATATTTTGTATGTCAAGTATTAAGCGAATTGTACACTTGTTTTCAGTGCCCCCCCCCCCTTTGCCTTCTGGTCATTTTTTACATAGAAATAAAGAATATATGGAGATGAGATTACAAGTGTTTCATACCAGTGGGAAATCAGCTTATCTTACGTAGCCCCTATGTGACAGACTTCTTTTTTAAGATATTGGGACTCAGAAAAACCTTGCAAGGAGCATCCAAAGCCTGAATCATGTCAACCATTGAGTGTTGTACAGCAACCTCAACACATGGAAGTATTAGCCAAGGAGATGATATCATGGAATCAACAAAGACAAGATAGTAAACCTTACACTCACAAAAAGAAGATCCAACCCACTTGGAATTTACTGTAGATTCCAATCTATGAACAGGTTGAAATAACGAGACCGAATAATGATTCTCCTTGTTCCTACAAATGGTAGGTGCTGTGAATCCGCCACTGAAACTTCTTTTACACATTCATTTTGATTGGTAGTCCTTTGAGGGACAAGACAGCATAAAATGACTAAGCTTATATTAAATGACTTCCAAATATTAAAGCCAAGAATAGTAATTCGCTATTATGCTGTTTTATATACAAAATACATGTTGATGTATTCTCTGTTGTAATAAATGCTCTTTGAGGATCACCATGGTCACCTTACATTCAGAATGCAGAATTCACAGAAGTGTGAGAGTACTGAGGGAATTGAACTTCATAAAATAACCAGAACCTACTCCTAATCTATTATATTTGGATATCTCCTTTCTCAGTATGCATTCCTAAAGCAAGAAATACAGAAGGAACTGATATTTTGAAAGGGCTGAATGTCTTCACGACGCCAAAACATACTCTGAGCGATGGTCTCAGAAAGAGCTTCTATTTAGAATGTTACTGGCTATTTCTTCAGTATCTGTTGATAATAATATTTAGCTTGGCACTTGGCCCTTGCATTTATTCAAGCCATTCAGACCCGTCTGCTTGACTTATGATAACGATGCCAACCCCAGCTCCCCCCTCCCCACCCTGACAATACAAAATTTTATTTTCTGAAAGGAAAAAAAAATTAAGGAACTAAGGAAAATATTAAGAAATAGAGGAAACAGTAATAAAAGTAGTTTAAGAATATATTTTTCTCTCATTTTTGTTGTATATGTATTAATTACAGTACTGTTCTTTCAGGATTTATTCATCCATTTAATACATTTTTTAAAACATGTTATTTTGAGTATTATAAGCACAGAATACAATACTCGTGTAAAAAAATAAAAAGTGGCACTGAGAGCATGCATACGCTTGCGAAAATCCCAAATAAACTTTTTCTTCTGAATAATAATGAAATGACAAATAAATCTTACTTAAGCATTAGGAACTCATAATAATCAATATAAATCAGTTTATAAATACTTGAATTGCTCCAATTAAGATAGAGCTTTAATTATATTAAAGCTTTATTTAATAATTGCCTTTGAAACTCTTTTTCGAGTTAAGAATATTCTTTCCTTATTTATTGAAACAATAAATGAACTCAAAAAACAAAAAGTATAATAATTAATATTTACACACTATAGTGAGTCTATACAATAGAATATTTTATAGATATTGCCTTATCTGAACATTGCAGTTAATAGTAGTGAAGTATCCAATATTCAACATTCAATGTTGGATTGCAGTAATTTTATTTAAATCTATTTTTTTCTTTCAAATATTCCTTAACAACATAATTCAATTTTTTAGTGTAGTCTATATAATGAAAATTCTATTCTTCAATATTACTTGTGCCTCCTTTTCCCTATTAATTTTAAATATGAGGGACACATTTTTTGTTAAAAATCTAATTAACATAAAATCATGAAAATGTGTGATTTTTCCTGTTTGAAAACAAAAACACATCAGAATATTAAGGTCTGGGTATTCATTGTCATTAATAGAGTAAATAAGTATTAGTTTTTAAAGTTGAATTCTCAATTACTATAATTCTATTATTCTCTATCATGTTATGCTATATTTATAGTAATCTACAATGTTCGCTAAAGAGAAATAATCTGATATAATTAACAAATAAACTATTTTTCTAGGTAACTTTCGATTACTAATGATCTAGGTAAATGTTTACAAAACATTAAATCCTTATTTTTGATATCCATCTTAATTGTCATACAATTATAATTAATAATTATAAAGTATAACATATCAAGAAAACAAATATGAGTTCAATTGTTAGAACAGTAAGTGAAAGCATGAACTCGACCAGAACTGTTTCCCCCGACAATGAAGGGTAGAGTAGGATGAGAAGAAATAACAGGAGAAATTGTTGTCATCTCATTATTTTTAAGCTCAGCAACCACTTTGCCGTCGAGGCCATATATCCGTATCTACAACATAAAAATGAAAAAAAAAAAAATGATATTTAAAAAAGTGGTTACTGGTTGTGCAGATTTTATAAGTGGTGGAATGACTCGCAGATGAAATTTAATTTACCATTCCTTTTTCTATTCCCCCTTTACTAAGAGCTTCACATCACTTTGACATTTAAATTAGACAAGAGTTTTTATACACATAGCAAGTATAAAGTTTTCAAATTATGTAATTTTGGTAACTATTACATCTGTGAATAGTGAAGAAAAGGGTGGTAACCTGTAGATAACCCGTCCCGATTAGCCTAGTAGCATAAAGTGGATGTAAATAATAATAATAATAAACATCTGTGAATGCTAGAAATAGCGTGTTTCTGTTTAGAAAGGCTAAAATTTTGAGGCATTAGTATGTTGGAATATCTAGTATAGCTTATCAGATTGTTGAGAATGACTATGGAAGGTATTTTTTATGTGGCCAAAACCAGAGTTGGCACCTGTAATGCGTTTTAGGTTACTGGCTTAAGACAAGAAGACTCATTGTCACATTTAATGATTAGCTTCACTCTGGAAGTGGCAATCCGAAAAGCAAGATCAACTCCTGGTTGTGTCACATACATAAACGCTCCATGATTTATTTAGTGTGCATATGTGAGTTCTGACTGATCACGGATTCGGTGTTGTGTTGGAATGTTTTTAAAATCTCTGACTGTTGTAGGATTTACCTACCACAATTAACATTTAAATGAACGCCATTTTTTCAATGAATGCTTGACATTTTTTTTTCTTTTCAAAAATTGTGTACATAACACAATAGTTGATTTTGCTAATGGGATCTGCGAATGATTACATATATTCAAATACTCTTAGTCAACGGATATCATTGCTTTTTTATTTGTATTTAATAACCTCATGGTTTTACATTTCTGAACTCATTTATTTTTTGTGTTTCACTTTTCTGAAGCATTTTATTTCCTTGTGCTAACTATTTTTAAAACTATGGGTGTGCAAATACTTTCTTTTTTTTTTTTTTTCAATTATGAACCTATCTTCCATATTATCATATTTCATCCTAAAGCAATGGTTTTCAAAATAGAATATATTAAGTCTGAAGATATATAACAAATTAGAACTATTAAAAATGATTTATTAAATTTTAAAATGGAAACTTTCACCAATTGGAAGGCCAGGGTTTTACAAACATTTATATTCTGAAATAAATTTGTGCTAAATTAAGTATGAAGATAAAAAATGAAGTTAAGCATACTCTTCTATATCCAAATTCTTCTATTGGGTTAGCAGCTAAATAATTGCAGATTTAACTAGGGGATTTTAATAATAATGATTGCCTTTTTTATTTATTGAAAATTTAATCCCATTAATGTTGCTTGAACTTAATACCTCCTTCGTAATTCCAAGTAAATATTATAGTGAGGGCTGGGGTCCAGAAAAGAGAATCCCCCTACTGCACACCAGGAATGGTTCAACATTGTAGCAAAGGCCCAGGTCCTGCAAGGACTGAAGTGCCTAATAGTAATTACAATTAAAAACGCTTCTTATAAAAAGTTGTAAGAATTCTGCGATGAACTGCTTAAACTATATATATTCCAATGTGCAGGAATGACAAAGAGTTTACATAGTTCATACTCTCTCCTTAATTTCTTGCATAGAATCTTCTTTTTGAAATTTAAGCTGGAATGAGATGTTCAGTGACACATAGAAACTAAACTCATCAGTAGGACTCACTGAGACATAATTAAAATACTTGAGATCAATATCTGAGATTAAATAATTGTTACACTTACACGCCTTGGAAAAAGAAGGCTTCCAACCATAAATGCATCATTACGATTGGGATGCCACATTGCTTTAAAAACTGATAACCAACGTCCAGTATGATTATTATGGGGGATTTGTGTCCTCACTGAAAAAGCATGTTAAAAATTAAAATAATATGTTAAGGAGCTATTAAGAAAATAATTACAATATGGATTACAAGGAACTTACAAAATGGTTTCTTGTCAAGAGGTGATGAGTATATTCTTAAACTGTCATTATTACATGTAGTCAGAACGAATTCGCCAGATGGAGAGAAAAACCCACTAGTTAGGGCTTTAGGATGATTCATCAGAGAAACAGGATTAGCTATGTTTTTACTGCAAGTACGAATATCATACACATTGCAGCTCTGCCTGAAATGTATTATATATGTTATTTGTGATATATTTATACAAAATTATCATGGGACAAATCAATACCACCACTTCATACGTCTATTGTATTACAGCAGATAACAGAACAGAATTGTATATATTTCTATTAATTCTAAGTGATGCAATCATTTTAACGTTTGTAAATAATCTTTAAATAGATGTTCCAAGCTGTTATGTTTATGTTTAAAACAATAAAATTACTGTAATTTGATGAAAGTAAAGGGATTATTCTGTGCCTACATGAATCCAATTTCTATATTTCGACAGGAATTCATTATTATTTGATTTTATTTACAGATACAAGCTATTTTATACATGAATTCGTGCAATTGCTATCAAAGGTTGAGAAGAAGAATACATAACCCATGTTGACAAAATTTATTCCCTAAATAAATAAGAAATACATATTCATAATGTTTTATGAATATAGAATTTCAAAATTTTTTTTTTCCCGGTGTGCCAACCCTTATGGTCATTTAATGCCAGATCGTTTTTATAAATTAATTATTTCAGAATATTTTAATATGTATTGTTTCATTATATTTATCAGTCAACATTATTATTATTAATTAATGTTTGCGATACGAGGTATACCATGTTGGAAGGGTTACATATAGAATTTTAGGCTTTATCATTTTTGGCGGAACATTGTTCAGGAGGTGTGTTGCAATGAGCCGTTGGAGGGAATTTCATAATTTGTTTGAGGTAGTCTTAAGGGGCATTTTGGCAACTTAAAGTGGAAAATCAGAATTTTAAAACGAATAAATGTAAGGGTAAATACATTTTACCCTTGTTATTGTAACACATATAATTGTTATTCAAAACACAATATGTTCTTATATTGAACATTACTTAGTTTATAATAAAAAATAAATGAATGATTATGAATTATATGGCTCATTATGTTGTAAAAAAAGCTACATGCCCAAAAAACTGAGACGGGGAAATGTATAAATAGTATGCAAACTAAAGCCCTGACAAAAAAGAACATTATGCCTCTAATAATTTCCCGAGTGAAGACGGGTACCATAGCTAGTATATACATAGAGGAATGATTAACTAGTAGTCAATATTTACTAGTACTCCCTATTAATTTATGTAAATGAATCACGGTATTTTATCTTTTTTCAGGAATAGCATAAAATATGCAATTATTTTGACCATATGACACATCCAACATATAGAGGGTGGGGGGTTGTATAGGAGGTCAAAAAAGCAAAATTGGGAGTATCTCCATTCCTATGCAGTATAGTGGAATACTTTTACATCTCCCTCCTTGGTCCTATGTTACGAGTTAACATGTTGTTTCATTACTAATTCAAGCTTGTTTATTTTCCCGTTATTTCATTAGGTCATTTTCTCAATCATTAAGCTTATTATTTCATGGTATATCTGATGAAATCTGAAATAAAACAAAATAATTATTTAAACATAAATACTGATTAGATGTTGGTGAAAATAAATTTAATATCATTTATGATATATTAAAAAAGTTAACATAATATATAATTTACTTCACAATTTTTTCAAAAAAGAGAATATACATCCTACATTTAGATTTTTAACTTTCGACGCGACAATTTTGAAGTTAAAACAGTTTTTTTTTTAAATTCATCTTTAATGTTTTCAATTTTTTTTTTTTTTTTTTTAAATTTTTACTTTTATCTAAAGTTTTTATTTTTGATATTTAAAATATTTGACTGTAAAAAAAAAAAGCCTGTCACGCAGGTGCTGCGTAAACTAAGCAGATTTCCCAAGTAAAGTAATACAACAGAGAAATCTCCATACAAGTGCCGAACATTTACGGAAACGGCAGAACTAGCTTTTGTCGGGAAACTCACTCTTGTCCGTTATCTGCCCACATTTAATAAAAATGCAAATTTCTCGGTTAATATTCAACATAGAGTATAAATGTATATAACAATATTTATAGTAAATTTAATTCGAAAATCGAAATAGTAAAAGGAACTGTTGGGTAGATTTTGATACTAGCTTAAACCGACATACAACTGACATCTGGAGTAAGATATATCAAATTAAACAAAAAAATATTGCGCTCCACTGGACTTGAACTTAATGGAAAGATTCTGACTTACCAACTAACAATATGCAATATTCTAGTATTACACTTTAGCACCATTTCAAGCAACAACAATTATACTAGACGGTTTTTAGATTTTAAAATTATTTCAGAAAAAAAACCATGCTTAAATATAGATCAAAATTATGACTTCCTCCTAAATGCCAACTTCACCCGGACATGTTGACCAAGTGACTTATAGCAAGTTGCAAATCTACCCGAATGCGGTTTCATCTACTTTTTAAGCCTTTTGAATAAGACAAATGGCACTATCCTAAATCTTGGAATGAACAATTTTTATTCTTTTGCTTAAACATGGGAAAGATAAAAATAAAATAAAAAAAAAAAAAACAGTTTTTGCCCCACTTCATTAACAAATTGTGGTTGCAAGTTAGCTGAGAAAATTATAAATATAAGATTCCTTTGGCACCTTGAAAATGAAAATCTTATTTTTCCTTACCAATGCGGATTTAGACCTCAGCATTCTACCCATCTTGCATGGATAGTGCATGTGGAAAGTACTATCCTAAACACCTTTTTAAACAAACAGTCAGTATTAGCAGTCTTCTTAGACAATGAAAAGGCCTATGACATGGTGTGGAATCGTTTAATTTTAACTCAGTTAATAAATTGAGGCATATAAGCGAACATTTTACTATTTATCAAGAACTATCTTACCCAGAAAATTGTCCAAATCAGGATAAGGTACTGCTTTATCTGATGCATTACCCCAGGAGAACAGAGTACCTCAGGGAGGAGGACTAAGCACAACGTTGTTCAATATTGCTCTATCTATTCATCTACACTACATTTACAGACCAAAAAAGCATAAGTCTGCAACTATACAAAACACCATACATCAACTAGAAAGAAAGGTACTCCTACATGCCTAGAAAAGATCGACCTACATGCACTCATTGTAACATAAAACTGAACATTAAACATCTCCTAACTGACTGCTAACTACGTGAACATCTGAACTTACGGAACAACTTGTACGAACTATTAACAGAAGGTAGCCCACATATTAATAGTCTCTTAAATCACTTGTACGATTGAAATTTACAAAAAAATTTAAAACACCTACTCTACTCATTGCTCATACTATGATTTATTTATCACTCAAATTATGTTACTAATTCATGTGTGTGATTGTATGAACAATAGTGTAAAATAAATTTTTAAACTTGTGTCTTCTTCATTCCAGGATTTATCACAAAATTTATAGTTTTACATAGTTTTAATTAACCCTTTCTCAATTTTATTTCACTATATTTTATTCTATGTTTTAATAACATTGCAAACATTTTTTTTTATTTTAATTTAATGAATGAAAATAAATGATACTCAGCGACATTGCCTCATTGCGGAGCTCATCATCAAATAAATAAATTAATAATAGTCCGTCACACAGGGGCTGCGTAAACTAAGTAGATTTCCCACGTTTACCACGTATTTGCATTTATCTCAAAAAGTAAAAGTTCAGTGAGAACAATATTTGGTATTTATGCTTAAAATAACGTGCTTTAAAACATAACAGCTTATTGTTAATATGACATAAATAGGAGAGGGAATTTACTGAAGTCCGAAAACTATAAAATGCAAATATCTCGTGTCCAAAAAATCAAGAAAAAGATGTTAAAAATCAAGATAGTGAAAATATATACATAACACAATTTATAGAACATTACATTTGAAATAAGATTGGTTTTATACAATTTTTTGATCCGACGAATAATAACAGAGATATTAATGAACTTGATCTTTCTTTTTACATAAAACGATTAAATATCGAGTTTGGTAATGATAAAACCAAAATTGTGACCGCTATAGTGGTAGCAGAAAATATATATATATATATATATATATATATATATATATATATATATATATATATATATATATGAAGGGTCAGGGGGAAAAAAGATGAAAGTGACCAAAAAGTGATTTCGAGAAAAATGAAAAACAAAGTTTGATTTCTATTAACTCCTTTTGTAATATAATCATATCTTCTTTTTTAGTGTATTAATTCGTAATAGATATTAGTAATCAATATATGCAGTCACATGTAGCTCCTAGGAGAAATGATAAAGGTGAAAAAAAAACATAATGAACAACTTATATTTTACTGACAATGAACAAAAAATTTTTATGAAAATTTATTCATCTGGGTAATCCAGGAATACATCTTCGCTGTCATCGTGAACAGCTGCTGGATTTATGCTGGGCAAATTCTCAAAGAACGCCTTCGCAGCAGGGTAAACCAAAACTTTTTTAGTTGTTGCAAGTCGTTGAACATTGGTTGAGAAATTGGCCATGGTCCATCATACAGGTTAGTTAAAGGTCTACGTGGAGCAGGACGTTTTCTTGCGTTTTCCCCCCTTTTTGGTGGTTTCCAAAGGATTTCAGCATCAATGTAACAACCAGAAAGTGTTTCGGTGAAAATTTTTGAAGGATGTCCATTCATGACCTTTAAACAACGCACAGTGGGAAAGGGACTATTTTTCAAGTACATAGGATTCAAGAATTCTGTTCATGTCTTGAAAAGTTCTTGCTGACAGTTGATCAGAGCAAAGGGCGACGGCCTCTCTATGCTATTTCTTATAACATCCCTCCATTCATCGGGCAACTCAACGTAAGTATGCTGGTTGATGTAACTCATGTTTTTTCCCCATTCGAGGTATGAATGCCCTCGAATGGGAAAATATACTTCAACACTGTCTAAACGATGCTTCTCAGTCACTAAATGATGAAGGTAACGAATTAGGGTATAATTTTTATTCTGCCCAGCACAGGAATCCCAAAATATCGCTTGTGACATTCATCTATTTTCCCCCTTACCCCGAATCTTTTCATGCACATTTCGGTCGATTCTCATCTTTTTCCCCCCTTGTTGTTCTACCAGATGATATTACTCCTTCATAGCCCCTTGATAGCGCTAATATCTTAAAATCGACGAAAAAGTGACTTTCATCTTTTTTCCCCCTGGCCCTTCATATATATATATATATATATATATATATATATATATATATATATATATATATGTGTGTATGTATAAAATTTTGAACAGACCTCATTTTCGTCATCTACTAGGTAGGTACAACCTCAATAATCCCCGATTTTGCTTAAGGGAAATCTGCTGAAAATTTATATATAAATAAAAAGTAAAATATATAACAAGATCAAAATATATTATTAAAAATAAGAAGGCTGAAATCTGCATAAGGGAGAAACATCAATATGAACATTTACACATAATCCATTGCTTACCCTGCTCCTGAGGCAACTAGAAAGTAATAGTCTTGAGATGGATGATGCTGTACAGTTCTAGCAGATCGGTCAAAACAAGGTATCCATGTGTTGACAATTTTTGGTTCCCGTAGGTCAATAACTCCTACTTTTCCACTACCTAAGTAGAATCGTGAAAAAAAAAAAATGATAAAATCCCACATTATTTAGTATTCATTAGTGTAATAGTAAGGTAGTTAGCAGTTTAGCTACACATTATCAACTAAGAATGAAACTGGAGAAAACAGTGAATGGGCCAATGATGAGAATGAACTGCTCTCCAGAGGGGGGGGGGAGGGAGGAAAAGAAATGACATACACTGCTAGGCAGCCATATTAGATGAGAAAACCATGTATAACTTAACTTGAGTGTTTCATTGTCCTGGTTTTATTGATTTACACAAGGTAAATATGCTTCTATTCTAATTTTATTAGAATTTTTTGAAAACCTTCATATTTGAGTCACATTTTTAGTAAGACAACATGCAGTTTCTTGAACATTTTTTTTAAAATTTAAATAATTCAGTGCTGCATTTTCGTCATCCATAAGACTAGGACAAAAAGGGTGATGGAGTTGTCACAAACAAAATATTGTTATGTTTTATTACAAAACCAGTAATAAACTTTGTTAATAAGAGTTCTTTTGGAATGCAAAATTAAACACGCACAAGTTTTACAGTTTTTATTACTGCACAATTTATTTAACAATGCACAATACACTTGATTAATTTAATTATTCTTAATTACTACTCACATTATGTACTGATAGCGTCACTGTTCTTGTTATTACACAGTCCAATAATTCACTCACGGTCACTGAACTTCACTTCGCGGCACTGCACTGTCTTAGACACGACACTAAACTGTTACTTACAGTCACAGCACAACACTGTTCTTCACGTAAAAACACTTTACCTCACTGCACTAAGTCGCACTGTAGCGCTAAACATCACTCGAAGACCGCCGAGCATACAACAACTGTAGGCCGAGCTGTACACGCTTATATAGAGGAGCAGTAAAACATCAAAGGACGAGGCTGAGACTCTTCCAAGAAGGGTCTAGAACGGGCCCGACCAATTTGTGGCACCCTTTCATCTCCTCCACACTCTCCAAACACGTGAACATCTCTGTCCAATTCTTTCAAGTATTTAATTTTCGCAACACTGCCACCCACTTAAGTCTTTTCGTCCCGAATAGGCTGAATATTGCCGTTGCCATACTTGGCTAGTCGGTCTAGGTTAACCACTTTCATTTTAGATCTCGGATTGTGGTATCTCTGAATCCCATAGACCACGTCGTTCAATCTCTTGATCACCTTGTAAGGTCCCTCCCCGTTAGGCGATAGTCCTTTCTTGCGTTGTGGGTTAAATAGACCCATTTGTCCTTCCGTAAATTCCTCCGTATTTACTGATCGATCATACACGGCATTCATCTGGTTACTGGACATTTTAATGCAGTCCAATATTTCATGACGGGTCGGCCTTCCATTGTCCTTCTTAGCCAGAATAGGGACACCTCCTGAGCCAACATGGCTAAGTCGTACATCAATGACGCGCTCCTCTTCCTCGGCTTTTGTACAATCCTTGTACTCTACGTTGCATGGCCGCCTTGAGAGGGCTAGAGCGTCATCGTGTTTTCTCCCTTTCCTATGAACAATAGAACAGGCTTCTGCTCGAGGGGACAATTTCAGGCGTCCGTCGGTACATAGCTCCCTTGTGGTCTTGCTCTCATGTCCAACATCCAAATATATTTCTGTGTTTCGCCAGATCATAATTTGCTTACCCAGGTGCAGGTCAATACCGTGGGCTATCATGAAGTCTGCACCGATGATCACTTCCATTATGTCAGCAACAACAAAGACATGTTCAATGTTGATGTCGGTGATAGTCATTCTCATCTTGGCTCTTCCGTAGACTGTGGCTGAATCCCCTGTAGCAGTCCGCAGTCGTACGTTCTCCAACGGTTCTACTGCCCCTTTTAACATCTCTGTCCAATTCTTTCAAGTATTTAATTTTTGCAACACTATATTGCGTACATATCTGGGGGTAATATGTAAATGAAACAGGATTTCCAAGATGCATTTCCAATCTTCCCAGAAGGATCAAAAATCAAGCAAGTGAGACTGAAATCATGTTCTTCCCCACTTCTGCTAACTGGATTTTAATTTAGAAATGAAAATATATTGGGAGAAGAGATCAATAGTGTGTCATTCCAGGATGTGGGAAATCTACTTAGTTTACATAGCCCTTGCGTGACAGACTTTTATATTATGATTAGGTCAAAAGTAACTTAAGGTATTCATGCAAAGCCTCAGTTGGATTGGCATTATTATTACAAGAGAACACAAGAGTGGACTCTAGACCAGGACTGATAAATCTGTCAGCAGATTTCCTAGTTAAGGGAAATAAGCTATTGAGGTATGCTCATGATCCATCCTACCCAGAACATGATGAAAATGAGGTCTGTTAAAAATTATATATATATGCCTGTTAACGCTCTAGCAGTCACAATTTTTGTTTGATCATTACCAAACTTGATATTTAATCGTTTGTGTAAAAAGAAAAATCAAGTACGTTAATGGCTAAAATTGGACCAGTGAGGGGGATTCCAAAAATTCAAAATATACCCATTACTATATGTCAGATTGAAAAACTGCATAGAATTAATCTTATTGCAAATTGAAAGATTTATAAAAGTTGTTCTATAAATATTTTCTGTATCATGAATATTAACCGAGATATTTGGATTTTATAGTTTTTGGCTAACGGTAAACCCCCACTCTTACTCAAGTCATATTAATAATAAGCTGTTATATTATGAACCACTTAACTTTAAGGTTAATTACCAAATATTGTTTTCATTGAACTTTTACTTTGAGAGATATATGCAAATTCGTTCTGTTGATCCCCAATCTTTTGTTCATGAATTACTAAAATTTGAGTGATTGAGATAAAAATTATTCTGATTCATTATAAATTACAGCACTAGCTATAGTAAATAGTTTTCAATTAAATTAATATGTTATATTCAGATATATTTCATTAATTCTTTTTCTTTCCAGTCTCCCGTGAATTTTTCCCTCGTGAATAGGTTTAGAGATCCCTTACTACTACTGTTGTTATTGAGAAGATTTCTCTACTGTAAAACTTCACGTGGGAAATCTGCATAGTTTACGCAACCCCTGCATGATGGACTTGTTTATTTCTTTTGAAGTAAAACAAAATTTGACCTGGAAACTGAGATGAGGGGTTAAATAGACTTGAGATTTTATTCCTCTTTGATATTGACCCTGAAAAAATTAAGTACACTGGTCCTGGCCAACGGGAACTGTTTAGTTATTTAGGTACTTTCGTTTTAATTTTTTTTTATTTTAAATTTCAGAATCCATTCCTTTCCCCATAGATTTGTTTCAACAATAATTTTGTTGACTACAGCTTTTATGTCACAGCATTTTTCAATAAAATGAAATAAATATTTGTGCATTTTATGGCTAAACAATACGTCAAATCGAAAAATTCACCTATACAAACTCGTTTGGGAAGTTGATTTTCTACAAGAATCTGCCGTACAATGTAGGGGCATTCCAGTGGAAATTCCAAAGTTATGGTCGCTGGAGAAGTACTGGAGAAGGTTACGAGGTTGAAAATGAACTGAAAGGATTCTTCAGGAGTCCAATTATGGCATACTAAATCTCAACTTCGCATTAAAATAATTGGAGATTTTAAAGGGAGTGGCAGGGGAATTTGGGACACCCTATATATACATAATCCCTATCCCTTGGGGGCGGCTAAAGATCTCTCTCTACAAGGTATACAATGCAAAGGAAATATATATATATATATATATATATATATATATATATATATATATATATAAATCCAAACAGGTTTTCTTGAAATATTAGATAAAAAATGTTTTCTTCAAAAATATACCATGAGCCAGTAGAATTCTGTTAGCATCTACTTGATCATGCCAGGTCAAATGGGAGATCTTGTCCAAGAAGTTAGTAGAGTATACCTAAACAAAATAACAATTAGAAATAATATACTTCTAAGAATATAAATAAAAATAATGCTTTATTATTTTAACTTGGCTAACTATTTTGTGATGTTTTTCAAAGAATTAAAACAGTTGAAACTTCTTTGCAATAAGACAGTTGAAAGAATAGAATTATTTCTAATATAAATGAAATGAAGATAGTAGCATTAAGGTTATAAAAATCTATATATTAATAATGAGAACTTTAAGATCCCACCTTTGAAATAATAATACAAAAATTATCTCTTTAACTCTACAAAACCAAAATACTGCCACAGGGCCTGGAGTATTACAGAGCCAATATTATAACAATATGAAACTTACAGGGGAAGCCTTAATCGCCCTGTACTTTATAAGTTATATGTAAATTAATTCTCCAGAAAGTTTTCTTGGTATAGGCCCACAGAACCCCCAAGGATTGTAGCATATTGAAGTATGCTAATACAACAGTCATATAATTTTTTTAATATTATAACTATAATACTTGCAAATATTATTATATTACATTTACGAAGTGTTGAGCTTCCAAATCTGCATTTACAAAAGCACCATCGTGTCCAGTAGTAAATAACTTTGTTGAATCACTTGTGGAAACTGAAATACAGTTTACAGGCCCTTGATGTGGTTTATAAGTAGCAAGTGTTTTAGTTTCTAGGTCCCACAAACCTGAAATATAACACATGTTAAAAAAAAAAAAACACTTATTTTTGTTTAAAGATAAAGCATTTTATGTAAAGGGCCAATCATCTTTGAAGTGGTGTCCATAAATGAATATGATTACAAAAAAAATATCAGATAGTTTGAAAGTGTCTCAGGTCAAATTATAATATTTGACAAGGTTTTAGGGGAAATCAGCTATTGAGATTGTACTCATGAAGCGATTTGCAGAAAATTTCCACAAATATCCTACCTAGATGACAAAAATGAAGTCCGTTCAAAATTGTGTGTGTCCGTGTGTCTGTTACCACCCTAGTGATCGAAATTTTTGGTTTATCATTGCTAAACTCGTTATATAAGCGTTTCAGACAAAATTAAAGATCAAGTTCGTTAATAGCCCCTTTCTACTCATCGGTTTTTGATATATAAATAGAGAAAAAGTGGTGAGATGAAATCACAAGTGTATTATACTAGCACGTGGGAAATCTGCTTAGTTTGCAAACCCCCTGTGTGATGTACTTTTACTCAGGTATAATTTGTATGTACAAATTATTGCTAGTATGGAGTCAAAATTCAGCACTCTTTTGAAATATAAAATTTAAACCATTTATATTCTATCTTATACGAATAACTAATTGATCACTCACTCCATATTCTTAAATTTTATTGATTTTTAGAACTTCATACACCATCATTAAATAATTAATGATTTAATTATTTATTTAATAAGAAAAATAGTTGAACTAGATAAAGTAAAGTGAAACTGTAAAATTGCTGCTTAAGCTGTTTTCAAACAATAACAGTAGAACACAAGACATTTGATCTTAGCTCTTTATTTTTTACAATGCTTTTCAATTAAACAGTATTATAACTTGACATGTTCTGCAAACTCTGTCAATGATATAGATAAATAATTTACTTATGAATAAACGGTTAGTGATGCCAATAATTCCATTCAGGAATTTCATTTAGGCTGCTTTTATTTAACTGTTTGCAGCCGGTGTACTACTGTAGCAGTTGGGAGGGATGCCCATCCTTCTTCCATAAATTCTATACCAAATTAACAAAAGAAGTGTATCATAAAATAAAAAACTAAATTAAACCCATGAAAATTTTGTTTAAATAGCGAGAGCCAGGTTTCGCTGAAAAGTATCTCTAGCCCACAAACAACAAACAAGCCCACTTGCTAGCCCAGTTTTGGTGGATGCAACTATTAAAAGCCTAAATACTCAATTTGTATACATATTATACACGTCAAAGTTTATTTCAGCAAATAAAAGAAAGTGATTAATAATCAAGTAATCAAGATTTTATGTTTCATTTGTATTTTCAACAAATGTTTTCACTTTAGCTTTCATTTCAAAGTGCAAATCATAAAAAGTTAAACTTAGAGCCAATGTGTCATCTAATACAGCATTTACTTCAAAAGTAGAAGATAAGATGGCTTCATACTATTCAAAACCCTGATAATTTTTACTATTGGGTTGATGCAAAATTAATGCAGGTTTCCTCCATTGCGATATCTTAATTCCAATTGTGTAAACAAAGCAAATCCTAACATTGATCATTATTATACCTAAACAAACCTTATCTAACACCCTCTCTTTCACCATGAATTTGATCAGTAAAATCGTTTTGTTCAGTGTGTTCAAAGGTCTTAAATCGAAAATTTCGAAGTGTGATTTTCGTAAAATTTATTTTTACGAATTTAAATTAGGGCGCAGCGCTGCGCAAACGGCTCGTAATATTAACGAAGTGTGGGGTCCGGGGCTATTAACGAGTGCATGGTGCAGCGTTGGTTCCAGAAGTTTTGCAGTGGAGATTTCGACCTCAAAGACAAGGAAGGTCGGGACCGTAATTTTGCTCTTGACCACGACCAGCTGAGGTCAATAGTGGAAGAAGACCCAACCAAAACCACCCAAGAAATAGTGGTAGAACTCGGCGTGAACCAATCCACAGTTGTACGGCACTTGGATGCAATTGGTAAGGTAGAAAAGTTGTCCAAGTGGGTGCCACACCAATTAAAGGATCACAAAAAAAATCGCCGCTTTGAAACCTGTTCCATGCTTGTGACACGCAATAAAAATGATCTATTTCTCGATCCCATTGTGACGTGCGATGAAAAATGGATCTTATACGACAACAGAAGGCGTTGTAGCCAATGGCTGGGCAAAAATGAACAACCAAAACCTTTCCTGAAGCCCAACCTGCACCCAAAAAAAATTATGGTCACAGTTTGGTGGTATACTGCTGGTGTTATCCACTACAGCTTTCTCAATCGAGGTGAGACTATAACTGCTGACAAGTACTGTCAAGAAATTGACAACATGAATCAAAAATTACAATGTCTTTGCCCAGCATTGATGAATCGGAAGGGACCTATCCTTCTCCATGATAACGCCAGACCACACGTCGCACAACCAATGCTACGACGACTGCACGAGTTGGGCTACGAAGTTCTCCCACACCCACCTTTTCACCTGACCTCTCTCCTACAGACTTCCACTTTTTCAGGCATCTGGATAACTTTTTGAGGGAGAAAAATTTTCAAAACCACGATGAAATTGAAAATTTGTTTCGTGACTTCATTGAGTCCAGGGATTCAGATTTTTTTTCTGGTGGAATAAGAAAACTTGTTGAACGTTGGCAAAAGTGCATTGATTCAGATGGAAATTATTTTGATTAAATATATATAGTTAAAGTAAAGATATGGCCTATTTTCAATGAATATTAAAAACCTGCATTAATTTTGCAACCCAATAGCTAGGGTAAAAAAAAAAAATAATAGAATTTCTTTTTGTCCAGAAGTTTAGATATATCGTATATTTGTTTTAGAAATATGTGAATTTTTTTTTTTTTATTAATCAATTGTTTTGTACATTCTAATAATAGTAATGTGTGAAGATATTACAAGTAAATGAGAGAAAGCAACAGAAACCAGTTCTGATTTCAACTCTTAACCCTTTAATTGCGTAATGAAAGGGTTAAAGATAATAGAAACCCAAGGCATAAATTAAAAATAAATATTGTAATTATTATTTCTACTGACCAAAATGGCCTGATGTATCTCCAGCTATGACAAGGTGCTTTGTTATGGCAGGGTGAACATGAATTGATTGGATTCTATTTGGCACTAATTTAGTTGGCTCAGAATCCATTCGAAGACTCATCATACATCTCTGGAAGCTAAAAAAAAGAATTGTTAATTAAATATGAGAATTCTTTCAGTGAAATAAAAATGAATCTAAGAAACTTTATGTATAGCTTGATATTCTATATAATTTGGAGGGGATACATCTTTTTGTTGGATGTCATTCTGAAACAATGAAAATAGAATTAAAATTCTTGTCATCACGAGCACTAACCATTTGCTAATGAATTACTGAAAAATGTTTTGAAGGATTTTCATGAACTTGTATATTTGACACGACTTATTTAAAATACAACAGGCTGTATGAGAATTTGATTTTCAAACTCTTGGGATTCATTTCGGACATAGCCAAAAAATTGTATCAACTCTCAGACCCCTCGAACGTAATATTACTATCACCTGCCATTTTAAATGGATATAAGATAGCAACATAGTTCCTAGTTTGGAGATAAAACTTTGTAACAATAACATAGGTTTATCAGTACATTGTATAGTTATTTTCCTAATACCTCATCTATGGGGAAGAGAGAGGGAGTGAGGAAGGGAGAGAGGAGAAAAAGGAGGGGTGAGTAGCTCACCAGTCGAATGCACCAAAAGGTTAGCTATTGTGCTCAAATGAACCAACTCCCAGTTAAATAAACAAAGTGCTATTTATTTATCCTTGTATGTTTCATGCTTTTCAAGGGATTAAAACCTAATGAAATATCTAAGACCATATTAAAATCATACGAACCCAATACATTTATCTTTCAAAATGTCATTTTTGTTCCTTAATTATCCTTAAGGTCATAGGTTTTAAATTCTAATAAGGCGTTTAACTTATATTTTGTTAAAATTAAGCTCATTTTCCATACATCAAAATTAATAAAATAAAACTAATAAGTAACACATGTAACTAGGAATTAATAGGGTCCTTTGCACCCTGGCCAGAGGACTCTTCTGTTTTCCTTTCCATGAGTCCACATTTCACTGACATGCATAACCGTTAGACTTTTTTTTTCTTATTCTTTTTTTTTCTGACCCAAGAAGACATTAGGACTCGTTACCTAGTAAAAATTTGTTCCTTAGTCCAACCTCTTAATTTAATGAAAATATATTAAGTCATCACTTGACTTCCTTTATACTCCTATTAAGTAAAATAAACAAAATATATTAGCTGCACTTAATTTAAAATTATTTCAATTGAAAGTGATATAAAACATATACATTGAAATGAAAAAAAATATCATAGGAAAAAATTAATAGATCGCTTTAAGATAAAAAAAAAGCCCTATACAAATTTTCAGTGTTTCTAACATTTACAGAGAAATTAAAATTTTTATTTTATTTTCACTACCCTATAAAACCCCCCAAAGGGAGATGCAAAACTGGATATTAAAACAGCCCTAAATATGAAAATTCAACATTCTAAGGTTAGTCGTTTTCAAGTTATGCAAGATAAGTATATAAATACATACATAATACACATTGTATCTGGTTAAATGTAATGTCAGTCACCTCAGTGTTTTATTTATTTATTTTTTTAAGTGGTTTCATTTCCATCTAAGAGCTACTGCACTGTTATCAGTGAGAGAGGTGATGAGGAACTCCATGTAAGTACAGACGTCATAACGAGAGTAGTTAACATTTTTTTGATACTTCCTTTACTTCTCGTAAGGAAGTAAAAAAAATCATAAACAGAATACACACATTCATGAAGAATACACGTACCAGCAGTATCATTTTTGACTCCAATAGCGAACAGGAACTATGTTTTGAGACTTCAGTAATAAAATATCACCAATCTAAAGAAATGATCAATGGGTAGACCATAGTGGGACCAATAGTAAATAAATGGAGTTCCTATTATGTATTTACGAAATAAAGCCTTTATTTTTGCTACAGAAGCAGTATTTTTCCCCCCATTAATTAAGGGTGATTGTTAAAACCAATAACTTCATAAAATATTAAATCATTAAATAATACTTACGAACTCAGGTCACAACTCTTCAAATCTAGATCTGGATCACATTTAACATCAACTTTAATATCTTTAAGTGTCTTAAATAATTCTTCTGATTCTTTTCCCTCAACATTCATAGGCAGAAAATCTAAAAAGTTTTAAAAAGCCATTACAATAAAAACTTAAGAACATCTAATCACTGTCACAACAAAAAACTAAATCTATAATTTACAACCTCAGATATTTATTTTATGAGTTCAATTAATTAATATTTTAAAAAATTACTAAAGGGAAATCTGCCTTTACGGATGTACAGATTTTCAAAAGACTTTCTTCAGATGTTCATTGATCCTAGGTAGGAATAATTAAAAAGAGGTAAAAAACAAGAATTCTCCTCCTCCAGTACATTTTATTTATTTTATCAAATATCTTCCCCATTGTCCCGGGGAGGGGGGGGGTTAGAGAATGGTTAAAAATAAAAATATTGTAGGTATTATGTGTCGACTACATAATCCACTTTTAATTAAGTGCTACATAATCCACTTTGTTGAGAATGCAATATTCTGCATTTATTCCATGTATTTTTCTCTATGAATGCAATATTGTACATTTGTTGTCCCATGTATTTTTTTTTATCTCAAAATTTAACAGTTACTTTTATTTTTCAATTTACAGCTTTAAGCAAATCCCCGGTCCACCTCATCTCCACTGAACAACATCTATGACGAAATGTGTTATTTCAAGTGTAAATACCAAATATTTCATCAGTGTATATATTATTATTTTTTGATACTACACTCAACAGGATGTTTGCTGCTAGCGATCTATTTGTAGTATATGATATAAATGTCCAATAAAGTAAGACCAATTGTCTCTAACTAATTTACACACTGAAAGCAATTCGCAATAATTCAACATAATTTTGCCCTAGGACATCTTCTGAAATAACTGTGATTGAATATGTGAAGAAACATTCTTCAAATATATTTATAGTAAATTTAAAAGTAGGTCTAATTAATACCTAGAAATAAATTTTATCTTTTAGTTAAAATTAGTGCTATTTATACCATAAAAATTTTAAAATAAAATCCTCATAAACAAAGTCCCACACCTTAATGCGATTCGTCATAATATGTTTTCTTAAAAATCACTCTTAAATTAAAAGTAAATTTGAATGTTTTATATAAATACATTTTTTGCATGTTTCAGACCATTCTAAGAATGGCATAAAAATTGGAAATCTTGTTTGCCTTTTGACCCGTTTGTTACTCCAACACAAAAAAAGGCTTGGACAATTTCTATGGCCTATTAAATTTGAGTCGAAAATCCTAAGGTACAACTTAGGGTATATGAGAATGCTAATTTTCAATTGGTTGAAGGGGTTACTTTAATGTGAATGCACAACTTCGTTTATATTGGTTTTATTAAAAATAAGGATGTAAAAATAAAATTGTGTTTAGAATAACGAGTTTAGTCCTAAAACATTATTTACATTTATGAATTTGGCAGTTTTGACTTCTGCCTTCCAGGTGCCAAAGACTTCATTTGTTTTCTTTGAAAGTGGATAGAATTTAGAATTTGTTTATATAATTATAAAGGGAATAGCTATTGTCAATATGAGCAATCATATACTCTACAACGACACTCTGGAGTAGGAGTTTACGAGGACTATGAATTCAAAACATATAAATGTTAATTATCTGCGTTAATATTGTTTTTTTTTGGGGGGGGGGGAATGTGAAGAATGAATAGTGTCGAGAATAAATTTTATGGCCCTAAAAGTTATTTAGATTTATGAATATAAACTTTTGAGTTCCGGCATCGAATCATTAAATCAAATTTATAACTGTTTTATGAGAGTGCCTCGCAAGAATTGTGAAATCAGCTACTGAGGTTGTACTCATGAAGCGATTTTCAAAAAATTTCCTCAAATATCCATTGATACTACCTTCATGACAAAAATGAGGTCCGTTCAAAATTAACTATGTACATGTAAGTAGATATATATATATGGAATTGTAACCTCAGTCTGAACATTAATTTTTTTCTCTAAATTTCACGATACTTATCCCATACCATAGACACGTTATCTGCAATTTGTTTCTTCGGTGTCTGTTTGTTTGATACCTTTTCACGCCTAAACTACAGAACCGAATAATATGAACCTTGGTACGTATATTACTACTAACACAACTTAGACTATAGGCTATATTAATATTCTCTCAGAGGAACAGAAGTGTGGTTATAAGGGAGGCCCGAAATTAAAAATAGCGATATTTCTTTTCCAATTAGTTTTTCAGCAAATATGCACATAATGAAAGTTGGCTTATTTTGTTATTTACAGTAACGGTTGTTATACACACTTTTGTTGTATATGAAAGTATAAACAAGATATACTCTAAAAACTCTAGTGTGCGTAAACAATTTTAAAGGACATAAAAAACAAAACATAACTCAATGAAACTCCATATGTGGGTTAGTATTAATATTTCTTTGATTATAAGCTATATTAATGTTTTTAGAAACGAACAGGAGGGGAACCTTATAAGGAACCCTTATAAGGGAAACCTGAAATGAAAAAAATGCAATATTTTGCTTTCTATTGGGTTTTAGGCAAACATTCATATAGCTAAAGGTGTTTATTTTGTTATTTTGAGCAAGTTTTGTTGTACAGCAATGTATAAACAAGGTATGTGCTAAAAACTACTGCAGGAGTCAACAAATTGTTTGGGCACAAAACACTGAACCGAACTAAACAAAACTCGGTATGTGAATTAGCATCAACTCCTCCATCAAAATAACCTATATTAACTTCTCTAGGGGCAAGCAGGGGTGGGGGTTATAAGAGAAACCTATAATGAAATATTGTGATATTTTATTTCATATTGTTTTTTTGGCAAACATGCAGATAACAGAAGGTATTTATTTTGTTATATAACGAAGTATAAAGGAGTTGAATAATGGAAACTACAGCAGGAGTCAACAATTTCATTAGTGTTTTCTATAACAACTCATTAACATTTTTTAATAATGGCTTATTATGACAAATAATGTTATGTTTTTTGACTTATATAGATAGTTCTAAGTGTGATTCGGATTAGGGAAGTTATAATTCTCCACCCCCTACCCTCCTTATTTATTACTAGTTCAGATACCCGGCTTCGCCCGGGAATTCATTTGAGGCTGAATGGTGATGGTACTTTTTAGCAGGCTTTACATTGCACAATATTTTGACATTTACCCGTCCCAGTGTTTAGGATTGAAACCCGTCGTTGCCTTGGATTTGCTAATAATAGAATATTTGTTCGATAAGACTTCACTGTCTTCGATATTTTTATATTTCCCGTCTCTTATACATGTAAATAAGGTGAATTTTTATTTCAGGCCTTCCTTATAACCCCCCTCTCGTTCGAACCTAAAAATCTTAATATAACTTATAATCATGGAAGAATTAATGCTAATTGACATACCGAGCTTTGTTAAGTTCGTTAGTGCCCATTAAAATTGTTGGCTCCCGCTAAAGTTTTAACGTAATACTCATTTATACTTAGGTATACGACAAAAGTGTATATAACAAAAGTTACTTCAAATAACAAAATAAACAACTTTTGTTATGTTTATATTTGCGGAAAAACCAATAGGAAACGAAATATCACTATTTTTAATTTCAGGCCTCCCTTATAACCCCCACTCCTGCCCGTCCCTAGAAATGTTGGTATGGCTTATTACAATGAAGGCGTTAGTGCTAATGCACATACCGAGTTTTATTTAGTTCGGTTGAGTCTTTTTGGCAAATAATATTGTTGACTCCCGCTATAATTTTTAGCGTATAACGCATTTAAACTTCGGTATACGACAAAAGTGTATATAACAAAAGTTACTCTAAATAACAAAATAAACAACTTTTGTTATGTGCATATTTGCCGAAAAACCAATAGAAAACGAAATATCGATATTTTTAATTTCAGGCTTCCCTTATAACCCCCACTCCTGTTCGCCTCAGAGAAAATTAATATAGCCTAAAGTCTAAGTTGGGTTAGTAGTAATATACATACCAAGTTTCATAAAATTCGGTTCAGCCGTTTATGCGTGAAAAGGTAACAAACAAACAAACAAACAAACAAATAAACAAACAAACAAACAAACAGACACCAAAGAAACAAAATGCAGTTATGGTGTCTATGACATGTGAAACGAAAAGTTATCGTGAAATTTCGCAAAAAAAATCAATGTACAGACAGAGGTTACAATTTTATATATATATAGATTTATTTTAATTAGAAAATAACTCCGTTATTTATTTTACATAGAAATTTAATCTGAGTATTTTGATTATTTAATTTGTATAATGTATTATTTAAACAATGTCATGCTGAATATTCACAACATACGATAGCGGGAGTTGTTCAGAATCAAACTCTTGAATTGTGGTATATATTACCTTATTTCCTCCGATATGTTGTCAATATTGAAATGATTACGTACTATCCATAACTACTAAAACCTACTTGGTAATGTCATTATAACAAAAGACAATATGCGTTTAAACTCAATATGATTTGAGGTTGGGGTTGGGGCGGTTGCTACAACCTCTTTCTCTCATCTAGCTTTTACAATATAAATTAAATTATTTTTAGGGTACCACTGTTATTTATTTACACCGGGATAAAATATAAATATAATTTACTATAAATTACTAGAAAATTAGAAATTTTATAATTTAATTTAGTAAAGCACTGTTGATAACCGTCAAGCAGGAGAGGAAGTTGTCAGGAGTGTTAATCATGTTAACATATTTCCTGTGAAATGTATTTTGCTATCTAATCACATTTACTATTATATATATAAATATATATAATATAATAATTATAATTATATATAATAAATAATGTTAGTAAGCTCGAATTGGTTTTTGACAGGAAATATGTACATTATAGATAATATTTAATTATAATAAATGCTATCCATGATTATGATTTAAATTAATCACGGTGTGTCAAACAGTGAAGAGGGATTGACTGGGGACATATTTTAATTTATTCTTCAAATCTAAAATTTGTAAGTCCCCTCTCTGCTTGACCCTCAAGGGAAAACAATACGCCTAGCTGGGAAGTGTAGCTGTAAATATTGAAGCCTTGCAAAAAAAATACCATCATCCAGTGACAAATGCTTTCCCAAGCGAAGCCGGGTATTTGAGCTAGTATATATATATATATATATACTAGCTCAAATACCCGGCTTCGCTCGGGAATTCATTTGAGGCTGAATGGTGATGGTATATTTTTGGCAAGGCTTTATTTTGCACAATATTTTGACATTTACCCGTCCCAGTGTTTAGGGGTAACACCCGTCGTTTCTGGGGATTTGTTAATAATCAAATTAATTTTTTATGTAAGACTTCACTGTCCTGCATATTGTCATAGTTACCGTTTCGTGTGCATTATGCATAGATTTGAATTATTAAGGAGAAAATATTGACATACATTTGAATTAATTTTTTCAGGTGAGGTACCTGGTAGTTCATATTGAAAAGAAGTGTTGAGCAAATTTCTCTAAATAACAAAATAAACAACTTTTGTTATGTGCATATTTGCCGAAACCCCAATAGGAAATCACTATTTTTAATTTCAGGCCTCCCTTATAACCCCCACTCCTGCCCGTCCCTAGAAATGTTAGTATGGCTTATTATAAGGAAGGCGTTAGTACTAATTCACATACCGAGTTTGGTTTAGTTCGGTTGAGTCTTTTGTGCCAAATAAAATTGTGGACTCCCGCTATAGTTTTTAGCGTATAACGCATTTATACTTCCGTATATGGCAAAAGTGCATATAATAAAAGTTACTCTAAATTACAAAATAAACAACTTTTGTTATGTGCATATTTGCTGAAAAAGCAATAGGAAACGAAATATCGCTATTTTTAATTTCAGGCCTCCCTTATAACCCCCACTCCTGTTTGTCTTAGAGAATATTAATATAGCCTAAAGTCTAAGTTGGGCTAGTAGTAATATACATACCAAGTTTCATAAAATTCGGTTCAGCCGTTTATGCGTGAAAAGGTAACAAACAAACAAATAAACAAACAAACAAACAGACACCAAAGAAACAAAATGCAGTTATGGTGTCTATGACATGTGAAACGAAAAGTTATCGTGAAAATTCGCGAAAAAAATCAATGTACAGACAGAGGTTACAATTTTATATATATATATAGATATATATATATTATATATATATATATATATATATATATATATATATATATATATATATATAATATTGTAACCTCTATCTGTACATTGAATTTTTTCGCGAAATTTCACGATAACTTTTCGTTTCTTCGTTTCACATGACATAGACACCATAACTGCATTTTTTTTCTTTCGTGTCTCTTTGTTTACCTTTTCACGCATTAACGGCTGAACCAAATTTTATGAAACTTAGTATGCGTATTAGCACTAATGCCTTCATTATAATAAGCCGTATCAACATTTCTAGGGACGGGCTGGAGTGGGGGTTGTAAGGGAGGCTTGAAATTAAGAATAGCAATTTTTCGTTTCCCATAGGTTTTTCTGCAAATATGCACATGATAAAAGTTGTTTATTTTGTTATTTAGAGTAACTTTTATTATATACACTTTCGTGGTATACCGAAGTATAAACGAGATATACACTAAAACTTTAGCAGGAGCCAACAATTGTATCGAGCACTAACGATTGAACCGAACTTAACGAAACTCGGTAGGTCAATTAGCAATAATTCTTCCATGATTATAAGCTATATTAAATTTTTTAGGTACGAACGGGAGCGGAGGTTATAAGGGAAGCCTGAAAAAAAGTCCGTCACGGCGGGGCTGCGTAAACTAAGCAGATTTCCCACGTGAAGTTATACAATAAAGAAATCTGCATACTGGTAACACAACGCCACCCTGATTAATTACAAATGGTAATGAGAAATCTTTCAGTTACTTAAAATAAATTCCCAACTGAAACGGCTTCTGAATTGTAAGAATAATTTATATTTTAATAACTCAAATTTTAGTAGTCCAAGAACTAAAGAAGGGGGGGGGGCGGATGAACAGAACGTATTTGCATAAATCTCAATAAGTAACGAAGGTAAGGTAAGGTTAGAAGAAGCTTCCACCTGAGCAGAGCACTTACGGAAACGGCAGACCTAATCCCAACTATACCCGACCACAGACTTCATAAAAATACAAATATCTCGGATAATTTTCAAGATAGAGAATAAATGTATATGACAATATTTATAGTAAATTTAATTTGCAATAAGATTGGTTTTATACAATTTTTCGATCCGATGCATAATAACGGAGATATTTTGAATTTTCGAAAAAAACCCTCCCCCACTAGTCCGATTTTAGCCATTAACGAACTTGATATGTCTTTTTACATAAAACGGTTAAATATCGAGTTTCGTAACGATCAAACAAAAATTGCGACCGCTAGAGCTTTAACAGACAAATAAATAAATATATATATATATATATATATATATATATATATATATATATATATATATATATATATGTATATATATAAAACTAGCTCAGATTCCCGGCTTCGCTCGGGAATTCATTTGAGGCTGGATGGTGATGGTATATTTATGGCAAGGCTTTACTTTGCACAATATTTTGACATTTATCCGTTCCAGTGTTTAGGGTTAATACCCGTTGTTAGCATTTGTTAATAATAAAATTATTTTTTTATGTAAGACTTCACTGTCCTGCATATTGTCATATTTCACGTCTCCTGTGCATTATGCATAGATTTGAATTATTAAGGAGAAAATATTGACATACATTTGAATTAATTTTTTCAGGTGTGGTACCTGGTAGTTCATATTGAAAAGAGGTGTTGTGCAAATTTCTTTAAATAACAAAATAAACAACTTTTTTTACTTGTATATTTGCCAAAACCCCAATAGGAAATCATTATTATTAATTTCAGGCCTCCCTTATAACCCCCACTCCTGCCCGTCCCTAGAAATGTTAGTATGGCTTATTATAAGGAAGGCGTTAGTGCTAATAAACATACTGAGCGTTTTATTTAATTCGGTTGAGTCTTTTGTGCCAAATAAAATTGTCTCCCGCTATAATTTTTTGCGTATAAAGCCTTTATACTTCGGTATACGATGATAGTGTATATAAAAAAAAGTTTCCCTAAATAACAAAATAAACAACTTTTGTTATGTGCATATTTGCCGAAAATGCTATAGGAAACGAAATATCACTATTATTAATTTCAGGCCTTCCTTATAATCCCCACTCCTGCCCGTCCCTAGAAATGTTAGTATAGCTTATTATAAAGAAATCTTTAGTACTAATTCACATAGCGAGTTTGGTTTAGTTCGGTTGAGTCTTTTGTGCCAAATAAAATTGTGGACTCTCGCAATAGTTTTTAGCGTGTAACTCATTTATACTTCCGTATACGGCAAAAGTGCATATAACAAAAGTTACTCTAAATTACAAAATAAACAACTTTTGTTATGTGCATACTTGCTGAAAAAGCAATAGGAAACGAAATATCGCTATTTTTAATTTTAGGCCTCCCTTATAACCCCCACTCCTGTTCGTCTTAGAGAATATTAATATAGCCTAAAGTCTAAGTTGGGCTAGCAGTAATATACATACCAATTTTCATAAAATTCGGTTCAGCCGTTTATGCGTGAAAAGGTAACAAACAAACAAATAAACAAACAAACAGACACGAAAGAAACAAAATGCAGTTATGGTGTCTATGACATGTGAAACGAAAAGTTATCGTGAAATTTCGCGAAAAAAATCAATGTACAGACAGAAGTTACAATTTTATATATATATATAGATTTAGAACGGACCTCATTTTCGTCATCTCCTAGGTAGGATTGATGGACATTTGGAGAAATTCAAAAATCGCGTCATGAGTACGACCTCAATAGCTGATTTCCCTGAAGTGAAATCTGCTAAAAAATTCGTGATATTATATTGTCTATTTGTGTTTTCGATGAACGTGCACGTAACGAAAGTTGTTTACTTGGTTATTTAGAGTAACTTTTGTTTTATACATTTTTTCGGGAAGAATGTATAAAGCAAGTAATTTGCGTAGAAATATTGATATGCTCAACAATTCTTTCCAACATGAACTACCACGTACCTCAATTGGAAAAATTAATTCAAATCTATGTTAATATTTTGTCCTTAATAATTCAAATCTATGCATAATGCACAGGAGACAGGAAATATGAAATATGGAGGACAGTGAAGTCTTACATATAAAATTAATTTTATTATTAAAAAATCCACAGCAACGACGGGTATTAACCCTAAACACTGGAACGGGTAAATGTCTAAATATTGTGCAAAGTAAAGCCTTGCCAAAAAAATTCCATCACCATTCAGCTTCAAATGAATTCCCGGGCAAAGCCGGGTATTTGAGCTAGTATATATATATATACTACTAAACTCGTTATATAAGTGTTTTAGGGAAAATTAAAGATCAGGTTCTTCAACAGCTCAAATCGGACCAGGGGAAGGGGGATTTAGTGGGGGATTTTGAAAATTCGAAATATCTCTGTTATATGCCCGATTGAAAAATTGTATAGAACCATTCTTATTGTAAATATAATTGCCTATAAATGTTGTTATATACATATTTTCTCTAATATGAATATTAACCGAGATATTTGGATATTTTAGTTTTCATCCTCCAGTAAACCCCCACTCCTACTCATGCCATGATAAGCTGATATAACATGAACCTCTTTATTCTAATCTTAAATACCAAATGTTGTTTTTATGAGATACTTGCAAATTTGATGTACGATGACATTATCAATTAAGGTTTTACACTCTTGTCTTGAAAACATTCATTTGATCTATACCATATCCAATATTTAACCATTTAAATCAACACTAAAGATCATATTTGTTATTGGTAGAACAATAGGATAGGAACAATAGAATAGGATGGGGGGGGGGGTCGAAAATTCAAAATATCTGCATTATTATGAGTCGGATAGATAAATATTATAGAACCGATCTTGTTAAAATATTTATGATCTACAATTATTGTTATGTATTATTATAAACGAAGCAGACTTAACACGTGCTCAAATGATGTGGTGATACTGTAATCTCACTATCTATTCCACTAATGTAGAACTAATATATAAGTACCGTGAAATCTCTGATCTATCAACTCTTCCTCTTCAGCTTCTATTTGTTCCTCTTGTTTTCGTTCAACCTGTGCAGCTAATTTTCTAATTCGTCTAGATGGTTCTCGTCTAGGTAAAGCTTCCTTCACACTGCAAAAACAAAATAATACATACCAATTGTAGTAAACAAATCAGCATGATTTCCAAATTAAGTAAGAACTATAAAAGATAACATATCTCAAAATAATAAAGAAAAAAACAGAGGCTTAACAACACAGAATCATGAGACAGGAAAACCAAAAATTCTAGAATTAATTAATATAAATATTTTTTTCTTAACAAATAGTTACTGAGAAACTAATTCAAATAAGAAAGAATATGCAGGGCATGCCAGGCTTTGAGGTAAGAGAAGGCTCCTAATACTAAGGCATCCTGGCATTACCCTCTTAGGTACCCTCCCTGGGGAATAATCAGAAGACGAAAGAATAAAAATTAACATTGTAATCTAGAAGTGCCACACTAAATTATGTTTGGGTGCCATTTAAAGGCTTCAATGGAGGATAGTGATATATCCTCCCACTGGACACTCAACATTGTGAGACAATTGATACGCATGGAAAAGAAAAAAGAAGAAAAAATTACTTCAAAATCTAAACTCTTCAAATACATTAATGCATTCTTACACAGTACAGTAATCTGGAAAGAAAGTAACATTTTTATGAGAAAGTTACGGAAATAAAAAATAGGAAAACTTAAAGTAATAAATAAATGAATTATGCATTATTAAAAAATTCCATTGGATGCTACTATGTTTAATGGGGTGGGTTGCCAACAGGTTATCACACTTTTTTAAACAGGTTAGGACTAATAATTTTATTTAGTGACATACATGATATAGGAAACAAACGATGAAAAATAAATATATAAAATAAACACAGAGTGTAGGCTAAGCAAATATTCTCAAAATCTGCTTAGCTTATACTGGGATGACATCCTGATGATCTCAATTCACATTATGTATGCATGTGTATATATATATATATATATATATATAAAATTGTAACCTCTGTCTGTACATTGATTTTTTTCGCGAATTTACACGATAACTTTTCGTTTCACATGTCATAGACACCATAACTGCATTTTGTTTCTTTCGTGTGTGTTTGTTTGTTTGTTACCTTTTCACGCATAAACGACTGAACCGAATTTAATGAAACTTGGTATGTATATTACTACTAACCCAACTTAGACTTTAGGCTATATTAATATCCTCTGAGACGAGCAGGAGTGGGGGTTATAAGGGAAACCTGAAATTAAAAATAGCAATATTTCGTTTCCTATTGGTTTTTCAGCAAATATGAACAGAACAAAAGTTGTTTACTTTGTTATTTAAAGTAACTTTTGTATATACACTTTTTTCGTATACCGAATTATAAACGAGATATACGCTAAAACCTATAGCGGAAGTGAACAATTTTATTTGACACAAAAGACTCAACCAAACTAAATGAAACTCGGTATGTGTGTTAGCACAAACGCCTTTATTATAATAAGCAATACTAACATTTCTAGGGACGGGTAGGAGTGGGGGTTGTAAGGGAGGCCTGAATTTAAAATAGCGGTATTTTGTTTTCTATTCGTTTTTCGGCATATATAAACATAACAAAAGATGTTTATTTTTTGATTTAGAGAAACTTTTGTTAAATACACTATCGTCGTATACCGAAATATAAAGGGGTTATACTCTAAAAATTATAGCGGGAGTCAAAAATTTTTATTTGACACAAAAGACTCAACTGAACTAAATGAAACACTCGGAATGTGTATTAGCACTAACGCCTTCCTTATAATAAGCCATACTAACATTTCTAGGGACGGGCAGGATTGGGGGTTATAAGGGCGGCCTGAAATTAAAAAGTGATATTTCATTTCCTATTGGGGTTTCGGCAAATATGCACATAACAAAAGTTGTTTTTTTTGTTATTTAGAGAAATTTACTCAACAATTCTTTTCAATATAAATTACCAGGTACCTCACCTGGAAAAAATAATTCAAATTATAATATTTTGTCCTTAATAATTTAAATCTATGCATAATGCACAGGAAACAGGAAATATGACAATATGGAGGACAGTGAAGTTTTACATAAAAAATTAATTTTATTATTAACAAATCCACAGAAACGTCGGGTATTACCCCTGAACACTGGGACAGGTAAATGTCAAAATATTGTGCAAAGTAAAGCCTTCCCAAAAAATACCATCACCATTCAGCCTCAAATCAATTCCCAGGCGAAGGCGGGCATCTGAGCTAGTATATATATATATATATATATATATATATATATATATATATATATATATAATTGTAACCTCTGTGTGTACAATGATTTTTTTCTCGAAAATTTTACAATACTTTTTCGTTTTACATGCCATAGACACAATAACTGCAATTTGTGGCTTTGGTGTCTGTTTATTTGTTACCTTTTCACGCATAAAAAGCTGAATCAATTTTATGAAACTTGGTACATATATTACAACTAACCCAAATTAGACTATAGGCAATATAATATTCTGAGACGAACAGAAGTAGGGGTTATAAGGGAGGCCCGAAATTAAAAATTACGATATTTCGTTTCCTATTACTTTTTCAGCAAATATTCATATTTTGAAAGTTGTTTATTTTGTTATTTACAGTAACCTTTGTTATACACACTTTTGCTATATACCGAAGTATAAACAAGATATACTCTAAAAACTATAGTGGGAGTCAACAATTTTATTAGGTAAAAGACTGAACCGAACTCAACAAAATTCGGTATGTAAATTAGCATTTATTCCCTTATGATTATAAGAAGTACCAACATTACTAATAACGAGCAGGAGTGGAAGTTATAAGGGCGACCTGAAATTAAAAATTGCAATATTTTGTTTCCTATTGTTTTTTTTTGTCAAAGATGTACAAACAAAAGTTGTTTATTTGGTATTCAAAGTAACATTTGTTATATACACTTTCGTCGTATACTGAAGAATAAATGAGATATACACTTAAAACTATAACGGGAGTCAACAATTTTATTTGTGCTCATTAAAGTGTTTTTAATATAGGCATATTATGACAAATGATGTTATGTTTTTAGATTTGTATGATAATACCAAGTATGATTTGGACAAGGGAAGTTATAAAATCTCTAGAAACAGTAACTAACATTGGTAAAGAATCAGTAAAACCGCTGTAACAGAAAGATTACAGCTACTTGTCCAACTCGAGAGAAACAGCTTGAAGTTAAATATAAGACGGTCTTAATACTCCTGGAAAATTATGAATCTTGGTTTAGAATCCGACATTGCTTGAGAATAAACTCAGTGTTGAACTGACTAAATGATATCCCTGGTCACACCTTGACTGGAAAAGGGTGGTAATCTAAAGTTAGCCCATACTGAATACTTAGTTGCTAACAGAAAGTGAATGCTAAAATCATTTATACTTTTTTTTAAAACTAAAATGACTACATACACTTTTATTCTTGGTGTCTTCTTAGGAGCATTTTCTCTGGCAGGAGTAAGAGCATTCAAATCCCTCAGTGCCTCATTAATTTGTAAAGATCTAAAAGACATAGAATTTGTTTAATGCTTATGTAGAAAAGGTTCTAATCATATATGCAGCAAAACAATCATATATTTCATAGTATAATAAACACTGTAATAGCAAAAATAAAAAAATACTAGTCAGAATTTGCATTTTCTTTTTACTTTAAGTATTATTAAATTAAACATTATTAAGGGGGGAAATAATGTTGTCATTGCCTTAAAAGGTTATCTCTTTCTTCAATATTTTTTAAACGAAGGAGTTCATAAGCAGAAGGTTCACTGTCACTATCTGAATCATCAGACCATGGTGAATTTTTCTGAGATTTTTTCTTTTGAGGTGGCTTACAGTCCTCATTGTCAGAAGAACTTTCAGCATAATTTACCTCTTCCATCTGAAATGTAAAAAAGTAAATTCTTATAATAATAGTCAATATGACACAGATGCCATCCATGAACAGATAAGGTCAGTTGAGTAGCAAATAGGTAACTACTATATATACATGTACATATAATCTAATATAGTATGTATGCCTGTGTGTATGTGTTTATGTATGTATGTATGTGTGTGTATATATATATATATATATATATATATATATATATATATATGTATGTATATTATATGGTACCTATATGAGAACCTTTAGCAATTAAGTAATAAACGAATTATTTTATCACCTACTCAAGAAAATAATGAATAATTATTCCCCAAATTAATAAATAATGCTTGGATTGTCAATGTCTTAAAGGTTCTATTCTTGATATGAAAGCTTTAGTATTAAATAGAGCATGCTAATGATTAATCTCTTAATCTAAACAAAATTCATTGAGACGGGCAAGATAGAAATATAATCTGCAAAATAAGCACTTTACCTTGCGTTTCATTATAATAGATTTATTTTAGAATTCTAGACAAAAATTGCACTCAAACATAGGCAAATGTAGAAAAAGTAATTAAGCTATTTAGTACTAAACAAATTAAAATAAGAGAAAGCATGAACGTAACATGCCAAGCGAAGAAACCCGCGAATTGGATTGTTGTGGGGCAAAAAAACTTTCCAAAGAGATACGAAAATGTTAGTTACTACAAATATTTGTAAATGTTTGAATAGAAAAAATGCCCAACTATCCAGTTATTAAAACAGATCACAAATTTATTAATTGGAAGTCGAAAAAAGCCATTAGAATAACATTTCCATCCACAGGTACAAATACGGGAATTGACATGTAAACAGAATATCAGGTTGCCATCATAGAATTTACATGAAAGAAGGGATAAACCAAGAAAACAAAATCATTATCCAAAGAAGCATCCTACATAGGGCAGACGATAAATTCCTCATACATAAGCGCTTTGCCATACTCCTTCTAAGGATATAATTAACAGGATTTCTTTATAAATAGAAACTATTGAATTTGTCAAGTGACAATATTATATGAAATTTTCCTGAGTCACTCCATGTTTCCAGTTTACATTTTAATTCTGGCTTACATAGGCTTCTTATTAGTGGAGAATTAGAGAAGCAAACATTGGAGGTACCATCATCAGTTCAGCCTAGTTTATCTAACAACTGAGGGAGTCACTATATTTTTCTATACTCCCATATTGTATTCCCGGCAGTTTGCAGGTTCGGATTTTCCAAAGTGAGTTTCACTTAATTAGAAATACACATCGGTCATTAATTGATGAATAAAATTACAGTTGCATTTGTTCAATTGTTTTATTTTAGCTGTTGTTATTTACTGTCTGTCCAGCCCGGTGGGCTCTTTATTAAGTCAAAGGCAGCGCCCTTTCAGGGGCTTTTACCCTACCCATATCTGTCAGTTTTTGACCAATAGCCCTACTTAGATCCTATTCCCCTCATGTAGAGCACGAAGGACATAGTTGGCGGAATCGGACGCTATGGCTGTTATATGTGGCTACACTGTTAAGGAAGGAAGGTTATTGTATATATAGAGTGTTTTTTTTAGAGGTATAGAACTTTAAATTGCAATAAAACAACGATGGATTATTCGATTGACAAGAATTTTTTTTTATTCGAAAGATAATCTTGTGGCATTACATTTTAAATATGATTTGGATTCAAGTCTTTCACGAGTTGGATTTTGTAAGCACACAAACCAAGATCCTTCCGCAAAATCTTCCAAAAAGTGGATGGACACAGATCCAATTCCTGTGCTCGATGGCGGATGTACTCATTCGCGTCTTCCTCAATGCTACGCTCTACAGTAGCAATAGCTTCTGTACGGACCGTATGGGGTCTCTGGGGATGCGAGTTATCAATAAGAGTAAACGTGGTGCGAAAACGTTCCATGGTTAATCGAATTAACTGCTCAGATGGACGATTTTGTCGACGATAAAATGGACGTAGTGCGCGATACGTATTCCGCACAGAACCATTATTTTCGAAATAAAATTGCACTATTTGCAAGCGTTGTTCAGGCGTGAGTGCCACTACTTTTTGGGAGATTCAAATTTCAGAGGATGCCGTTTGGATTAAGGTCGGCACCAGAAATTTTTCAGAGCCAGATATCCAGGTTGTTCGGGGATATTCCTGGCGTCTGTGTATATTTTGACGACTTGTTGGTGTCGGGAGTTTCAGAGCAAGAACATGATCAAGCCCTCCAACAAGTAATGGATAGAGCTCGGAAATATGTTCGATTTAATAGCTGGAAGATACAATTTAAGTGGAAATCTGTCAAGTATCTTGGACAAATATTTTCTAGTGAAGGAATTGCTATTGATGATAGGTATGTAGAGGCTATTAGAGAGTTGCCAGAACCAAAAAACAAAGGAGACGTTTTAAGAGTCTTGGGTTTAATTAAATATGTCTCAAAGTTCATACCAAATTTGTCGGAAAGGTCGGCTCCATTAAGGAATCTTACTAAAAATGATAGTAGGTGGAAGTGGGACAACGAAGAGAAGGAATCGTTTCAGGCACTTAAGGATGCTATTCTTGGCGCTCCAGTTTTAGCCTACTTTGACTCTAATAAGTTGTCTGAAATGCATGTAGATGCCTCAAATAGTGGATTAGGAGCATGTCTATTTCAAGTAGGGCGCCCTGTTGCATTTGCGTCCAGGTCTCTTTCGGTTACAGAACAAAAGTAAGCCATCATAGAAAAAGAGCTTTTGGCTGTACACTTTGGTGCTACAAAATTTCATCAGTTTTTAAATGGAAATAAAGTTGTTGTGAAAACAGACCACAAACCACTAGTAAAAATTCTTAAGAAGGATATCAGCAATCTTAGTCCCCGGTTACAGCGTATCAGGCTAAAATTACTTAATTATGATTTCGACATACATTATATTACTGGTCGAGAAATGCTTATACCTGATGCACTTTCTCGGTTACAGTTAGACTCTTATGAGCCAGCAAGTGACATTGAATTTGTGGTTCATGTCTTTATGAAATCACTGCCTATTTCAATCAGGCAGAGGGAAAGAATTGTAAAGGCCATGGAAAATGATCGAATTATGGTGAAACTAAAGAAATACATTCAAACGGGTTGGCCGAGAAAGCTACACGGGGAATTAGCACTCTATCCTCACGATGAAGTGACTGTATGTGAAGATCTGGTAGTTTGGCAGAATAGAATTGTGGTGCCAGCCAGTTCGAGGCCGGAGATGCTAGCAATTCTGCACTCCAGTCACTCTGGTATTGAAAAATCGAAAGAGAGAGCTAAATAAACAATAATATGGCCCCAAATAAATATGGACATTGAGCATTTCATCAAAAATTGTCCTAGTTGCCAGAAGTTTGCAAGAAAAAATATTAAGGAGCCCTTAAAGAGCCATCCATTGCCCATAAGACCGTGGCAGAGGGTGTTATTGGACATTCTGACCCATGAGTCTGACCCGTGATTACCTGGTTCTGGTTGATTCATATTCTAACTGGATTGAGCTTGTGAGCATGAAAACAAAATCGGCTCAAGTAGTCATCCAAATTTTAAAATCTATTTTCTCAAAGTTTGGTATTCCAGAGGTAATGGTCTGCGACAATGTAACGTTCGCTTCAGCAGAACTACAAGGTTTCTCCAATGATTACTGCTTTGACATTGTCAATCATGCGTAGTCCAACTCTTTCGCTGAAAAAGGTGTGGGAATAATTAAAAACATATTGAAGGAGACTGCAGATGGGAAAGAGGATCTATATATGGCTCTTCTTGAGTATAGGAATACTCCACTAAAGCATTTACGAGTGTCCCCAGCACAGCTGTTGATGAATCGGGTGTGCCGCACTAAATTACCTTCTGTAGCTGATACGCTGATGCCCCATGTGAATGCTGACATACCAGCTAAGTTGGAAGAAAAACGTGCAATTGCCAAGAGCTATTATGATCGGAGTGCTAAAGAGCTCAAGGAATTCAGTCCTGGAGATCTCGTATCCATCCAGTACCCAAAAGTCGACTACTGGCATCGAGGGAGAATTCTTCAAAAACATGTTGCGCCAAGATCGTACATAGTGGAGGACCTTGATACTGGCAGAGTGGTCAGGCGGAATAGAGTACATCTTCGCCTGGCGTCGTTTCAGGTAGATGAGGGTACTGGAAATGCTACAAATATTGTTGCACCAGCGTCAAGACCTAAGAGGTGCAGGAGAGTGCCAGCAAGGCTCAAAGATTGAAAAGAGAGAAGTTGTTATATGTGACTACACTGTTAAGGAAGGAAGGTTATAGTATATATAAGTGGAAGGAACCGGATGTATGTTATGTGTAGTACTATGTTCATGTATAGTTTATCTTGGGTTCTATAACCATAATAGTAAACAGAATTTATATAAGATTTGTGTATGTTATTACCAGGACTAATTATTAAAACAATGGCTTTTATGGGGAAAATACACTGGTGTAAATAAAGGATGGCTGGAGATTTCCAACAAGTAAGAAGTGTTCCTCTCTACCGAAACGTATTGCTCTAAACATACTTTTTAATATGAATTGCGTCATCAGCTACAGATTTCTACCTCTTTGTATGTTTTTGGTGGCTGGAGGTTTTGGAGCTATAAATGCCATTCTTTACAAATGGGTATAAAATCTCGTTTCAAAAAGAGTTTCACTGTCCATAAGAATTGTTTGTAGATATAAATGAGAAGAACAAATTCTATGAGTGAGATAGTTGAAGTGCTTGTTGGGCCGTCCTTGCCGCAGCTGATTTCAGCCCATTTTTATTTTGCATTAAAAAAAAAAAAAAGAAATCTAAATGCGTAAGGGGGATTTTAAACAGACCCGCTTGATCAAGGCCTTTCCCAATTTTTTTATACGTATCCCTGGAATTCCTTAAACTTATGGTGGATTTGAACAAATTAGAGCATAACTTTTACATTTTGTTTTCTTACCAAATGTTCCATGTTATGCCAATAAAAATTTTAGTCATTTCTAAATGAGTCTGGAAGATTTCTTTAAGCATGTTTTAGTGCATGGATCTTGGAAAGAAAACCCAGTAGAAAAAGTTAGACATAAACGAGGGTGTTTTCACATTATTATGGATTAACTTGGAGATGATGTAAAATACAGGAGATAGCCGTGTTTGTTCGGATCTAGTATACAATTGTTTATTTATCTACCCTGATCTGTATCATTCGTTAATCCTTAAATGTTTATCAGGAAGAGTTTTGATTCAGCAATTGCTCAATCAGTTATCACATTTCTTTTAAACCATAGGCAAATCACCTTCGATGTGGTGTCCATGAATAAATAATAATAAAAATGTTTTGAACCAATGCCTGTGACATTCTTTTGCTATAGCTGTGATATTGAAATCAAGGAATTAATACAGCTACTGCTACTCAGAAAATATGTGAAGTGGATGTCAAGGAAGTGGTTTGAATGAATGGTGAATCACCTTAGATGAAAGGTGAACCCCATCAGGTTTGAAGATGAATCACTTTCTGGGAGCTCATCAGAGTGAGACATAGAGGAAACAGAAGGGGCAGTTAATGAAAATCTGTCAACCAGTACTCTCCAACTGTGGACTATTCTTGGGTCTACTAGGGAAACCATACTCAAGCATCTTAAATCCCTTGAAAGAGAACTCTTAGCAGGCCATTTCCTACTTTCCGTCGCCCAAGGATAGTGTCAGGTAAACTATCCTCAACAACTGTTCATCAGTTTTAAAGACGCTCGGATTTAGCAGATTTCCCCGAAGGGGAATCAGCTATTGAGTCTGTAACAGCTGGGCCCCGTTGCCCCTGGTTACCACTTAACCTAACACTGATAACAAAAGTTCAGACAGTCAGTTGCTTGTGTACCACCATGAGGAGACCTCTGTTTGTATTATTCTAAAGTTCTTTTATTATTTTTGTGAGAGTTATGAAAATACAGTAACCTATTATTTGGAATCAAGACTTCATTTATTTATAGGGAACACTCCCCTATAAGTCGTACTCATGATGCGATTTTCGAAAAATTTCTTCAAATGTACATCGATCCTACCCAGGAGATGACGAAAATGAAGTCCGTTCAAAATTATATATATATATATATATATATATATATATATATGTATATATAGGCTAAAGTACATTTTAGTCCCCCCCCCTAGCCGCCATCTTGTTACGTCACTGTCCGACATCTTGTTTCTTGCTTGTTTTTAGGATCCAACAAATTAGGTGAGTTAACAAAATTTAAGTTAAAATTACCCCCCACCCTCCAACCCTGGTTTTAACCGCCGATGGCGTATTTTGGAAATTTTAAAGTGTTAAAAAAGATAAAGTAAGAAAAACAAAACCCCCACCCTAGGTGTTAGAAAAACAAGATGGCCGCCATCATCATCGTGCGCCATCAAGGGGGGGACTAAAATGCACTTTCACCATATATATACAGGGTGTCCCCAAACCAAACGGCCAAACTTTAGGGATCGATAGAGGATCGAAAAACTAAAACAAAAAGTCCTCTGGCATATGCCTCGTTTTCGCTTCGTTTTCGAGAAAATCACAAAAAACTAAAAATAGTTGTGCAAAAACTAGTTAAGGCCAATGGAAGAGCGGATTTTATTCCTTGAATGAATTTTAGCAATAAATGTTATTCTAATACAATTATTGTATTCTAATCTTAAACTTATAACGTCCTAAAATCCCACCCTGGCTAGAAAAGGGTGGTAACCTGTAGATAACCCGTCCCGATTAGCCTAAGTTGCAAAAAGTGGACGCAATAAATAATAATAATAATAATAATAATCTTAAACTAACAGAAAGGTAATTGAAAAAAAAAATATTTTTTATTAAGAAAAAATAATAAATACTTTTTTATTCAAATATTCATAGTATAAAAAAAAATTACCTATTTAAAGTAGATAACATTATGAACAATAACTGAAGATTAAAACATAAAAAAAGATTAAAAATTTAGAAAATTAATAAAATAATTAAATATTCTTACTTGGAAAACATAAATGTTTCAGTTTTTATATGGGTCTACCTTAGTGAGAAAAAAAACCCTGAAAATTTTGAAGGTTTTACCTTCTCTAAAATTACATCGTTAATTTCTAAAGCGTCAACGTAAATGTTGTTCGAAGTGCTGGCCTCTCGCTGCAATACACGCATCACATCGCGTACTCACAGATCGCACTGCATCCAAACATTGTTCTGCGGTGAGCTGGTTGCAAACCATTCTGATGCGCTCGATGAGGTCATCCCTTGTGCGGACGGGCTCTTGGTAGACATTTTCTTTCACGTATCCCCACACGAAGAAATCTAGTGCCGTGAGGCCCGGTGCCCGCACGTGTAAAAGTCGCTTCGTCCGTCCAGATTACTTTCGAACTTAAGTTTACATTGTTTTGCAACTGTTCTTTGTACCAATTACAAAAATTTAATCGGCGGGGATAATCAGCGGGTAGGCGGAGGGAGAGGATACTGAGGCACTTCAATACCAACCCAGGCACAAGCGTCCGGAGAGCTGCTTCAGTTGTAAGCATACCAAAGACAACCATTTGGCGCACATTAAGGCCTGACCGCAGGCATGCTTACCATGTACAAAATTTAATACCCGCTGATTATCCCCGCCGATTAAATTTTTGTAATTGGTACAAAGAACAATTGCAAAACGATGTAAACTTAAGTTCGAATGTAATCTGGACGGACGAAGCGACTTTTACACGTGCGGGCATATTCAATCAAAGAAACTACCACCTTTGGGCACATGAAAATCCCCGCGCTGTTAGAGAATTTCACTACCAGCATGAGTTTTCTGTAAACGTGTGGGTCGGTCTTTGTTATAATCGCATAATAAGTCCCGTATTTTTACCTGCTCGACTTCACGTTGAAAGTTATCATCTATTCCTGGAGAATGACTTACGGGCACTTTTGGAAGATATCCCTTAAAAACCTTCAAACTTTTCAGGGGTTTTTTTCTCACTAAGGTAGACCTATATAAAAACTGAAACATTTATGTTTTCCAAGTAAGAATATTTAATTATTTTATTAATTTTCTAAATTTTTAATCTTTTTTTATTTTTTAATCTTCAGTTATTGTTCATAATGTTATCTACTTTATATAGGTAATTTTTTTTATACTATGAATATTTGAATAAAAAAGTATTTATTATTTTTTCTTAATAAAAAATAATTTTTTTTTCAATTACCTTTCTGTTAGTATAAGATTAGAATACAATAATTGTATTGGAATAACATTTATTGCTAAAATTCATGCAAGGAATAAAATCCGCTCTTCCATTGGCCTTAACTAGTTTTTGCTCAACTATTTTTAGTTTTTTTGTGATTTTCTCGAAAACGAAGCGAAAACGAGGCATATGCCAGAGGACTTTTTGTTTTAGTTTTTCGATCCTCTATCGATCTCTAAAGTTTGGCCGTTTGGTTTGGGGACACCCTGTATATATATTTGTCTGTTAACGCTCTAGCGGTCGCAATTTTTGTTTGATCGTTACCAAACTTCATATTTAAGCGTTTTGTGTAAAAAGAAAGATTAAGGTCGTTAATGGCTGAAATCGGACCTTTTGGAGGGGGGATTTTTGAAAATTCGAAATATCTCCGTTATTGGGCATCGGATCGAAAAATTGTATAGAACCAATCTTATTGCAAATTAAATTTTCTATAAATATTGTTCTATACATTTATTCTGTATCTTGATATTAACCGAGATATTTGCATTTGTATTGTGCGTGGTCGGCACGAGACGGCTATGTTCGGGACTATCCACCAAGAGCTAGTGCGGCCGTTTCTGTAAGTATTCGTCCTTCGTGAATAGGTCTAGATATACCTTCCTACTAATGTTATTATTAGGCAGATTTCTCTATTGTAAAAGTTTACGTGGGAAATCTGCTTAGTTATGCAGCCCCTGCATGACGGACTTTTTTAATATAAAGCCACTCGTGACAAGAAAAGGATCTTTTGGACCCTGGCCATATACTTTGAACTTCTTCCTAAAAGTCATGTTATAAATGCAAAACTTCACTTTCAGCAACTGGAAATGGTGTATTTAGTTATGGTTATAAATATCATGGACCAGGTTAATCAGAATAGACTTCTTCAAGACAATGCTCCTCCTAATAACCCTAGAATAACTCTTAATAAAATAAATATGAACTTGTTCTAAAATTTCTATCACATCCTGCATTCAGCCCTGACCCTAGCTACCTGTGACTTGGAGGTTGCTTTAAGTTTTAAGTTAGGGGGGGGGGGGATTTTTGGATTGCTTATGCCAGTTTTACTAATGGTAAGGTCTTCCCAGGAAAAACTTTCCTATTAGTGACTTGAACTTCATTGGTGCTCTTACAGCATTGTCTTTTTTTAACCATTTGTGACCAAGCAGAGATTTAGTGGAGTTTTTATTTATTTCAAAAGAAATATTTTTAGGGTTACATAATGTAAGAAACATACCAACAATTTTTTTTTTGTACAGCCATTATGGCGGTAGCAAATGTTGCGCTTACGCAACATTGGCTTGTTGAGTATAATATAATCACATATATATTTTTTATTTGTTATTAAGGTGATACATTTATAAGGGCTTAAGTTCTACTCTTTCACAACTTTTTTTTACATTGTTTGAATCATTCACTTTCAAACCAAGGCTAAACAAAAAATGCAAATATAATAAATATTCAATGTTTATTTCTGGAATGCTTTAAAACAATCTGGGTTTCATTTAACATTATATCGCTCACACCTATAAATAGTCTGGCTTTTACACACAACATCCTTGTCGTGACATTTCCCTGACCATCATATGTCCGATCTCGTCCTCTTTCATTTCATCTAACACTGAATTTACAGCAAGTCTTCTTTTTCTTGGTTGATCATAGATAGATCTGAATATGTCATCCATGAACTCAAATTTCAAGAAGTTCCTTGCAATATAGGACTTAAAATAAAGCAAGGGTATCTTAGTTTCATTTATTACATAGTAAATTTTCCAAACATTTATTGCAGCACAGTCAACCATGTTATGAATAGAGGCCACAATCTTTTTTTTCCCACGAATTTTTATTCTGTAGTTTGTAACTCCATTGTCGTGTACCAGGTGTGTAAATATGAAACCGGAATCCTCAAACAAATTGCTTTTGTTTACATCTGATAAAGAGTTCCAACTCAGACCTACGTTAGTTTCATTCTAAAACCGTGTGTTTACTGATGTCGAAAATGTCCAGTTTTGAGCCAACAAATTACGATTTGCAGACAGCATTAATTTTCTGTTTTCATCTCAAAAAAACTGCTGCAGAATCATATCGTATGCTTGTCGAAGCTTACGGTGAGCGTGCCTTAGGGAAGTCACAATGTTTTGAATGGTTCAAAAAATTTAAAAATGGTGATTTCGATGTCAGAAACGAAGAACGTGGAAGACCACCCAAAAAGTTTGAAGATGCCGATTTGGAAGCTTTGTTGGATGAGGACAACACTCAAACGGAACAACAACTTGCAGATCAATTAAATGTAACAAGAGAAGCTATCTCTATTCATTTGAAAGCTATGGGAAAGATCCAGAAGGTCGGAAAATGGGTACCTCACCAACTGAATGACAGACAGCAGGAAGCTCGAAAAACTACTTGCCAAATTTTGCTTGCCAGGTACAAAAGAAAATCATTTCTTCATCGAATAGTGACTGGTGATGAAAAGTGGATTTACTTTGAGAATCCTAAGCGTATGAAATCATGGTTAACTCCAGGTGAACCATCGACATCCACTGCAAAGCCAAACCGCTTCGGACAGAAGACAATGCTTTGTGTCTGGTGGGATCAGAAGGGTGTAATCTATTATGAGCTCTTAAAACCTAAAGAAACGGTTAATACAGAACGCTACCAACAACAGATGATCAATTTGAATCAAGCGTTGCTCCAAAAACGACCAATATATCAAGAAAGAAGGCACAAAGTGATCTTGCTCCATGACAACGCCCTATCTCACTCGGAAAAACGGACGAAGGAAACCATCCAGGCGTTTGGTTGGGAAATTCTTCCACATGCGGCTTACTCACCAGACCTGGCTCCGTCTGATTATTACCGGTTGGCATCTATGGGACATGCACTAGCTGAACAGCGCTTCACTTCTTACGAAGATGTAAGGAAATGGCTTAGTCCTTGGTTTGACTCCAAAGAGGAAGAATTCTTTTGGCGGGGAATTCACAAATTGCCAGAGAGATGGGAAAAGTGTGTAGATACCGAAGGCCAGTACTTTGAATAAAATCGTATGTATTAGTTTTACACAATAAATGCATATTTTTTATTAAAAAATTCCGGTTTCATATTTACACACCTGGTATAGCCACTCCTCCCATGAATCTGTTGTATTGACGAATTATATTAAGTTGGGTTACAACCGTTTTCTATTGTAGCATTTTGTATTTATTATTGGCTCCAGGCCAAACTTATGGCTTGCTACTGTGACTTCAGAGTTAACGTTCCACCTAACTTCGAATGGCCAATGATGCATTTATGCCACATTAAAGAAAAAGATCATTGTAAAAACAGGTGTGGGGGTTATAAGGGAGGTCTGAAGTTAAAAATAGTGATTTTTCTTTTCGTATTGCTTTTTCAGCAAATATGCACATAAGTTTTGTATTTTGTTATTTAGAGTAACATTTGTCGTATACTGAAGTATAAATGAGTTATACACTAAAAACTACAGCGGGAGTCAATTTTATTTGGCACAAAAGGCTCAAACAAAACTCTGAATGTGAATTAGTACTAACTCCTCCATGATAATAAGCAGTATAAACATTTCTAGGGACGAGCATGAGTGGGGGTTGTAGGGAGGCTTGAAATAAAAATTCATAATATTTCATTTTCTATTTGTTTTTCGGCAAACGTGCATATAACAAAAGTTGTTTACTTTATTATTTAGGGTAACTTTTGATTTATACATTTTTTCGTATAACATTGTATGAAGCAAGTAATTTGTGTAGAAATATTGATATGCTCAATATTTCTTTCCAATATGAACTATCAGGTACCTCGCCTGGATAAATTAATTCCAATCTATGTTAATATTTTATCCTTAATAATTCAAATCTATGTTATTTGTTTAACGCCAGTAACTGATTCCAACAAGGAAAGTATATGCCCCCTCCCCTCCCTTCTCTTCTCCCAAACATTAATTCATGAGAAACAAATAACTTTATTATTAACAAATCCACAGCAATTGATTAGGTATAAACCCTAAACACGGGTACAGGGAAATATCAAAATATTGTGCAAAGTAAAGCCTTGCTAAAAAAATACTATCATCATTCAGCCTGAAATGAATTTCCGGGCAAAGCCGGGTAGCTTAGCTAGTGTTGTTATATAAATTTTATTTATATCTTGAATATTAATCAAGATATTTGGATTGTTTAGTTTTCAGCCACCAGTCAACCCCCACTCCTACTCATTTCATATTAACAACGAGCTGTTATATCACGAGCCACTTTATATGAAACTTTTCAAAATCACATTAGGAGCAGAGCCTAAAAATAGTTCCCTTAGGGGAAATTTGAAAAAGAAAAAAAATGAGGTTTTTTGAAACAAATAAAATGTAAGTAATTCTAAATATTTATAAAGAAATTAAATGGATGATTAAAGAGACTATAAAACATAATTTAGAATATTTTATTATTATTAAATGTAATTGTATAAAGTTTTTTGTAATTAAAAAATAAACTATTTTTTTTGTTTTTTCTTTTCAGCTTCTTCTTCCTTTTCTTTCTCTACCTGAGTAACATATTTGTCAATAGTTTCCAAATCCAGCATCTGGAACAATTAATATTTAATTATTAATCACACTTAAAGTCTAGGTATGAAACGAGTAAAAATAAAACTCACTGGCTAACATCTAATATATCTATTTTGTACCTTTTATGATAATTGTTTTTGTACATTAATGATTGGTAAGATAATTATGTTATATGCAGTTTAAATATTAACTTTCCACGTAAGTGATACAAATAAAAAGTGTATATATTTTAATACCGTTAAGGACTGCCCTCTTCTCATCACTGCAATTTCTAAGTTTTTATTTCCTGATTGAACAACTTCAAGCAGAGCTTTTACTGCAAACCTCACCACCTCTTCTTCTGAGCTCATATCAGCAGCTTCATAATTTTTTTCCAAAAACTCTCTTACTGTTTTTGCTCCTCGGCCAGTAGCATTAGCCTAAACAAATAATACATACATATATTGCCAACAATGTTCGAACATTGTAATAATAAAAAATTATTCCCATTTAAAAATTAAATGAGTTTGTGCATGATGAGACATTGAAGCAATGAACGCAAAAAATGTAGAGTTTAATAAAGTGAATTAAGGAGAATTGTATTTCTATATATTATGTCCCTGTACAAGTGATATGAGATCGTAAAAATTAAATTTATGAAGAGAATATTCCTAACAGACAGAGAATTCAGACATAACGGCTGTAATTTTTATATTAAAACATAAACATTATTTTTGTATAGGAGCAACTCAATTTAACGGGTAGTTCTAATGTAACCAGTTATGTTACAAGAGTTAACCAGTTAAGTACAACAGTTATGTACAATAGTTTTTAAGTATCTTTAGTCTTGCACCTGTATTTTTTAGGCCTGAAGAAGAGAAAATAATTATTCACGAAATATTGGAATGAACTAAGATTTTTTTCATCAACACTGGCCAAAACCCCAAAAAACAACAACACATATATATATATATATATATATATATACACACACACATATATATATATATATATATATATATATATATATATATATATATATATATATACACACACACACACACACCGTATTTGCTCACGTACGACACGCACCCAACTCGTTTATACTTCGTTATACAACAAAAGTTACTCTAAATAACAAAATAAACACCTTCTGTTATTTGCATGTATGCCACAAAACCTATACGAAATGAAATATCACAAGTTTTCATTATAGGCTCGCCGCTAGAAAAGACAATGAAGGTTATTGTGATAGAGGCTTCATGCTAATTCACATACCGTGTTTTGTTCAGTTCTGGGTGGGTGTTGTGCCCAAAAACGTTTTTGACTCCTGCTATAGTTTTTAGCACATTCTTGTTTATACTTCGCTATACAACAAAAGTGTAAATAACAAAAGTTGCTCAAAATAAACACCATAAGTTATATGCATGTTTGCCCAAAACCCAATAGAAAGCGAAATATCACTTTTTTTTAATTTCAGGCTTCCCTTATAACCCCCACTCCTGTTCATTCCTAAAAATATTAAGACAGCTTTTAATCAAAGAGCATTAATACTAACCCACATACGGAGTTAAATTGGGTTAGGATTTGTCTTTTATGTCCTTTAAAATTGTTCACGCACACAAGAGTTTTTAGACTATATCTCCTTTATACTTTGGTATACTATGAAAGTGTATATAACAAAAGCTACTTTGAATATCAAATGAACAACTTTTGTTACGTGCATATTTGCCGAAAAACCAATAGACAACGAAATATCGGTATTTTTAATTTTAGGCCCCCTTATAATATCAATCATAAAATTCACTTACCCCCTCCCCCCAAATTTCCGGAACTTGTACATATATTAAAACGATCCTTTAAAATGTTAAAATATTGTGTATAACTCATATTAACTTAAAATTGTAAGTGCTATATTGCATTAGCAAATTTCCTTGGAAGTGGTAAATGTAGTAGGAGATTCGCTGGGAACCCCAGTTGGTTGGAGATGGGAGTGTTAATAATAATATATTTGCTCAATAGCCCACAAAGATTATGATCTATTTCAGTCCACTCACTATCACTGAACTTCAACTACATGAAACTATTATAGCTAACAAATTCTCATAAGTCGACTAACAACAGCTTTGCAAAGTGCGTAACAGTTGGGGAGGCTAAAGTTGATTTTTTTTAAAGTTATTAATGTTAATATTTAACACTTCCTTGACATATCCCAAGCTTTTGATAAAGTGTGGCACCAAGGTTTATTGTCCAAGCTAAAAAATACACTCCCATTCACATACTACCTCATCCTCAAATCATATCTTTCCGACAGACATTTCCAAGTTTCATTTGGTTCCTCAGTCTCATCCTTATTCCCCCAGCTGGCAGGTGTATCACAGGGGGGTATCCTAAGTCCTTTCTTATTCCTTACCTATACTGCCGACATCCCATCACATCCCGAAACTTCCCTTCTCACGTATGCAGATGATACAGCAATCTTGACGTCCAACTCAGACCCAAATATGGCATCTGCATCTTTACAAGAGCACCTAGCTCTGCTAGAATCATGGCTGACTCAATGGAGGATCAAGGTCAACAACAGCAAATCAAGCCATGTAACATTTACCCTCCGGCGTTCCATTTGCCCTCCAGTTGCACTCAATAGCGCACTAATTCCCCCAAAATCACAAATTAGGTATCTAGGACTCACATTAGACAAGCAACTAACTTGGAAACCTCACATCATAATAAAACAACAAGAAGTGAACCGATGGTACAGACTTCTACTAAGACTACTTGACAATAAATCTAAACTATCACTACGCAACAAACGACTGATTTATACGACAGTACTCAGACCAATATGGACATACGGACTTGAACTTTGGGGTTCCACTAAACCTTCAAATTCCTACAAAATCCAAACCCTCCAATCCAGAATTCTCCGCAAAATTACAGATTCCCCATTTTATGTATCCAATTTAACTCTCCATAACGACCTCAACATTCCTTTTGTCCATGCCCTCGCAAAATCCCGATATCAGAAATTCCACTCTCTCCTTCCCGCACATCCTAATCCTCTAGTCGAATCTCTTTTATCTACCCATATTCCAGAAAACCCAAGACGACGACTGAAGCGTAAGTGGCCAAGAGATCTTGTGTAGTGCTCAGAATAACTCCATTTAGTACCAGCCAATGTTCCCTCCAATGTGGGTATTGTCAATGGACAACTTCCCACCTCAAGTGAATAATCAAGCCAATTGTTATATCATTCACATCATTTACTTGTAATATGTATATATGTTGTTGCAAATAAACGAATAAATATTTAAAAAAAAATATATATTTAACAGGTTTAAAGAATTGAATTTTGAATTAAAATTAAAGCTTTAATTAGTTTAAACATAAATACCTTCCACTCGTAATATATCCCTGATGGTTCAGTTTGATACAAATGTGGGGAACCATCTAAATCAAACCCTCCAATAAGGCAAGAAATTCCAAACGGACGTCTGCCATTGCTTTGTGTATATTTCTGCTTCAAACCTAGATAAAAATAGAAATAATAAATTATATGGACATTTGTGTAAGTGTTTAGTTTCGCTTATAAATTAATAAATTTTACAGCAGTAAAATTAATGTTTATTTGAAATCAAATGTAGAATATCTAACAAAAAACATTAATGAATGAGTGATCTCGTGATCATAATGAGTAGCATAACTACTCTTGTTTATGGCTCTCTTATGCCTGAAACTGCTAAGCTTCATATAAATGAGTTTAGATGAAGAATAAAATTGATGATTTGTTCTAGTCATATGTTCAGCATTCTGTAGGAATAGCAGAACAATCTAAAAAATGGAAATTTTTATTAAATAACATTGATATATGAAAAAAATCCAAGTTCTAAATATATGAAATGGTCCTTAAGGCACTGTTGAACCATTTCCTACTATAGTACATTAACATTTACCCCCAAAACAACTAAATCAGTTTTCAGTGGAGTGAATTTAGTCAGAAGTGGACAGTGGGAAAATAAGAACATTTCAGAAGATGAATATTATATTATGTCAATATACATAATATGCATTTTTGATTTTATGTGAAGAATTATACTTCCATTTGTCATGCAGTTTGCTTTTAATTAATTGATTTATTTTTTGCTCGTTAGATCTTAAAGTAATTAAAATAAAATATGATCAACTTAGTATAAAAAAATTTCCTAGGAAAATTTTGTTTTCTTTTTTTTAAATATATATAATGATACAATCATTTTATAAACCTATAATTTAGTTTACCCAAACAAACAATATCTTACATCAAATATTCCAGAATATTCATACAATTAAAGTAAAAGATAAATGTTATAAGGTACTTTTTATTATTAAAAAACAAATAAATATGAAAAAATTATAATAACCGCCCTGGGCAATAGAAGTTTATTTAGTGACGGACTCATTAAATAAACTCCTTGGACCCACCCTGGCTAGAAAAGGGTGGTAACCTGTAGACAACCCGTCCCAATTAGCCATTGTAGCATTAAGTAGACGTAAATAATAATGAACAAAAAACTAAACAAAAAAGTCTGTCACGCAGGGGCTGCGTAAACTAAGCAGATTTCCCACGAGAAGTTTTACAATAGAGAAATCTGCCTAATAACAACTGTAGTAGTAAGAAACCTCTAAACCCAAAACATTATTTAGGGCGTAATAACCCAGTAGTTTCTAGACCCAAAAAACAGTTAACCTAACCTCTAAACCTATTCACGAGGGACGAATAGTTATAGAAACGGCTGCCAGAGCTCTCGGTGGAAAGTTCGAACATAGCCTACTGGTGACCACACGCAGAATACAAATGCAAATATCTCGGTTAATATTCAAGATACAGAATAAATGTATAGAACAATATTTATAGTAAATTTAATTTGCAATAAGATTTATTCTATACAATTTTTCGATCCGACCATAATAACGGAGATGTTTTGAATTTTCAAAAATCCCACCCTCTAACCCCCCCCTCCCACTGGTCCGATTTCAGCCATTAACGAACTTGATCTTCCTTTTTACATAAAACGATTAAATTCCGAGTTTGGTAAAGATCAAACAAAAATTGCGACCGCTAGAGCGTTCACAGACACATATATATATATATATATATATATATATATAATTTTGAACGGACCTCATTTTCGTCATCTCCTGGGTAGGATCAAAGGACATTTGAAGAAATTTTTCGAAACTCGCATCATGAGTACGACCTCAATAGCTGATTTCCCTTAAGGGAAATCTGCTAAAACAAATTACAGATATAACTTTAAGTGTGGGAGAGTAAGGGGGAGATGAAGAAAATAAGGAAAACATTCAGAATAGGAATTAGTGAGCCCAGATTCTAGCAAAGGATTAGTATTGAGAAGGTTTCTCCCTCCCCAGGACTCTCCTATCTCTCGGACCAATCACACTACTACCAGTTAAAGGGTTAATAGAAGGAAACAAAAAGTAAATTTACAAGACAAAATACCTGGTTGACATTTTCTTTGTTGATACAGGAGAAATCTCTTAAATGACTACTAATGTTATTGAATCTCAAATGAATATTTTAAAGGATACATTAATCTTAAAAAATAATGAAGTCAATAAATTAAAAAATATATTCTACTGGACTTACTGGCAATATATCGTGTAATGTACTCTACAGTTACAGGATCCTCAACAGTTAGTTTGTGGGATTGACATTCAATTTGTGCTCTATTAATCAATATTCTAGCATCAGCTGTCAAGCCTAGAAAAAAATAAAAGAATAATTGTTAAAAATATAAAGGCTGAGAGACTATTTAATAACTTACCGATATTGCAAAAAAAAAAAAAAAATAAAATAAGTGATATCAGTCAAAATCTGACAGCTACCCTGGAAATGAGAGAAACCTGCCTTAATAAAATAAAATTCTGCAGCCTGCTCCAATACCAGCAAGAAGAAAGTTAGGCCCAGGGAACGATGGCTTAATGAAAACTTTTAGAGGTTTTTCTTAGGGCAAATGAGCTATTGAAGTTGCTCACAAGACAAAACTACGCAAAAAATCTTTGCAAATCATAATAAATGAGTGGCAAAAATAAAATCACTTTGAATTTTAATTTATTTATATAATATAAATAAAATCTTTCAAAGGCTTCTAAAATAAAAATACCTAATTAGAGCAATCCTAGTGAAATTAGAGAAAATGAATGTCTCAAAGCCACTGCATAAAATAAACATTCGATTTCAATAACTACAATCATCACATATTTTGTTTAATTACAATACTAGAATTGAAAATCAATATAGATTGTACAACTACTCTTCTCTGAAAGGTCTAAACATGAAATATATTTTAAATTTATGTTAAAAAGTCCATCATGCAAGGGCGGCTTAAACTAAGCAGATTTCCCACATGCTCATATAATACACTTTTAATATCATATTATAACATATTCCCTACTTCTGTGTATAAAAACAGTTAGGATGGGGGATATTACTGAAGCCTGAAAACAAGAAAGTATGAAAAACTCGCTGAACACTTTAGTTATGAAAAACTGCATAGAGCAACAATTGTAGAACATCAATAGTTAAACAAGATTGGTCTTATAACATATTACGATCTGATTCATAATAAATAAAATATTTAGAATTTTCGAATCAACCCCCTAAATACCTATTCATCTAGGTCCGACTTCAGACAATAACAAATATGATCTTTAGTCTTTAGATCTTCATGAATCGGTTAAATATCGAGTATGGTATAGATCAAGTGAACATTTTTGAAACAAAAATGTAAACTCTTAATTGATGACGTTATCACACAAAAAAATTGCATAAATCACCTTGAAAACAATATTTTGTATTAAAGCTCAGAATAAATTTGTTCATGATATAACTTAAGGGAAATCTGGTAAAAGTTAAGGAAAAAACAATGAAAGGAGTGTTTTATAAGGAAACTGCAGATAACGTAATACAAGGACAAAGGAAAGTAAAATTGGCATTTTAATTTAAAAAATGGTTAACTAGAAAATTTGAGAATAAATATTCCCATGTAACTAAAATTGACAGTCTATATTAGATCATATTTAGCTATTTAACAAGTTATTGTTTTTATTCGTAAACATCCACTTTATGGTACTAAGGATTTTATAAATTGAGTTTGTCACTAAATAAATCCAAACACCTATGCCTGAAATGAACCAACGACTCTAGGTTTACCAAATTCAAGAAAGCCAACCACCTTAACTCACAACTAAACCGATCCCTAATCATTAAATATTTAAGCTAAATAATTTATTAAAGAGTGAGATTTTAAAAATGAAACCAAATTTCATTAAGCTAATTCAACTTTCAGGATATTAAAATGCTGTTTCTTAATATATTGGATTTCGCAGGTAGCAAATTTTGGAATATGACTGCTGATAATAAAGGTCATATCCCATTCTGGTTTAATATGACCAAATTGATAGAGTAACTTACCAGCAAATGCCATAACTATGTGGTCATCCAGTAAACAGATTTTCCTGACAGTCCTTTCTTCTTGGAGCTTTGCAACTGATTTCTTTTCAACACCAAGAACCACCACATCCTTCCCCCTAACTCCAACCTGAATAAAAATGTATAACGTTTTCACTATGGAAATTATAGCATGTATGTTTTCTTAATATCTTAACATTTACCGCAGTAGAGCCTTTTCTAACTGCTTCCTGAGCGTATTCTACTTGAAGGAGATGGCCATCAGGAGAAAATACAGTAATAGCACGATCGTACCTAGCAGTGCCCATGGTTAAATGAAGAATAGAAAATCAAAACTGCTAATCAAAACAAGTATAGGAAGATTATAAGGCGAAATTCAAAGGCGAGACTGCAAGTCAGGGAGTTTGCAATTCAGTGTTGCCATAAACTAAACTCATTCGAAAATATATATCTTTCTAACATTTTTTGAGATATAATACAGAAAAAATAAATATATATATTTTTCGACTAAAAGAGTTTTAATTTTTTTTCTCCTATTTTTATATGATTTAAAATGAATTCAGAACAATTATAATAAAACAATTAATTTCCTAAAATAACCAACAAAAGTGATCTTATATCCTTATTTAAAATTAATTACTTTGAATATAAAATCATAATATTATTAGCAATCTTTAAATTTATATAAACAAGATACTATCTTCAAAGTTAGAAAAATTTTAGAAAGAATTTGTTTGAGCATCCACAAGAAAGAGTAGGAAAAGAATAGGTTTCACTAAATCACTTTGGTGAAGTGATATTAAAAACAATTTATATACTTCCTTTTCCATTTAATGACAACATTCCAAATGAAGTAATTTAATATTTTTATAGATTTTCCGAAAATAAAATGAACTACAGAATAAATTTAGAAAAAAAAAAAACAATAATGAAGTAACAAATCTGCAATCACAAATAATAAAATACTAAAACAGATAAAATTGAGAACCTAATTATTGTAGTAGAATTAAGAGTAAATAATAAAACTAAGTTTAAAGAAAATATAATAAATGAAATAAAAATAAAAGCTCAGTGGCTGAGTAAACTAAGAGAATTTCCCACGTGCTGGTTTAGACACACTTTTGATCTCTTCTCCCCATTTATTTTCTTCATCCAAGAATAATTCGATGAATAGAAATCGTGGTTTACTAGCGAATTACTTAATTACTCATTTAATTTTTAAGTTAAGAAAAAATGTATAGAACAACAATTGTAGACCATCAATATACAAACAAGATTGGTCCTATATTTTTCTTTACAATTCACAGTAGAGATATTTTAACTTTTCGAATTTCCCGCTCTTACCCCCCTCCCCTGTTCTGGTCTGATTCCAGTCATTATCAACTTTGAGCTTTAGTATTGACATCAACTGTAATTGATTTCTCTATTGTAAAACATCACGTGGGAAATCTGCTTAGTTTACGCAGCCCCTGCGTGACGGACTTTTCTTTATATGGCATTTGTAGGAGTGGGGGTTTACTAAAATTTGAATACTAAAAAATGCAATTAACTCGATTAATAATTAGGATAGAAAAAAAATGTACATAACTACGCTTATAGAGCATTAAATTTGCAATAATATTGGTTGTTAAATAATTTTTCGATGCGACCCATAATAAAGGATATTTTGAATTTTCGACACATCCCTCTAACCCCCTCCCCACCGCTGGTCGGATTAGAGCCATGAACGAACTTGAAATGTCCCATAAGGGAAATCTGCCAAAAATTAGGTGGGAAGAGATTACCGTAAACTTACTCAAAGAGAAAGAAAATTTTATTTGGACCAATACATAAGTATTATACACAAATGGATGTTTTTATACAAGATTTCTTACAAAATTAAGAGATTTTGGTACAACTTCGGACGTAGTCGTCCTTCAGTCATTGCACCTAAATTATAATGAGTTGCTCCACTTGACATTGGGAGTCTGCTATGATACTTCCTTACAAGTTGTTGAAGATGTACTGAAATAGGAGCAACCTCCAATTCCCTGTGGATTTGGCTGTTCCTAACAAACCAGGGAGCATTCGCCGCTATTCGAAGTACTTTGCTCTGGAAGGACTGTAGTTTCTTTTTGTGTGTGTTGCTGATGCCCAGCCAGACTGGGCATGCGTATGTTAATATAGGGAGTATAAGTGTTTTGTAAAGTAGTGTTGCGCAGGTCAGTTTCAGTGGTGTATTTTTGTTCATTAAAGGGTATATTTGTGTAAGTCGTGTTTGAGCTTGTTGCAATTTAATGTTGATATGATGCCGCCGTGTAAGTCGTGTGTCCAAATGTACTCCGAGAAAGCGGATGCTCTGGTCCTTCGGTGTCCAAGGAATTGAGTGATGCCAAATTATCAGTTCAGGAAGATCTTCGTTCTTGAAACGACGAAGAGCAAAAGTCTTGGCCTGCGTTTTATCAGGGTTTAACGAGAGCTTCCAGTTCTTGAACCATCTTGAAACCTGGTTGGCTGCTGTTTGGAGGTCGAGTATGGAGGAGTTTAGTGATTCGTCTTGAGTGAGGAAGAGTGTGTCGTCTGCGAATATAGCTAAGACAGAATTTTCCGCCTGCGGGTTATCACTACAGTAGAGGATGTACAACAAAGGGCTAAGTATAGATCCTTGCGGTATGCCAGCTCTGATATTCCGGTTCGTGCTGAGAGTGTTGTTTACATTCACTTGAAATGTTCTTCCTTCTAAGAAGGATGTAATAATACTATAGAGGTATGCTGGAGTGTTTGTAATCCTAAGTTTGTGTAGCAATCCTTTGTGCCATACCGAGTCGAAGGCATTTGAAACATCGAGGAAGAGCCCCGTTGTATACTGCTTTTGCTCGAACCCTTTTGTAATGACTTCGGAACTTATTCAAAACCATTGTGACAAATTCCCCTTACCATTATTGAAAATTTATTTAGAAAGAGCCACTATCTTGAACTGTGAAGGGGTTCCAGCTTATCGAAATTGAACCTGAATCCAACCCAATTAGGCCTTTAGCTCGGAAGACGATCATTAGGATTATTCACGAATCCCACTCAGACTTAAAAAGCCCCCCCCCCCCCCCCCCCCAGCATAACTGACATATATAAAAGTCCGTCACGCAGGCTGCGTAAACTAAGCACATTTCCCACGTGAAGTTATACAATAGAGAAATCTCCATACGAGAGCCGAACAGTTACGGCAAAGGGCCGAACTAGCTTTTGGCGGGAAAATCGTCCGTTATCGGCCCAAATTTAATAAAAATGCAAATATCTCGGTTAATATTCAAGATAGAGAATAAATGTATAGAACAATATTTATAGTAAAATTGATTTGCAGTAAGATTGGTTCTATACAATTTTTCCATCCGATGCATAATAACGGATATATTTTGAATTTTCAAAATCCCACAATAACCCCCCCCCCCCCTCACTGGTCTGATTTCAGCCATTAAGGAACTTGATCTTCCTTTTTACATAAAACGATTAAATTCCGAGGTTGGTAAAGATCAAACAAAAATTGCGACCCCGAGAGCGTTAAAATACATATATATATATATATATATATATATACTAGCTCAAATACCCGGCTTCGCTCGGGAATTCATTTGAGGCTGAATGGTGATGGTATATTTTTGGCAAGGCTTTATTTTGCACAATATTTTGACATTTACCCGTCCCAGTGTTTAGGGGCAACACCCGTCGTTTCTGGGGATTTGTTAATAATAAAATTAATTTGTTATGTAAGACTTCACTGTCCTGCATATTGTCATATTTCCCGTTTCCTGTGCATTATGCATAGATTTGAATTATTAAGGAGAAAATATTGACATACATTTGAATTAATTGTTAGCAAATTTCTATAAATAACAAAATAAACAACTTTTGTTATGTGCATATTTGCCGAAGCCCCAATAGGAAATCACTATTATTAATTTCAGGCCTCCCTTATAACCCCCACTCCTGCCCGTCCCTAGAAATGTTAGTATGGCTTATTATAAGGAAGGGCGTTCGTGCTAATACACATACTGAGTGTTTTATTAGCAGATTTCCCTTAAGGGAAATCAGCTATTGAGGTCGTACTCATGACGCGAGTTTTGAAAAATTTCCTCAAATGTCCATCGATCCTACCCAGGAGATGACGAAAATGAGGTCCGTTCAAAATTATATATATATCTATATATATATATATATATATATATATATATCTATATATATATATATTTGTCTGTTAACGCTCTAGCGGTCGCAATTTTTGTTTAATCGTTACCAAACTTCATATTTAAGCGTTTTACGTAAAAAGAGAGATCAAGTTCGTTAATGGCTGAAATCGGACCAGTGGGAGGGGGGGTTTAGAGGGGGGATTTTTGAAAATTCAAAATATCTCCGTTACTATACGTCGGATCGAAAAATATTATAGAATCAATCTTATTGCAAATTAAATTTACTATAAATATTGTTATATACATTTATTCTCTATCTTAAATATTAACTGAGATATTTGCATTTGTATTCTGCATGTGCCCCGGCAGGCTATGTTCGGACTTTCCGCCGTGAGCTCTGGCGGCCGTTTTTGTAATTATTCGTCCCTCTCGTGAATAGGTTTATAGGTTACTTACTACTACAGCTGTTATTAGGCAGATTTCTCTATTGTAAAACTTCACGTGGGAAATCTGCTTAGTTTACGCAGCCCCTGCGTGACGGACTTTTTAGTTCGGTTGAGTCTTTTGTGCCAAATAAAATTGTTGACTCCCGCTAAAATGTTTAGCGTATATCTCGTTTATAATTCGGTATACGAAGAAAGTGTATATAACAAAAGTTACTACAAATAACAAAAAAAAAACAACTATTGTTATGTCCATGATTGCCGAAAATGCAATAGGAAACGAAATATCTTTATTTTTAATTTCAGGCCTCCCTTATAACCCCCACTCCAGCTCGCCCCTAGAAATGTTAGTATGGCTTATTATAAGGAAGGCGTTAGTGCTAATACTCATACCGAGTTTTATTTATTTCAGTTGGGTCTTTTGTCCCAAATAAAATTGTTCACTTCCTCTATAGGTTTTAGCGTATATCTCGTTTATAATTCAGTATACGAAAAAAGTGTATATAACAAAAGTTATTTTAAATAACAAAATAAACAACTTTTGTTATGTGCATATTTGCTGAAAAAGCAATAGGAAACGACATATCGCTATTTTTAATTTCTGGCCTCCCTTATAATCCCCACTCCTGATTGTCTTAGAGAATATTAATATAGCCTAAAGTCTAAGTTGGGCTAGTAGTAATATACATACCAAGTTTCCTAAAATTCGGTTCAGCCGTTTATGCGTGAAAAGGTAACAAACAAACAAACAAACAAATAAACAAACAAACAAACAAACAGACACCAAAGAAACAAAATGCAGTTATGGTGTCTATGACATGTGAAACGAAAAGTTATCGTGAAATTTCGAGAAAAAAATCAATGTACAGACAGAGGTTACAATTTTATATATATCTATATATATATAAAATTGTAACCTCTGTCTGTACATTGATTTTTTTCGCGAAATTTCACGATAACTTTTCGTTTCACATGTCCTAGACACCATAACTGCAATTTGTTTCTTTGGTGTCTGTTTGTTTGTTTGTTTGTTTATTTGTTTGTTTGTTTATTTGTTTGTTTGTTTGTTTGTTACCTTTTCACGAATAAACGGCTGAACCGAATTTTATGAAACTTGGTATGTATATTAGTACTAACCCAACTTAGACTTTAGGCTATATTAAAATTCTCTGAGATGAACAGGAGTGGGGGTTATAAGGGAGGCCCGAAATTAAAAATAGCGATATTTCGTTTCCTATTGGTTTTTCGTCAAATATGAACATAACAAAAGTTGTTTATTTTGTTATTTAGAGTAACTTTTGTTATATACACTTTTTTCATATACCGATTTATAAACGAGATATACGCTAAAACCTACAGAGGATGTGAACAATTTTATTTGGGACAAAAGACCCAACCGAAATAAATAAAACTCGGTATGTGTATTACCAATAAAGGATTCATAATAAAAAGCAACACCAACCTGTCTAGGAACGGGCAGAAGAGGGGGTGGAACGACCGGCCTGAATTTAAAAATAGCGGTAATTCGAGATCTATTCGATTTTCGGCAAATATGAACATTGCAAGAGTTGTTTATTTTGTTATTTAGAGTAACTTTTGTCATATAAACTTTTTTCGTATACCGAATTATAAACGAGATATACGCTAAAACATATAGCGGAAGTGAACAATTTTATTTGGGACAAAAGACCCATCCGATCTAAATAAAACTCGGTATGTGTATTAGCACTAATGTATTCATTATAATAAGCCATACCAACATTTCTAGGGACGGGAAGTAGTGGGGGTTGTAAGAAGGGCCTGAATTTAAAAATAGCGGTATTTCGTTTTCTATTGGTTTTTCTGCAAATATGCACATAACAAAAGATGTTTATTTTGTTATTTATAGTAACTTTTGTTATATACACTTTTTTCGTATACCGAATTATAAACGAGTTATACAGTAAAACTAAAGTAATTTGCGTAGAAATATTGATATGCTCAACAATTCTGTCCAATATGAACTACCAGGTACCTCACCCGGAAAAATTAATTCAAATCTATGTTAATATTTTGTCCTTAATAGCTGAAATCTATGCATAATGCACAGGAGACGGGAAATATGACAATTTGGAGGACAATGAAGTCTTACAAATAATAAAAAAAACACGACGGGTATGAACCCTAAACACTGGGACGGGGAAATGACAAAATATTATGAAAAGTAAAGCCTTGCCAAAAAAATACCATCACCATTCAGCCTCAAATGAATTCCCAGGCGAAGCCGGGTATCTGAGCTAGTATATATATATATATATATATACTAGCTCAGATACCCGGCTTCGCCCGGGAATTGATTTGAGGCTGAATGGTGATGGTATTTTTTTGCCCGTCCCAGTGTTTAGGGTTAATTCCCGTTGTTGGCATTTGTTAATAATAAAATTAATTTTTTATGTAAGTCTTCACTGTCCTCCAAATTGTCATATTTCCCGTTGACAAATAGACAATGAAATATCATGAATTTTTATTTCAGGCCTCCCTTATAACCCCCACTCCCGTTCTAACCTAAGAATTTTAATATAGCTTATAATCATGGAAGAATTAATGCTAATTGACATACCGAGTTTTTGTAAGATCGGTTTACTCGTTAGCGCTCAATGAAATCGTTGACTCCCGCTTTAGTTTATAGTGTATATCTCGTTTATACTTTGTTAAAAGACAAAAATGAATATGACCAAAGTTACTCCAAATAACAAAATAAACAACTTTTGTTATGTTTATATTTGCCGAAAATGCAATAAGAAACGAAATACCGCTATTTTTAAATTCAGGCCTTCCTTATAATCCCCACTCCTGCCCGTCCCAAGAAATGTTAGTATGGCTTATTATAAGGAAGGCGTTAGTGCTAATTTACATACCGAATTTGGTTTAGTTCGGTTGAGTCTTTTGTGACAAAAAAAATTGTGGACTCCCGCTATAGATTTTAGCGTATAACTCATTTATACTTCCGTTTACGGCAAAAGTGGATATAATAAAAGTTACTCTAAATTACAAAATAAACAACTTTTGTAATGGACATATTAGCTTAAAAACAATAGGAAACGAAATATCGCTATTTTTAATTTCAGGCCTCCCTTATAACCCCCACTCCTGTTTGTCTTAGAGAATATTTATATAGCCTAAAGTCTAAGTTGGGCTAGTAGTAATACACATACCAAGTTTCATAAAATTCGGTTCAGCCGTTTATGCGTGAAAAGGTAACAAACAAACAAACAAACAAATAAACAAACAAACAAATAAACAAACAAACAAACAAACAGACACCAAAGAAACAAAATGCAGTTATGGTGTCTATGACATGTGAAACGAAAAGTTATCGTGAAATTTCGCGAAAAAAATCAATGTACAGACAGAGGTTACAATTTTATATATATATAGATATATATATATATATATATATAAAATTGTAACCTCTGTCTGTACATTGATTTTTTTCGCGAAATTTCACGATAACTTTTCGTTTCACATGTCATAGATACCATAACTGCATTTTGTTTCTTTCGAGTCTGTTTGTTTGTTTGTTTATTTGTTTGTTACCTTTTCACGCATAAACGGCTGAACCGAATTTTATGAAACTTGGTATGTATATTACTACTAGCCCAACTTAGACTTTAGGCTATATGAATATTCTCTAAGACAAACAGGAGTGGGGGTTATTAAGGAGGTCTGAAATTAAAAATAGCGATATTTCGTTTCCTATTGGTTTTTCGGCAAATATGAACATAACAAAAGTTGTTTATTTTGATATTTAGAGTAACTTTTGTTATATACACTTTTGTCGTTTACCAAAGTATAAATGAGTTATAAACTAAAAACTATAGCGGGAGTCATTAATTTTATTGGGCTCAAAAGACTCAACCGAACTAAATAAAACTCGGTACGTTTATTAGTGTTGACGCCTTGATTTTCATAAGCCATACCAACATTCCTAGGAGCGAGCAGGAGTGGGTATTGTAAGGGAGGCCTGAAATTAACAGTAGTGATATTTCGTTTCCTATTGGTGTTTCGGCAAATATGCACATAACAAAAGTTGTTTATTTTGTTATTTAGAGAAACTTTTGTTATATACACTATCGTCGAATACCGAATTATAAAGGCGTTATACGCTAAAAATTATAGTGGGTGTCAAGAATATTATTTGGCACAAAAGAGTCCACCGAACTAAATAAACCTCGGTATGTTTATTATCTCTTACACCTTAATTAACATAAGCCATATCAATATTTCTAGGGACGCGCAGGAGTGGGGGTGATAAGGGAGGACTGAAATTAAAAATAGCGATATTTCTTTTTCTACTGGTTTTTCTGCAAATATGCACATGACAAAAGTTGTTTATTTTGTTATTTAAAGTAACTTTGGTTATATTCACTTTTGCTGTATAACATAAACGAGATATGCGTTAAAAACTAAAGCGGAAGCCAACAATTTTGTTGAGCACAAACGTTTTGAACCGAATTTAACAAAACTTGGTATGCGAATTAGCATTAATTCTTCCATGATTATAAGCTACATTAAAATGTTTAGGTTCAAACGGGAGTGGGGGTTATAAGACAGGCCTGAGATAAAAATTCGCAATTTTCATTTTCTATTTTTTTTTTTCGGCTAACGTGCACATAGCAAAAGTTGTTTACTTTTGTTATTTAAAGTAACTTTTGTTGTATTCACTTTTGCCGTAAATGAAGTTAATACGGCATATACGCTAAAACCATAATGGGAGTCATTAATTTTATTAGTGCTTATTTTAGTGTTTTTAATAAATGCATATTATTACAAAAGATGTTATGTTTTAGTCTTATATGATAGTTGCAAGTATGATTCGGATTAGTGAGCTTATAAATCTCCGTCGCCTCCTCATTTATTTATTTATTTTCCCTATAAATTTGTTATTTATTTCTAATAGAATATAAACTATAAGAGCATTTCTGGTATTTAATATATACTCGATATGAATGTTTAAAGTATTACTAGGTTGCAGGGGGGCTCTCTTCCCCTCATCTAGCTTTTTGAACATAAATGAAATTATGTTTAGGGATCTATTATTTAGTTCCATAAGGGAGATAAATTATTAAAATAATATTCTGAATCAATATTCTAAGGAAAACAACGATGATAACGCTCCTGCGAGAGCGGAATTGGACGGGAGGTAATTGAGTTTAGTTATTTCCTGTGGAATGCTGCCATGACGGGAAGTGATTTCCACTGAGGCTTACTAATACGAATATAATCTTATGTATAAAACTATGCTAAAACTATATGTGCTTGGTTTGATTTTTGGCAGGAAATATGTTCATTATAGAAGATATTTAATTGTGATAAATGCTACCCATGATTATGGTCTGAATTATTCAAAAACCGTGAGTCAAAAAGTCGTGAGGGATAAATTAGGAACCCATTTTCATATATTCTTCAAAACTAAAATATCTATTCCATTAACCCTGAAAGTTACACGTTAGGATTGGCTGTTTTGAAAAAACAATACATCGTGGAGGGAAGTGCAATAGTACACATTGAAGTCTTGCTATAAACATACAATAATTAGTCAGTCAGCAATGATTACCCGGGCATCGCCGGGTACCTTAGCTAGTATAGATAGATATATATATATATATGTCTTTACCGCTCTAGCGATCGCAATTTTTGTTTCATCGTTACCAAACTCGATATTTGGTCGTTTTATGTAAAAAGAAAGATCGAGTTCGTTAACGGCTGAAATTGGATCAGTGGGAGGGGGGGGGGTTTAAAGGGGAGGATTTTCGAAAATTCGAAATATCTCCGTTACTATACGTCGGATCGACAAATTGTATAGAATCAATCTTATTGCAAATTAAATTTACTATAAATATTGTTGTATACATTTATTCCCTATCTTGAATATGAACCGAGATATTTGCATTTGTATTCTTCGTGTGGTCGGCTATGTTCGGACTTTCCGCCGAGAGCTCTGGCGGCCGTTTCCGTAACTATTCGTCCCTCGTGAATAGGTTTAGAGGTTTCTTACTACTACAGTTGTTATTGGGCAGATTTCTCTAATGTATAACTTCACGGGGGAAATCTGCTTAGTTTACGCAGCCCCTGCGTGTCGGACTTTTTTTTATATAATTGAGCTCTTTGTATTTCAGGCAACCTCCAAGTGGAGTACTAAACATCTCCAAATTGTTTTTGTATTTCTGTTTCCGCATAATCTCAAAATCCATTTAGATGAAACTAAATTTTGTTGAGCCGAATTATTATTTTTGGATTTCATTAGTTCGAAAATGGTTACCCAATTAAGTCTTTTATAAACGCCTTAAAATATAATGCATAAGCAGAAAAAAACAATCATTATCCTATCCTATATCACGACCTAAACCAGTATTTATATGCATGGGCGGCTTAAAGGCCGGGCAACCGGGGCGTCGCAGCCAGGGGGGCGACCAAACGCCCAAGTAGTGAAAAATTTCGTTTTCGATTTTATAAAGTTAATATTTTGTATTCTCTTGCGTAAATTTCTTTAATAAACTTTTTTAATATAAGCTATGAAATAAAAAGCTTTGTTATACCTGAAGTTAGGCTTTAATTAACACAATAGAACATTGTAAACAAAGATCAGATGTTAGTGAAAATATGATTCAGTAATAACCAATCTAACAATACTATTTTTGAGAATAATTTATATCATTCATCCCCTCCTAGGTAGTGTAATCTTGTAGGTAGGCAGGTCGTTGTCGGACCCGAGAGCTTCTGCGTAGTTCACCAGATGATGTAGGGGTTGGGCTCGGAGAAACTGCAGGCGAGGGTGTCTCAGGAGAAGATGGATCAGCTGATGTTTTGTCATTACCTTCTACTTGAATTTGATGATATTCTACCGGATAATCAGACTGTGTGTTTTCCTGTTTTGAACAGTCCTCCTCCCTACAATGAAACTCCTCTCCAGTTGGCGCTAAGTTTCTCGTGGATACCGTAGTCTCCCGGCCTGTCAGGCAACCTTATGTGAGCATACTCCGGGTTTGCTTCCAGTAAGGTGACTTCATCGACATATGGTTCATATTTGGAATGTCTTACCGGTCTTCTCATCAACACCTGTCCTGGAGTAGTTAACCACGAGGGTGTTGAGGGACCGCAACTAGATTTTCGCTGATGTTTAAATAATCGTTCATGAGGCGTTTCATTTGTTGTTGTACACAGTAATGAACGAATGGCATGGAGGGCTTCATCGACAACCTCTTCCCAGTGCCGGTTGTCTAAACCTCGGGTTCTTAGGGCTAATTCTATAGTCTTCCAAACAATACTAAATTACTTTTCTGCCTGGCCATTCCCTTCAGGATTATACGGAGTTGTTCTGCTTGTTGCTACCCCGGCTGATGTTAAATAGTTTTTAAGTTCCTGAGACATGAAAGAGGCACCTCTATCCGAATGTTTATAAGATGGTACTCCAAATATAGAAAACAATTTCTTAAATTTCGCAATGACAGTTGAAGAAGTCATATCTGACGTAGGGGTAGCAAATGGGAAACGTGAATACCCGTCGACAAGAATAAGTAAGTAGCGATTCCGTGTGTTCGTAGGCAGCGGACCTTTGAAATCTATATTCAGACGCTCGAACGGGTGTGTTGCTTTAATAAGAGTTCCTTGTCGTTTCATGAATTTTGGTTTTAGCTCTGCACATATTTTACAAGTAGAGGTCACTTTTTTTATTTCCTCCAAGGAATAGGGCAAATTTTTGGATTTCACCCAGTGGTACATTCGGGTTACCCTAGGATGGCAGAGGGCATCATGGAGAGCCTTCAGTTTTGTTGTGGCGCAGTCAATCGCTGAACATATGCGGGATAATGCATCAGCGGCTTTATTTTGTTTACCCGGTCTATAAATAATCTCGTAATCATAACATGATAATTCTAGTCTCCAGCGCATTATTTTCTCATTTTTTATTTTACCTTGTTGTTTGTTGTCAAACATAAAGGAAACTGACCTTTGGTCTGTAACTAGGCGGAAGTGTCTTCCTATCAAATAGTGCCTCCACTTTTTTACTGCCTCAATGATTGCATATGCTTCCTTCTCCACTGAATGATGTCGTTGTTCAGAATGAGTAAGTGTTCTTGAAAAGAATGCCACTGGTCGTCCATGCTGGGATAAGGTTGCTCCTATAGCTTGATCAGAGGCATCAGTCTCGACAGTAAATACCGCTTCCTCATCTACAGCAGAAACAAGTGCCTTTTCTATATCATTTTTGAGTTGTTCAAAAGTTTCTTTCGCCATGTCCTGTAAAGGAACCTTTTTACTCGTAAGGTCATTAATTTTCTGTGAAAATTTAGGTATGGAATTATTTTATTTATATTAAAAACATGCCTATTGCCCTTCGAAGTGAATGAGCATCTGTGCTTTTAATCGTTCCGGATCCGGGCGTATCGTCCTATCGCTTATGATATAGCCTAACAACTTAATCGACCTCAATGAAAAAACACTCTTACCTTCATTAATTGTCAGTCCATACTTATCTACTGCTGCCATGAATTTCCGAAGGTTTTTGTCATGTTCTTCTTGATTCCGTCCACAGACAGTAATATCGTCTAAGTATGCATATACATCTGTAAACTTCTCAGTGGCAATAATGTAGTCGATCGTTCTCTGAAAGCAAGCAACTCCATTGCGAACACCAAATGGTATGCGTTTGAATTGCCATAACTTACCACACGCTTCAAAAGCTGTGCACTGCTTATCCTCTTCGCTGATAGGCACTTGGAGGTAGGCACTTCGCAAATCTATGGAGCTCGATTTATCGTTTTTGAGTAGTCTATCACCATTCGGCGTTTATGATTTTCTGTTTAGGTAACTAATACTTGGGCTCGCCACGGAGAAAAACTTTCTTCGATAATGTCATCCTTTAGTAATTTCTCAATTTCAAGTTCAATGAATTTAGCATCTGACGCTGAATGTCGTCGAGACTTTGTGGCTATAGGCGTATGGTTGGGAGATAAGTTTCGAAATAGCCTGACAGGTGGTACTTTAGCTAACGATAAACTGCAAATGGTCAGAGGTTCTTTTGAGCCACCGAATTGTATTTCTATTGACGAATGTCGTCCTAGAATGTCATGACCCAGTATGACATCTGAACATAGGTCTGGAAGGACGTTGAGTGCAACGTCGCAATATTCGTGTTCATTCAATTTCAAGTCTACCTTAACAATTCCTTTTATCGCAGAACTAAATGATGTTGACGCCATAGTGACAGTCATCCCTTGACCTGTCTTTATTGGTACCTTAAGTTTCCTTGCCACCCTTTCTGATATAAAACTTGCTGAACTGCCGGTGTCAACCAGTGCATGTACCTTAGAATCATTAAGAAGAACGGCAATTGTGGCCTTGGATACGCCAGACGGTACAGCAATGTTAGCAGAGACAATAGTATTGCATGTACATGGCTTAGTAACTTTAGCTCGCCCAGAGCTCTTGCATAGCTTAGAATAATGTCCAACCTTGGAACAGGCTCTGCAAGTAGCTTCTTTCGCTGGACAATCGCTTCTTTTGTGATAACTTAGTCCACAGAAGTAGCATTTCCGTTGTGCAGCTGCGACTATCTCCCCTGATGAGTCAGTGTCCTCATCAACTTCTTTACTATTATGTGAACAGGGAGCTGAAGACTTACACTTGTTAGGTCGATTGCAGCTTAAAGCATTGACAGCAGCAGAACCACAGTGATGCTGGGATTGCTCTAGTGCAGATTCCATAGACCGTGCCTGGCTGAATGCGTCATTTAAAGTGAGGTTATAACTCTCAAGGAGTCTTTGCCGGATAGTAGACTCAAACAATCCAGCTATGAAAGCATCCCTTATATATTCGTCACGATTTAGTTCAGCTGTGACAGCTTTGATACCACACTCCTTGCTTAAGAGATTCTAGGTATCTGGTAATGGTCTCCCCTGCTTGCTGTTTTCTGTTTCCAAGCTTGTATCTGGAGAATACTACATTAACAGGTTTTAGAAAAATGCTCTATAAAACACTTATTGCATCATTAAAGGTTTTACATTCAATTATGTACTCATAAATCGCTGGGGATACATGATTAATTAGTATACGTAACCTGTCAGCATCACTTACTTGGTAAGTTAGTATGAAGTTCTGAAAAGTTCGATACCAATGATTCCACTCGATTGTAGCTGTTTGTGATTCAGGATCTATAGCTAATCTTTCTGGACGTAGTAATTTATCCATTATGTATTGTGTTAATTAAATTGAAATAAAAAGCTTTGTTATACCTGAAGTTAGGCTTTAATTAACACAATAGAACATTGTAAACAAAGATCAGATGTTAGTGAAAATATGATTCAGTAATAACCAATCTAACAATACTATTTTTAAGAATAATTTATATCAAGCTTCTCAAAAACACACAATGTATTACGTATAGCCTACTATAATGTATGCAAAAAGGTGATAGCCTACATACTTTTTCAGTCATCTTATCTTTTCACTGGAAAATATGATAATATTTTGATTGATAACTACCACTTAAGATGCCTCAAAACTCAGTATTCTAAACCCTATTTTGAACAAATTTCCGGGGAAGGGCCGCCGGACCCCCCTTTTTTAGGGAGGGGGGCGACGGTTGTTTGCCCGGGTCAGTATTTTGCCTTGAGCCGGCCCTGTTTATATGTATATCTTGCGTTAGTCAATTGTTTATTTATTTTATTGTAGGTGTATAGGCACCGAACTCGTGAGAGTTATTTGTGCTTAGGTGGTCGAAACTTCAATTTTCATTTTTCTTCCTTTTGTTTGGTCGTCCCTCTCTTCAGAGATCCCGTCCACTCCTTAGCCCTCGGTCATCCTAGCCTATGTTGCATTTCTCCTTTTTAGCAGATTTCCCTTAAGGGAAATCAGCTATTGAGGTTGTACTCCTGACGGAATTTTCGAAATTTTTCTTCAAATGTCCATCGATCCTCAGTGATGGATTTACGCCTAGGCCCGTGAGGCCTGGGCCGCATAATTTGAAGGGCGGCAAAGGTTTTGAGGTACTTGTGTATTATATCCACCACATTTTAGTTCCACGCTAGAGTGCGGTACTGTTTTAAGTAGTACGATTCATTGCTCGCAAGGGAGGTTATACTCTTAATTATACTTACCTTATAACCTTCTACGGGATTATAATGATAAATAAAAGAAAACACAATATTTAAAAATAAAACATTTTATTCACATTTAGGCGGGAAATGTGTGGAAATACTGTTCTTCATATCTAAGAGACACAACTCCCTCATGTAACTGTTCCAATCATTAGCAGTCTTATTGGAAATTTTGAGTTGTTTTTTGCAAAAATTTACAATGTCAACTCTTCGCACCAGCAGTAAAATGAACTTCAATGCATTACAAAATGTAATTTTACTGCCTTCGAAACCAAGTGCCAATCCGAACCCCGACTTGCTCACCACACTTTCTTACATTACACTTCCAAAAAAGTCATTACATTAAAGTTCCAAAAAGAGTGTATTTCACATATTTACAAGAAACAAGAGCGCTACGCTTGACAGGTATTATTCACCCACTACGAGAAGGCGGGTGGCGGGAAAGTTTGGCGGAAGAGTTCATTTCCTTGTAGGGAGGGAACAATGAAAGCGCGCGAAATGTATAGGGGTACATTATTAGAGCGCTGTAGAAAAGTCACAGCAATCATTTTAGTTTTATGAATGCTCTTCATGTGTACAAGTCTCGAATTATTTTATTCTGTTTCTTAACACTAAAAAAAAATAATTGATTGATAACGTTAAATAAGGCACTGGTTTTTTTTTTTTTATAATTTGTGGTAGTTTTGATTCAATTTTTGAATTAAATATGAGTGGCTATCGAAAAAAATTTAGTGGTGCGGAATATCGTAAAAAAAAAAAAAAAGCAGAAGAATCTACGAAAATAGATAATTTACTTTAAAAAGTTCCAAAAATATCTAGTTTTATGACAAGCTCAATCAAGTAAGTCTTCTAATAATGACTAACAACCATCATGTTCATCGGTGGTAAGTATCTTGTTATGATTGCTAATAAATTTTTTTTTATATATAACATTAGTCGCGATAAACATTAAATAAATGCCAGTTGTTTAAATTGATTTTTGTTTCTAGCCGGAATTAGAAGAGATTTCAGAACAAGATATTGGATTTACAGTCATACCCTTCTCTATCACAGATACGAACGAGACGCCGTCAAAGTTTTCTTCATCACAAGATACTGAAGAAATCCAGTCAACAACAGATATTTTTAAATTTAATACTGATCCCTTTTTATGGAATTTGAATGAAGAAACACGGGATTTCATAACTATAAACGGTATACCACGAAATGATCATACGGACTTTAAAAATTCCAGAAATGTTTATAGTGATAAAATGAGGTATTGTTCCAAAAGTTTATTTCAACGTACTTTGAAAAACGGAGAAATTCAACGCCGTGAGTGGTTAATTTATTCAGAAACTAAAGGGTCTGTATTTTGTGTTCCATGCTTATTATTTGGTAGAAGTGGTGAAATGAATGCTTTTACTGGTGAAGGATTTCGTGACTGGAATCCGTTGAAGATCTTGGTGCAGCGTACAAATTTGAGAGTTAAGAGTCTTTCTCAAACTCGTTGGTCTGCTCAACATGATGCATGTTACGCGTTAGAAAAAGAGTGGCCTGCAATAATTAATGCACTGAAATTTATTGCCGAAAGCAGAGATGAGAAACCGACTACGCGATCTGAAGCTACGGGATTACAGCGAAAATTACAGAATTTAGAAACAGCAATCCTAGTCATTGTTTGGAATGTAATTTTAGATCGTTTTAATGCTGCTAGTAAGAAGCTTCAAGAATCTCAAGCTGATTTATCATCCGTTGTTCAGATCTATAGTTCTCTGGCTCTATTTCTTCAAGACATGAGAGACAGACAGTTTTCTGAATATGAAGAAAAAGCCAAAGCGCTATCTGGAGTTCACGATTATTATCGTTATGATACTCGTCGCAAAAAAACCAGAACAATTCAGCCAGATGAGTCACGGGCAAATGAAAGAACACCTTTTTCTGGACAAGAAAATTTTCGCACAAATGTTTATTATCCTATTCTAGACACTTTGAGTGTACAATTGGTCGGGCGTAAAAGTGCATATGATAAGCTTTACAAAAATTTTTTTGATGATTTATCTGAAATAAATATAAACGAATCGAAAAATCTTGCCAATAAACTAGTCAGTAAGTATCCTGACGATTTGGAAGAGACGTTAGGCAATGAATGTATTCATTTACATTTTCAACTCAAAGATTCCTTAGCAAATACAGAAGATGTACGCTCTGCACAAAAAATTTGCAATGTATTGCATTCACGGAGTCTTCGAGACGTTTATCCGAATGTGGACATTGCTCTCCGTATTTTTTTGAGCATTCCGGCTACAAATTGTTCAGGAGAAACATCTTTTTCCACTCTAAAAAGGGTAAAAACTTATTTACGCGCAAGCATGGGCCAAGATAGGCTTAATGCTCTTGCATTATTGTCTATTGAAGCTCAACTAGTCCAAGAAATTAATTATGACGATATAATCGACGTTTTTGCGCGAACCAAAGCCAGGAAAAAAAAATTTCAAATTGATTCATATTAAAAAAAAATATTTATTATTTATCTGTCTGAAGTTTATAACTTAGTTATCTGGAATGTTTATTGGTTATATTTAAAAAATTATTTTTCAACTAGCTCAGATACCCGGCTTCGCTCGGGAATTCATTTGAGGCTGAATGGTGATGGTATTTTTTTGGCAAGGCTTTAGTTTGCACAATATTTTCACCTTTACCCGTCCCACTATTTAGGATTAACACCCGTTGTTGGCATTTGTTAATAATAAAATTAATTTTTTATGTAAGTCTTCACTGTCCTCCAAATTGTCATATTTCCCGTCTCCTGTGCATTATGCATAGATCTCAGTTGCTAAGCACAAATTATTGTGGTGAAACGAAATATCACCATTATTAATTTCAGGCCTCCCTTACATCCCCCACTCCTGCCCGTCCCTAGAAATGTTAGTATGGCATATTATAAGGAAAGCGTTAGTGCTAATACACATACCGAGTTTTATTTATTTCGGCTGGGTCTTTTGTCCTAAATAAAATTGTTCACTTCCGCTATAGGTTTTAGCATATATCTCGTTTATAATTCGGTATACTAAAAAAGTGTATATAACAAAATTTACTCTAAATAACAAAATACACTTCCGCTATAGGTTTTAGCGTATACCTATCTCGTTTATAATACGGTATACGAAAAAAGTGTGTAAAACAACTTAGGAAAGAAAGAGGGAGTGAGAAAGGTTCTAGATTACAGGAAGATCTCCCCACCCGTCCCTGACGCTCCAGGTTAACCAACAGAACATGACTAACGGCTAACTCTCAATTCCACTAACATTACCTTATATTCAGATTCTATTTTCAATTCTAATTATGTATGTTTAAATACTTTCGTTTTTTGTGAATTAATTGATGTTTTAAACACATTAAAGGATGTTAAAGGCTCATTAAATATACTGAGAACAATATTGAGCATAGAATAGGGAGCAGATAGACCATCTCTTCTAAAGCTCTAAAATGTCTGGCAAGATCACTTTTGGATTATGGATGCATCATTTATTCTACAGCTCAACCACGGGTTCTGCGAATGATTGATTCTGTGCACTGGTGGTTTGAGAATGATATCTGATGCATTCAGGTAATAAGCTTGTTAATTGGGTTGCATTCTGCAGCCCAGTAATAAGCTTGTGTGCTGACATTGGTGAAGCTCCTTTAAATTACAGAATTATTTTAAAGTGTTCTCACAAATTAGCCTCCCAGCGAGAAATATATTATTAAATAATAACGATTATAATCATCCTATTAAAAAGCAATCAGGAATTATGGGATGACAATATAGAAATTGTTCTTGATAAAAACTACCAATTAGAACGATGGGTCTTATTTCCACCAAATATAAATTGGGAATTGAAAAACATAGGAAAAGTATAACCTACCAATTTATTTTTACTAATGAATTTAGAGAAATAGAGTCCTGCGAATCGTCCTCAGATTTCCAATTGTACACAAATGGATCGAAAACTGACAGAGATGTTGGTGTATACGAAGGATCTCTCTCTGATGTACTCCCTTCCCTCAGTATGTGTGTGTTTAATTGAGCAAAAGAACTTAGACACACTGAGTGTAGAAGGTATGAGGACATCAGAAAGTCCCTTGGTATATCAGAAGTACTATCACTAATACTAGGGGATGTTAGCCACTCTATAAAAAAATTGTTAATAATTACTGGTCTAAATAAAGAAATATAATATAGGACTTCAACATATGGGCACATAAGTCAATGAGATAAGTATTTATATATCTGTGTTGTACGCGTAAGGGCGTTATGTAACGCAATACACTAAAAACTAATTCAGGAGTCACCAATTTTATAAGTACTCATTACATTTTATTTGGTATAGGCATATTATGACAAATAATGCTATTTCTTTAGACTTATAAGATAGTTCTAAGTATGATTCGAATTAGTGAGCATATAAATCTCATGTAAACTATAAGATTGTTTAATTTTTAGAATATATTATTTAGACAAAGTCCTGCAGAATTTGTAAAATGTGTGATAGTGGAAGTTGTGGGAATCAAGCTCTTTAATTCTGGTATATCTTATCATATTTAGTCTGAAATGTTGATGTTATTGAAATAACTATGAACTATCTATAACTATTAAACGTTACTTGATGTCATTATGACAAAAGACATTACGTGTTTCAACTCGATGATAGTTCAAAGTGTTATTCAAGTTTTAAGGAGAGGCTAGGATCTCTTCCCTTCACCTCACTTTCTCAATATAAATTAAATTACTTTTAAGCAACAACCGTGATTTATTTCCAAAAAGTGATCAATTATTAAAAGTCCGTCACACAGGGCCTGCGTAAACTAAGCAGATTTCCCACGTGAAGTTATACAATATAGAAATTTCCACACGAGAGCCGAACAGTTACGGCAAAGGGCCGAACTAGCTTTTGACGGGAAACTCAATCGTCCGTTATTGGCCCAAATTTAATAAAAATGCATATATCTCGGTTAATATTCAAGATAGAGAATAAATGTATAGAACAATATTTATAGTAAATTTAATTTACAATAAGATTGGTTCTATACAATTTTTTGATCCGACGTATGGTAACGGAGATATTTCGAATTTTCGAAAATCCCCCCTCCCACTGGTCCGATTTCAGCCATTAACGAACTTGATCTGTCTTTTTGCATAGATTAAAACTATGTATTCTATTTATATCTCAATAATCCCTTCATTTGCATCATAAAACAATGTTCTTAAAATTTGTTATGACTTTGTAAACATAATTATTTTACTAAAATAAGTTTTATAATATCCCAAAGAGGCTACTTGCTTGGATACAGGGACAAACTGTCATATTCAAGGGTCAGCTGGAGAAAGCCAAAACTAGATGAGTTCTATATTCTCCAATCTTTCACATGTATTTGATTTAATCCATTTTTAAACCCTTAGTTTAAGGAGCATAAATATACATTATATACGAATGAACTGATTTATACAAAAAAAAAGAAAAAAAAAAGTCACCAAGTAGCATTTAAATACACAAGCATGCGCTCATGTACACTCACTCACTGGAAAGGAATAAAAATGAAAGAAAATGACCTGTCAAATTAAAGTAAACCTTTATATGTACAGTTAGGTTACTTAATAAATAGAAAAAAAGAACTTATTTGACAATATAAACAAAAAATTACATATCAATTCAATACACATATTTACAAATCTAAAGCTAGTCAATTACAATATTTAACAAAAAAATTACAATTTCTGAATATAGTTTCATATATTCAAAGAGAAGGAATAATTTACAAACTTTACAATTTTCTTTAAAAAATGCTCGAATGTCAATATTAACAACATTCAAATTACAAAATAAAACTTTTTACAGGAGAATCATAAATATATTTACAAATGTACAAGTTTAAATTACACTAATCATCTGGAGATCTTTTGTAAACTGGACCAAATTTGGACATATACTTTCGTATGAAATCTCTGGCCTTATGTTTCACATTATCATTACATTCCAGTTCTTCTACTGAACTACAATGCTTTAATTCCTTTAACATCACGAAGTGTGTAAGCTAAAAAATAAAATATTATATAAATTTACGATAAAAACAAGAAAAAAACTGATACAGACCATTTTATTCAGGAGGCACTACTGAGGCAAATAAAAGTATATTTGAAAAATTAACATTTGCCATGATAATAAATCATCAATTAAAACATTATTTAATTGCCCCCCCCCACAATCTGACTTTAATCTTGGCCTTTGTCAGGAAAATGACATGCATACAAACCATACATACACACACACAGAGACGTACTCTCAATATGAATTCTTTATTCAATCATTAAAATACAATGAGGAAAACTGGGTGCCTCAGGTATTACCCATAAAATGTTATTTACCATACCTTTCTAGCTAGATGTTTGAAATCCTCAGTGTTAGTGATTCTAGCAACCTTGCAATCAGATTTCCTATATGGGTTAAGAAGTGAAACAACAACATTCGCCATCTGCACCCTGAACAGGTCTTTTATTCGCCGCCTTGGTCCACCAGATGTATCAGCTTCACATTTCGCAGCCCCTCCACTTCGAAGTTTCTTTTTCTCTTTAGCAAGTCTTTCCTTTGTTTCACGAATCTGTTTTTTCTTAATACCACAACGATAATCATCCTCTTCATCTCGAGGCTAAAAAAGGGAAATAATAAATAACAAAGATGAAGAAGCCTATAGACAATAAATCAATATCAAAACAAAAAATTATTTTTGTAAGTAGAGTAGAACATTTTCTTTTTCAAGTCAGAGTAATATCCAGAACAATAAATCAATAATTAGTATAAACCTCTTACACCAGTCTCTAAAATAATATAGTTCAAGATAAGCAAAAGTCTGCCACGCAGGGGCTGCGTAAACTTAGCAAATTTCCCACGTGAAGTTTTACAATAGAGAAATCTGCCTAATAACAACTGTAGTAGTAAGAAACCTCTAAACCTAAAACATTATTTAGGGCGTAATAACCCAGTAGTTTCTAGCCCCAAAAAACAGTTAACCTAACCTCTAAACCTATTCACGAGGGACAAATAGTTATGGAAACGGCCACCAGAGCTCTCGGCGGAAAGTCCGAACATAGCCTACTGGCAACACGCAGATTACAAATGCAAATATCTCGGTTAATATTCAAGATAGAGAATAAATGCATATAACAATATTTATAGTAACTTTAATTTGCAATAAGATTGGTTCTATACAATATTTCGATCCGATGCATAATAACGGAGATATTTCGAATTTTTGAAAATCCCCCCCCTCTCACTGGTCCGATTTCATCCGTTAACGAACTTGATCTTCCTTTTTACATAAAACGATTAAATACCGAGTTTGGTGACGATTAAACAAAAATTGCGACCGCTAGAGTGTTAAAAGACACACACACATATATATATATATATATATATATATATATATATATATATATATATATATATATATAGTTTTGAACGGACCTCATTTTCGTCATCTCCTGGGTAGGATCGATGGACATTTGAAGAAATTTTTCGAAAATCGTGTCATGAGTACGACCTCAATAGCTGATTTCCCTTAAGGGAAATCTGCTAAAAGGATTAGTGAAAGAAAGAAAAAAACTATATTAATGCACATGTTCAAAAGACAATGATGAGCATTCTTCATTATTTCCACCAACAAATGAAAATATTTACCAAGTTCCTTTATTTCACAAATGGTGTGCATGAACAATGTGTCAAATGAGCTGTAGTTCAAGCCAGAAGTCACCCACTCACTCATATTAGTTGAAAAGAACAAGCCAAGTTTATAAGGGATATGTAACTACAAATACTGAGTTAAGGTACCAACAATTAAAGATAAAACATGACAGAATAATTGCTGAAGATACTATCCACTTGAAACAGTAGTAATAATAAGTTAAAATAAAATGTTATTAAAATAAGAAAAAATAGTAACATCTTAAAAGTTGTTAGAAAAGCTATTTCCATTAAAACCCAATATAATTTCAGATAAAATAACAATAATTAATATCAACTATGAACAAGTTAATTGCTAAAAAACATATTTACATTGTAAGAATTTTATAATCCGAACATTATAAATCTCAAACTAATTTTTGTCTATGACAGTGTTGTAACTGACATCTCTTAAAGTTTGAGTAAAAATCCTTTGTGGAACCACAAAAAAAGTCCGTCACGCAGGGGCTGCATAAACTAAGCAGATTTCCCACGTGAAGTTTTACAATAGAGAAATTTCACGAGAACAGTTAAGAAAACGGCCGACCTAGCTTTTGGCGAGAAACTCACTCTCATCCGTTATCTGCCCCGATTACATAAAAATGCAAATATCTCGCTTAATATTCAAAATAGAGAATAAATGTATATAACAATATTTATAGTAAATTTAATTTGCAATAAGATTGATTCTATACAATTTTTTGATCCGACGTATAGTAAATGAAATATTTCGAATTTTAGAAAATCCTCCCCTCTAAACCCCCCCTCTTACTGGTCCGACTTCAGCCATTAACGAACTTGATCTTTCTTTTTACATAAAGCGACTAAATATCGAGTTTAGTAACGATCAAACAAAAATTGCGACCGCTAGAGCGGTAACAGACAAATATATATATATATATATATATAAAAGTCCGTCACGCAGGGGTTACGTAAACTAAGCAGATTTCCTATGTGAAGTTTAGCAATAGAGAAATCTGCATTCTGGTAACACAACACCACCATAAGTAAATACAAACAGTAATGAGAAATCTTTCAGTTAATTTTAATAAACTCCCAACTGAAACGGCTTCTGAATTGTAAGAATAATTTATATTTTAATAACTCAAATTTTAGTAGTCCAAGAACTAAACAAGGGGGGGGGGGCGGATGAACAGAACGTATTTGCATAAATCTCACAAAGTAAAGACGGTTAGGTAAGGTTAGAAACGACAGGTTAGGTTAGAAGCTTCGCCAGAGCCGGGTGTTGTTCGGGTTAGTTCGAAAACGGCCGAACTAACCCAAACAACACACGACCACAGACTTCATAAAAATGCAAATATCTCGGTTAATATTCAAGATAGAGAATAAGTGTATATAACAATATTTATAGTAAATTTAATTTCCAATAAGATTGGTTCTATACAATTTTTCGATCCGATGCATAATAACGGAGATATTTTGAATTTTCGAAAATCCCACCCTCCCTCTGGTCCGATTTCAGCCATTAACGAACTTGATCTGTCTTTTTACAAAAACGGTTAAATATCGAGTTTCGTAACGATCAAACAAAAATTGCGACCGCTTGAGTGTTAACAGACAAATATATATATATATATATATATATATATATATATATATAGCTCAGATACCCGGCTTCGCCCGGGAATTTTTTTAGCAGGCTTTACATTGCACAATATTTTGACATTTACCCGTCCCAGTGTTTAGGATTGATACCCATCTTTGCCGTGGATTTGCTAATAATAGAATTATTTGTTCGATAAGGCTTCACAGTCTTCGATATTTTTATATTTCCCGTCTATTATACATGTAAATATGGTGAATTTTTATTTCAGGCCTCCCTTTTAACCCCCCTCCCGTTCAAACCTAAAAATTTTAATATAATTTATAATCTAATTTAATGCTAATTGACATACCGAGTTTTGTTAAGTTCCCTCTAAAGTTTTAATGTATAACTCATTTATACTTAGGTATACGACAAAAGTGTATATAACAAAAGTTACTCCAAATAACAAAATAAACAACTTTTGTTATGTTTATATTTGCGGAAAAACCAATAGGAAACGAAATATCGCTATTTTTAATTTCAGGCTTCACTTATAACCCCCACTGCTGCCCGTCCATAGAAATGTTGGTATGGCTTATTATAATGAAGGCCTCATTGCTAATACACATACCGAGTTTTATTTAATTTGGTTGAGTCTTTTTTGGCAAATAATATTGTTGACTCCCGCTATAATTTTTAGCGTATAACGCATTTAAATTTCGGTATACGACAAAAGTGTATATAACAAAAGTTACTCTAAATAACAAAATAAACAACATTTGGTATGTGCATATTTACCAAAAAACCAATAGAAAACGAAATATCGCTATTTTTAATTTCAGGCTTCCCTTATAACCCCCACTCCTGTTCGTCTCAGAGAAAATTAATATAGCCTAAAGTCTAAGTTGGGTTAGTAGTAATATACATACCAAGTTTCATAAAATTCGGTTCAGCCGTTTATGTGTGAAAAGGTAACAAACAAACAAACATACATGAAAGAAACAAAATGCAGATATGGTGTCTATGACATGTGAAACGAAAAGTTATCGTGAAATTTCGCGAAAAAAATCAATGTACAGACAGAGGTTACAATTTTATATATATATATATATATATATATATATATATATATAATTTTGAACGGACCTCATTTTCGTCATCTCCTGGGTAGGATCGATGGACATTTGAAGACATTTTTCGAAACTCGCGTCATGAGTACGACCTCAATAGTTGATTTCCCTTAAGGGAAATCTGCTAAAAGGTAGTACTGAATTATTTTCAGGCTAAGTCTAATTTATCATCTCCATCACATGAGTGTAATTTATCATCTCCATCACTTGAGTCTAATTTATCATCTCCGTCACTTGAGTCTAATTTATCATCACTAGCAGTTATGGAGAATTCACTTCCCTGTTTTCTTTTATAGATATGGCAACAATTTTCTTTAATTGTAACAAGTGGTCAGGGAGTGGAAATGGAAATTAATGTTTTGATTCTGATGTACAAGAGAATACATTTTATAAGTTTTAAGTACCTCTTCAAAATGAATAGTATAATCTATTTTCTTCAAATGAGATAGTAATGTGAAGGTAAAAGTTATGGTATGAAAATATCTTTACTGTTCTCAAATTTAAGAAGAAATTTATGAATAAGACAGAATTAAACTTACACTGATGATGTTGACTTGAACCAAACCCTCCCTCCTTTTCTTTAAAACAGGTGGAGTGTTAGCTGGAATTGATGTTATTGGAACAGCGACATCTTCCAACCTTAAGTCTTCAGGCGTATATTCAGTATCATCATCATCTTTTTTAGCAGTCTCTTCTTCATAAAACCCATCCTCCTCTTCCTCCTCCTCCTTCATAAACACAAAATACTGCATATTAGAAGTACAACACATACCATTAAGAGATAAATGTAAATTTTCAATGTTAAATAATAAATTTTTAAAGAAAATGTAATACAATAGTTCATTCATTTCAAGTAATTAATTTGAAGTTCTTACAATCCCTTAAAACCATTAAGGTAGTATAAATTATATATTAGGGTTTGCTATATATATATATATATATATATATATATACTATATGCTTAGGGAAACCTAACAAAAAGAATAAAAAAACATATGAATTAAGTACTAATGAAGAAATGAAGAATTCCTGAAGGTTAGAATGTACTAAATCATTAATAATAAAAAAAACAACTGAACTAACACTAAGAAAAAAAAATTGAAATTTGTTTTGCAAAACCTCAGAGATTAAAGTTCCAACTTCAGTGAATATAAAACAAATCACACAAATGTCATGATTACACATAATAACTTACCCCAAAACGCATAAAACCTACACTCAATACAATATATAAATGTCAAAACAATTTAAAATATTTGTAGGGGCTCTAAAATAATTATTCAATCAAAACATGAGCAACAACTAGGAATGGGTTGATAACGAGATTCCAGTATCTGATACAGTTAATACTTTACTGAAGTTGATACTTTTCCTTGAGACATCTGTATTTGATACAAAGCTGATACCTGGTGAATTGATAATTTAGTAGATACCTCAAGGGACTAGGCCGATCGAGATTGTTTTGGAATATCAATGTCATTTTTTCAAAGGAAAATGTGTTATCATAATTAATTTCACCTCATCTAAGAATGTTTTTTTTCTTTATCTTGTTCTCTTCTTTTACAATATTTGAAAGCAAAACTTAATAATATAAACTATGAGTTGCGATTATAACATCCATTAGACAGTTTATTAACTTTTCTTTTTAAACATAATTCTTTTATTTATATTTAATAAATATACTTGATTTTTTACTATCACTACTGGTTTTTAAAAATGATATATTTGAATTTGTATATCTTAAAACATAATGCTTAATTTCTATACCCTCTAGTAAATTAATTTTTAACCCATCCATACCATTATGCATGATGGTATTTTTTAATTTAAATTATTATGTGAAATAGTAATAATATTGTTATTTTTTTTTTAATGGTTTCAGTGATGAAGGAACTGTGGTCAGGTGGCTCAAACATGTTTTGAAAGAGAAATATACTCACTTTGTAGCAGTGATCTAAGATGAGTTGTAATGGGTAATAATTGACAATCTCCAGTAAATATGAACAAGTTTACAAAAATTACTTCAATCTCAGCATTTTACTAAGCCTTAAAGGGTTGAGCAAATATTTTTTCTTCAGAACAGAAGGTTATACAACTTTACTGTTAACGAGCTAAGTAATTTGGAGAGAAAAAGATGTCCAATTCTTCACAAATTTTAATTTCGGCTCTAAGCTAAGCGCTTTCGAAGAGAATGTGGAACAGTATTGTGGAGCTTAGTAATTCACTAGAGAATTTAGCTCTTCTCTTAATTTGTTCTTTAAAGAACCACCTAATAATAACTTATCAAAAGTAAGGACTTTCACTTTTACTAGCCCGACAATCCAGAGATAATAAAACACCATTATAGAATGTTTGGCTACTTTCTAAAGGAAAAAAAAAAAAAACAATCTATTTCTTAATGAAGTTTGTAGGTGTGACAAAAAAATCCATATTTTTTTAGTCGTACGATTAGTAAATACTTGGCTACGTTCTCACCTTTTCTTCTTCCTCGTCCTCAGATGATGAGTCTTCATCATCAGATGAATCATCAGACTGATCAGACTCGGATTCAGACTGAGGAGCTGTATCTTCTTTAGGAATCTGCCACTGAGACTTTCTTGTTTTTGTGTGATAGTAATATATCCTTCCTTCTTTATCCTTTGCTGACCGCCATTTTGGAGGAAGCTTAATGGGAAAAACACGAGCCAAAGGTGGAGGAGGGGGTGGGGGAGCCGCTGAAAGACCAATTGTTGTAAGTATAGGGGGCGCACTAGGTGTTGTTGGATTATTTATAGCAGGAGGTGGTGCAGTAATAGGTACAGGAGGGGGAGGAGCACTAGAAAGGGGAACAGCAGCCCCTGGTATAACAGGGTTTGGGGCACTAGCAGTAGGTAATGCAGGAGCAGGTGGATAAACCTGAGGAGGTGGGTTATAAGGAAATGGAGTATATGCTGGGAGTGGAGGTTGGTATGGTGGGGCAATTGTTGGGTGTGTAAACGGAGGGTGAAACCCCCCTGGAGGTGGACCATTAGGCGGAGGGTTAGAGAATGGTGGTGGAGGACCATCCATGTAAGGTGCAGGTGGTTGAGGAGGACCCATAAAAGGACCAGGGAACCCAGGTGGACAGCCTCCAAAAACCATTTCACCAGCATCTATATTAAAAAAATAAATATTAATATTGAGAGAGAGAGAGAGAGAGAGAGAGAGAGAAGTTTAGTTTTTCAAGCTTCTTCCAGCATTATTGAAAACTTGATTTGTTTTAAGGATGAGGGGTATATGCTCTTTGCAGAATTGGGCAGCTTATAAGCCCTGCCAGCACGATGTTCTGATTGGTGGAGCCCTTGAAACAGAAAGTTTTCAATAATGCCTGGAGAAAGAGTTTAAATACAGGTTACCAACCTTTTCTAGCAAGGGAAGAATAAAGGATTTCATTTAATGAATTCTTCACTAAGCTTACTCTTATTGCCCGGGTGGGAATCGAACCCACGATCAAGTCCATTAATAAGACCAAGACTTAAATACCAAAGGCTTTAACCATGCAAGCACACACAGAGTAAAAAAAAAAAAATGCACATACCTGGAGGATGAAATGGAGGTTGTGGGTAATAGCTCTGGTTAGGATCCATTTGAGATGGGTTAGGATCAGGAGGTCCAAGCATCTGTGCACGCTGTTTTGCCCACTCTTCCATTTTTCTCTGTCTCTCTTCTTCTTCAACTTTCAGAGCAAACAATTGTCTTCTTTCGGTTTTGGATAGTCGGTTAAGCCCACCATTATGTCTGTAAAAATAAAAAATACTTTAACTAAAGAAATATGGTTTGAGTAATATTCAACAAATAACTTTTACGATATATGCGCCAAAGAAATTAAGATAATGAACAGTAATGGGATTTATTATAAACTAGCTGTGTTATCTGTTGTTGATTGTTTGAAATAAAAATGGTTTTAACTTAAAAAAAAAATATAAAGACTAGATTAGTTAAGCACTAAATAGCCCTTTTAGCAGATTTCCCTTAAGGGAAATCAGCTATTGAGGTAGTACTCATGACGCGATTTTCGAAATATTTCTTTAAATGTTCATCGATCCTTCATATATATATTTGTCTGTTAACGCTCTAGCGGTCGCAATTTTTGTTTGATCATTACGAAACTCGATATTTAACCGTTTTATGTAAAAAGACAGATCAAGTTCGTTAATGGCTGAAATCGGACTAGAGGGAGGGGGGATTTTCGAAAATTCGAAATATCTCCGTTATTATGCATCGGATCGAAAAATTATATAGAACCAATCTTATTGGAAATTAAATTTACTATAAATATTGCTATATACATTTATTCTCTATCTTGAATATTAACCGAGATATTTGCATTTTTATGAAGCCTGTGAGACATGTGGTCGGGTATAGTTCGGATTAGGTCGGCCGTTTTCATAACTGTTCGGCTCAGGTGGAAACTTCTTCTAACCTTACCTATCGTTTCTAACCTTACCTTACCTTCGTTACTTTGTGAGATTTATGCAAATAAGTTCTGTTCAACGCCCCCTCCCCTTCTTTAGTTCTTGGACTACTAAAATTTGAGTTATTAAAATATAAATTATTCTTACAATTCAGAAGCCGTTTCAGTTGGGAATTTATTTTAATTAACTGAAAGATTTCTCATTACCGTTTGTATTTAATCATGGTGGTATTGTGTTACCAGTATGCAGATTTCTCTATTGCAAAACTTCACATGGGTAATCTGCTTAGTTTATGCAGCCCCTGCGTGACGGACTTTCGAGTTATCGAAAACGTCTTCTCTTTTGTGTTTAAAGTAGTTTTTTACCTGTCGTAGAGAGGTTGCGGCATTGTTTAGAACAATTTAAGAATCATAAATAAAAGCTTTTTATTATTGTAAATATCTTTGAAACACTGTGTATTATTCAGGATTTTTTTTTTCAATTTACAAAAAATATATATAAAGAATAAATTCCGTTCGAGTCCCGGCAGGTAAGGACAATTTTTCCTATATAAAAAATGAATATACTTAATTACTTATTAGGATTGTGATTCTATCTCATGCAACTATGAATAATTTGGAAGAATGTGTCAGTTTGTAGAAACACCTAGCTCTCTTCTGTAACACATTAATGTTATATTAACATCCACATGGTTCTACTACAGCTAATTGCAGTTATCTTTTGAATATCACCTTTTCCTAGCCAGGATGGGACTAAGGATTTTATTTAATGAGCTTGTCACTAAATAAATTTCTATTACCCAGGCGGGAATTGAACTCACTCCTTTAGGTTTATCATGTGAGATTAAGTCCAACACCTTGACTCACATCCTTTTAACACATTTATTATTCATCTCTAGATGTTCCTCTTCACACGAAGGCTCTTCAAGACTTTATATCATTATTTACCACAGACAAACTGCCGGTCAAAAGTTTGAGATCACCTACATTTTTGGGGAAACACAACTTATGAGTGTTTTGGATTGTTATCCTGCTCCATAAAAAAATTTGAATGAATTAAACTAAGACCAGAAGGAATTATGTAGTCTTTCAAAATGTCTTTATAACCTACTATATTAAGTATTCCTGTAATATGTACAAGATCCCCTTGTTTAATGCCTGAGAAACATTTCCACATTAACTGGTCCTCCTCCATGTTGGAATTATGCACTGAGGAATTAGCTTTTCTGAAGGTGTGCAACAAACTATAATCCTACAATTAGTCCCAAAAACCTGAAACATTGATTCATCTCTCAAAACTACCCTTCTCCAATCCTCCACAGTAAAATAATAGTAAGCAAGTGCCCAAAGATACTCCAGACACAACAAACACATTGTTTATTCTTAGTTGTTTTTAACACGTTTGTAGTTTCAGTGACAGTTAAGATTGAATTAAATTATGTTCTTGTTATTTAAGATAGTTCCAAATTATTGTTACATCTAATTACAAAATTTGTTAATAAATGCAAATAATAATAAGATGCCTATATTTTGTAACTATGCATTGATAATTATGTAAAATTGAGGTTTTGCATGATTAAAGTAGATTAATTGAGTTAAACAATAGGTGGTCTCAAACTTTTGACCAGCAGTGTACACCGAGACTACCTTCCACATAGAGAACCATGCTAGAACAAGCCAAAAATGGTTAACTGTATACAAAGCAAATGACTATAGAAATCAGACTATACTGCTGTTTTATATATAATTAACTATTTTTTTGTTGTCTTGCCATGGCTCTACTATGTAGAAGGTAGTATAGGGGTATGCATGCTAGATAACGAAGAAAACTCCTGAAGGTGGCTTCACAAGACTTGGAACATGTGGAATTGAGCAATAAATAAATTAAAGAAGAGCTGAGTGTTCTTCAAATTGTCCTTGGGCCAATCTATTCATAATTTATTAATAATTGTATATTCAGTCCTAAGCATCAATAAAATATAAAGTTTGCACTTGACGGGATTTTCCTACTTTTAGGCATTTATTGTCCCTTTTCAAATGATTGACTTAGTATACCATATTTGGATGTTTGTGTAGCGGCGACATTCGTTGCTATGGCAATGAAGCCAGCCAGCCAGCTGTGAACAACAGAAAGTTGTGAAGTCTATTGTTTCTTCTGCTGTTCACCCAAGTGCACAAATTCACTCCTTCTTTTTATAAGCTTTAAATATGTATATATTACAACCAAATAAAAAATAACTTTATGCATGGAACAATTGCATTTATTTAACTAAAGAATGTTAAAGTAGTGATCTGGACGTGATCTTTGAATTGGAGAGAAGTTTTGTATGGGTCTGAACTTGTACCTCTCTTAGATGGTAGAGTTAAACGGCCTGCATACCTAGCTCTCTGCAGGTGCAAAGTATATATTTCTCGGAGATGAAAAAATAATTAAATTATTAATTTATAGAAATTCCTCCAAGCCATTTTGAGGAGAATAAATATAGATAAATTATACAATACTCACTATGAGTTTTATTAGCAGATTTCCCTTAAGGGAAATCAGCTATTGAGGTTGTACTCATGACGCGATTTTCGAATTTTTTCTTCAAATGTCCATCGATCCTACCCAGGAGATGACGAAAATGAGGTCCGTTCAAAACTGTTTATATATCTATATCTATATATATATATATATATATATATATATATATATTTGTCTGTTACCGCTCTAGTGGTCGCAATTATTGTTTAATCGTTACCAAACTCGATATTTAGTCGTTTTATGTAAAAACAAAGATCAAGTTCGTTAACGGCTGAAATCGGACCAAGGGGAGGGGGGGTTTAGAGGGGAGGTTTTTTGAAAATTCAAAATATCTCCGTTACCATACGTCGGATCAAAAAATTGTATAGAACCAATCTTATTGCAAATTAAATTTACTATAAATATTGTTCTATACATTTATTCTCTATCTTGAATATTAACCGAGATATTTGTATTTTTATTAAATGTGGGCCAATAACGAACGTATAGAGAGACGGCTCTCTTATAGAGATTTCTCTATTGTATAGCTTCACGTGGGAAATCTGCTTAGTTTACGCAGCCCCTGCGTGACAGACTTTTTTCAGATCAGGGAGAATAACACTGTAGAGGTATGCTAATGCTGTAGAGTTGTAATTCTAAGTTTATGCACAAGTCCTTCGTGCCACACAGAGTCAAAGGCATTTGAGACATCTAGGAAGAGCCCCATTGTATATTGCTTATGTTCGAATCCTTGTGTAATTACTTCTGATACTCTTTGAAGTTATTGGAAGGCCGAATGATGAGGCTTAAAAGGCAAATTAGTGGTGAGGGATGAAGTCCATAAGATGCTTTCTAAGTCTATCATTAACCAAGCGTTCTAGGAGCTTCCCCGCCGTGTTAAGAATGCTTATGGGACGGTAGTTCTCAGGGTTTCCTCGAGGTTTGCCTATTTGTAGAAAAATATGACGTGGGCGTGTTTCCAGTTCCCCAGAAAGTTCACTCGTCAGAGGTAGACGTTAAAGATGCTCGTTAGCAGAGCATTGCACTTGCGGGAAAGCTTCTTCAAGACTGCGTTGGTTACTTGGTCTTCGCCAGGAGATTTCTTTGGGGGATATAAAGTCAGTGTTGTGGTTCATCACTCCAGTGTGTATGAGAAGTATGAGGGAGGATACAGTTGCATCTGTTTCTGGGTCACTATAGTTTGGTGTTTGGAAATTATTTTCTAGGTATCTGCTGGTAATTTAGATTTTTCAGAGTCAGTTAAGGTTATATTATCTCCATTAGTCCGTGAAGGTATTTCAGTAGTTTGGTTGAGTAGTCATTTAGTCTCGTCACAGCAATGGGTCACCAGGATTCATGTTAGTCAAGTATGTTTTGTATTTATTGATTCTATCATTGTCTAGTTCAAGCATAATTAAGCGAGATAAACGATTGACCACACGTTTAATTTCTAGTTCCCTTATTCGTTGCCACCGCTTGCGAAGAATATTCTTTTTATGAATAAGCTCCAGACTGTGTGGGGGCGTAGGACTTTGCTTCTTGTGTTTCGAATAGTTGTCTAGTCTTAGTGTCTAGTTTTCCCAAGGCAAGGTTAGTAATATGTAACCAGCTTCTTGTGGAATTGCAAGAGTGTTAAGAGCACCCACATTTTCAATTTCTACTTGAATATATGACTGCAGTGACAAAAGATTTGAACCTCCTTTGTGATGAGGATTCAAAACTGTATATATATATATATATATATATATATCTATCTATCTATCTATATATTTGTCTGTTACCGCTCTAGCGGTCGCAATTTTTGTTTAATCCTTACCAAACTTCATATTTAAGCGTTTTATGTAAAAAGAAAGATCAAGTTCGTTAACGGCTGAAATCGGACCAGTGGGAGGGGGGGTTTAGAAGGAAGGATTTTCGAAAATTCGAAATATCTCCGTTACTATACGTCGGATCGAAAAATTATACTGAATCAATCTTATTACAAATTAAATTTACTATAAATATTGTTATATACATTTATTCTCTATCTTGAATATTAACCGAGATATTTGCATTTTTCAGTTTTCACCAAACCGCCACTTCTACTCATGTTACGTAAACAATACTCTGGTACATAATAAATCACATTATTGGAAGTTTAAATACCAAAAATTGTATTCAAGAGACCTTTATTATACGAGATACATGCAAATATGTACTGGTGACTCCCCCCCCCATCTTAAAGTTTTGGACTACTAAAATTTTATTGATTGAGATAACAATTATTCTGACTCATTATTAACTACAGTACTAGATATAGTAAATAGTTCTCAATAAAATTAATGTGTTATATTCTGATATATTTCAGTAATTGTTTTTCTTTCCGGTGTGAGGCGGGACCCGTTTGTTTACATTTCTAACCTAACGCTTCCTGTCGGCAGGCTATTGAATTTGGATGAAACATTTCTTATTTCCGTTTGTATTTATTCACGGTGTTGTGTTAGCAGTATGTATATTTATCTATTACTAAACTTCACGAGGGAAATCTGCTTAGTTTACGCAGCCCCTGCGTGACGGACTTTTTTGGCCTGCACAAAGTGTTTAATTGTAGTAGTACTCAATAATTGGCTTTATTAACACATTGAAACACTTATTACATCATCTAGTATGTTTTCTGATTGTATCTGCAAAACCTTGAATTTTTAGTTATTTATATTATTTTTTAATCGTGTGACCTTTCACCAAATTCTATTGTTTTACAAATTTTGGCCCCTGATGAGATGGGTATTGGGGCCATGAAACATATAGGGTGAAATAGATTTTTAATTAAGGACTATAAAAAATTAGAGGACATATTATTATGACACTCCCCCAAGACTTTAAGATCAAATTTATATAATTGGGACAAAATAATTCAAAGAATAATACATTATTTACAGATTACCATCTTTTGTCCTTGTACAGAATAAAACAATGCAAACATGCCAGTTTATTAGCATACCTTTCCTCATGCTGCATCCGAGACTTTCGCCAATCACTTAAGGTTGATTCAGACGGTGATTCTCTTCCCCTTTTCCTCTCCCTGTGACTATTGCTACTGCTGTATCTATTTTCTTTCTCATAACTCCGATTATCTTTTTCATAATTCCAATGCCTACAAAAAGGAAAAAAAGAATCAAAGTAAAAGTTAAAAACGTGAGCACGTTATTTTAGCAATACCCTGTGGTAGCAGTTTATTTAAGAATGTAGAAAGCAAAAGTAACTTGTAAAAGACCAGACATATTGACCAAATATTAAAAAAAAAAAAAAAAAAAAAAAAAAAAAAATTAAAAAAACAAAAAAAAAAAAAAAGGAAAGAGAAAATTTAGGAGATAGGCTGAAATTTAGGTTTTGGTATAGTATAATCTATTGTATTCAAAACACTAAATTATGTATATATATATATATATATATAAAATAAAGATTCTCGAAATATCGGCATAAACTAAGATTTATTTCACCAACACTGAACAAAACTCCGAAAAGAATAACACACCACACACACACATATATATATATATATATATATATATATATACTAGCGGACCCGGCAGACGTTGTCCTGCGTTATATATCAAGCGATTAGGATATTAAATTTAATAATATTATGTTTAAAAAAAAATCTACTCTTAATAACGCAAAAAACAACATTTGTTATATGCACGTTTGCCTAAAAACAAATAGTAAATAAAATATCGCAAAAACTTGGTACGCAAAAAGAAAAGGAAAAATGAGAGAAGGAAAAAAAGACGTTTTAGTTCTGTGATTATCTGGTAGAATGCGCACTACACGTTCTTAAAAACAAACAGTTGTAGGCCAATAACTGAAATAAATAAAACCCCTCAACAATAATAACGCAAATACATAAATATAAAAAAAGAAAATAAAATAATTGAAACATTCAAATCAAATTAAAATAAATTTGGACAATAAATAACAATGTCTGAAAGTGAAAACCTCTCGTAGCTGAAAACATCTTTATATAGATAACAACATGCTTAAACTCTATGGACGTACATTAAAAGCCACCCGGTATCACCAGCTACCGGGTCACCTACTCTTATCGAGTTCCATTTCACCCTTTCAACATTACCACCTTCCTTATAATAGAACGTAGTTCAGCAGAAGGGGAACTATCTCTTCTCACCCCCGGTAGGTCGCACTACCTTAATACCAACCATTTTTGAAAGCTGGGTCTCAGATAAAAAAAAAAAAACGTACATTAGATAAACAAATGAACATTTCATTACATTTCCCTCGCCCTTCGCACTTCGACCGGAGACCTGCTCCATCTGCCTGGCCGATCTGCGGCGCTAAACCATCCGGGGCGTCACCCGAACGCGTATTCAAAAACTCAATCAAATCGGACCATCCGTCAAGGAGGAGTTCAGTGACATACACACGTACGCTAGAATTATATATATAAAGATAGAGGTGTATTAGCCTGTTAACGCTCTAGCGGTCGCAATTTTCGCTCGATCGTTACCAAACGTTTTATGTTAAAAGACGGATCGTGTTCTTCGACGGCTGGAACCGGATCATTGGGAGGGGGGATTTAGAGGGGAGGATTTTCGAAAATTCGAAATATCTCCGTTAGTTTGAGTCTGATCGAAATTTTGTAGAGAACCAATCTTTTTGCAAATTAAAAGATCTATAAACGTTGTCATGTACCTTTTTTCACTGTCTTTAATATTAACCGAGATATCGGCGTTTTTTAGTTTTCGGCCTTTAGTAAACCCCCACTCTCGTTCGAACTTAAAAAATTTAGTACAGCTTATAACCATGGTAGAACTAACGCTAATTCACATACCGAGTTTCGTTCAGTTCGGTTCAATCGTTGGTGCCCAATAAAATTGTTGGCCACACTTTACTTCCTTACTGTATATCTCGTTTATACTTTATTATACGACAAAATTGAACATGACAAAAGTTACTCCAAATAACAACATAAACAACTCTTATCCTGTGCATATTTGCCGAAAAACCAATAGGAAACGAAATACGGCTATTTTTAATTTGAGGCCTCCCTCACAACCACCACTCCTGCTCCTTCTGCCTGGCCGATCTGCGGCGCTAAACCATCCGGGGCGTCACCCGAACGCGTATTCAAAAACTCAATCAAATCGGACCATCTGTCAAGGAGGAGTTCAGTGACATACACACGTACGCTAGAATTATATATATAAAGATATATATATATATATATATATATATATATATATATATGTGTGTGGTGTGTTATTCTTTTCGGAGTTTTGTTCAGTGTTGGTGAAATAAATCTTAGTTTATGCCGATATTTCGAGAATCTTTATTTTCTCTTCTTCAGGGCTGTAAAATTACATGTACTACAAGACTAAATACAGGGTCCGGCAGTCAAACCTGATGGTTTTTGAAATGGGATAAATCAATAAGTTGTTGAGATATTTTAATAATTTTTTTTTTATTGTAAAGAGGAGAATTGGAAATTTAACATTCATAATAAAAAAACACAAAAATAACTTATGTAGCAAAAACTATGTCACTTAAATGTTGACCACCATTTTCTCTACACTCTACAAGTCTCTTGGAGAAGTTAAGTCATGACTCTGTCCAATGTTTGACGAGGGATCTCAAGAATTTCTCGCCGAATGTTCTCCTTCAGTTGGTTCACATTATTTGGTTTGTCAACATAAACTTTTCCCTTGAGGTACCCCCGCAGATAAAAGTCACAAGGGGACAAGTCGGGAGAATGTGCCGGCCATTCGATGTCACCCCTAAGCGAGATCAGCTTACTAGGGAAAAATCCTCTGAGTTGAGCCATGGACGCCCGAGAGGTATGGGCAGTTGCTCCGTCTTGCTGAAACCAGACCCTTCTGAGAGGGATAAGATGGAGACGTAACTCTGGGATGAGAAAGTCACGGATCATGGCAATGTAACGCGCTGAGTTAGCCGTCACTGTTTCGCCATTCTCCTCAAAAAAATAAGGCCCTAGCACTTTTGACCTACACACTGCAGCCCAGACAGTTACTCTTTCACAGTGAAGAGGCCACTGGTGAAGTTGATGTGGGTTATTTGGAGCCCAATATCGAAAATTTTGTTTGTTGACACATCCGTTTAGATGGAAATGACCCTCGTCTGAAGTCAAAACAATGATTCCAGGGTCTTCATCGAACATTCTTAACATGGTTTCAGCAAAATTCAACCTTCTTTCGAAGTCACGTGCTTGTAACTCTTGAACAATTGCGATCTTGTAAGGATGGAAGCTTAGGTCGTCATGAAGAATACGTATTATAGACCGGTCTGAGATCCGAAGAGCTTGTGCGTGAAGAACGGCAGAGCGACGAGGGCTCTGTTCAAAAGCATGTCGAACAGCTTCAATATTAGCAGGTGTCCTTACCGTTCGAAGTGATCCTCCTCTCCTTCTTGTTGTTCCAAAAGCAGTGTTCTGAAAATTTCGAACCCACAGAAGAATTGTGTTTCGAGACGGGATCGCACCGCGAGGAGGAACATTAAAGCGTATACGAAAACTCCTTTGTGTTAGAATAACAGAATCATTATTTCTAAAAAACGTCTCGACTACAAACGCACGATGTTCAGCAGTCCAACGCTCCATTGCTACTGAACTTCTGCTCAAGGTGAACAAAATGGCGCCCATCCCCACCCGCCCAGACGTCCCCACCACTACCTATACCCACTCAAAAACCGTCAGGTTTGACTGCCGGACCCTGTATATCTATAAACTATTATACATTGTTATTGCACAATGACTAGGGTTATAGTGCAATAACAATGTATAATAGTTTATAGATATATTTAGTCTTGTAGTACATGTAATTTTACAGCCCTGAAGAAGAGAAAATAATGATTCTCGAAATATCGGCATAAACTAAGATTTATTTCACTAACACTGACCAAAACTCCGAAAAGAATAACACACCACATATAAATACAACCTGGTCGAAAACATCAGCACAATTATATATATATTTATATGAGTTGGTTCTCTTCTAAATTATTCTCTGAAAATTATGTAATTATGTGCGATCCTTAAAGTATTTGTTTATTCTATTTAGTAATAAATGTAATCATAATGTGTGATCTCTATAAGTCACTAAGTTTTACAATTAATATATAAATAGAACTTACCTATCATATGAAAGATTTTCTCTTGGATCACTGTAATAACCTCTGTCAGCTTCTCTCTCATGCTCTTTCATTTGCTCAATCCTTTGTGTTTTGGGAATTCTAAACTCCTGTTTGAGGTTAGACCAAGCCTTCAAAAGATCATTAGCTTTTGTAAGAATCCTCTTTTCTGTTTCTTCATCCTTTTCAACCGCTTTATCTGGTAGTTCTGCCCTCTCCCCTGAATCACCAGGACTTGAATCATCTCCAGTTTCAGTCTCCATGCTATAAAATATATGAATAAATAAATACTCCTCTAAAATTATTTATTATTATTTTTTTTATTTATAAATAAAGTTGCTGATAGTACTGATATGTTTTTAAGAAGATATGGAAGGTTAAATGGAGAAGAGGATGCTCAGCAGTTCTCAAGAACTGATTCTGTACAAGTTGAAAGCAGCTGCAGAAAGATCACAATTGTATATCCAAGCCAAGACCCTACTACAAATCTTCTGTACCTTGTTTTTTTTTAAAAGTAATTTGAATAACTAAATTAAAAATTAGAATATTTTCCATTCTTTTATGTATTTGCAGATAAATATGTCATTCTGTCAGGAAGCTATATACTTAAAAAGGAGGAGGGAAATGAAACTATAAACAAGAGGTTCAATACATAAATTAAATAAGATAAAAAAAAATAGTAAGAAAATCATATAAAATAGGTACATTTAATAATATTATTTCATAAAGGCAGAATACCTGTCTTTGCTATCAGAAGAATCCTGGCTCACATTTGCCCACTTTTGAACAACATTTAGAACTTTACTATCCTGCAATACTGTTTTATTTGCAATAGGAAGCACAGACAGTGTATTAAGAATCTGAAAAAATAAAGGGAAGTGTGAGCTGATATGTTTTCATCAGTAAACTTCCCAAAACAACTAATTGTTAAATGATAAATAAAATGAACTAGTAATACATTTTCATTTCTATTTTCTTTAATAGCAAGAAAAAAAAAATAATGGGATACCAGGTTAATAAGGGATTCTTTTGGTTTCCTGAATCCTTATTCATTTAGAATATAATCTATCATTAGGTCATCTTTGGACTCTCAAAATGATGAAATTGCTAGGTAACTCCATTAGCATTTGTTGTTAAGTTTTTAACATATGACCCCCTAAAGAGAACTTTTTTTAATTGATGATTTAATCAAATATTTCTTAGTTCTGTAATTTACTAATTATTACATCTAATCCTTCCATATTTGACAAATTACCACTTGTTAAGGCTGATTGACCCTAGGGTTTTATTCTGTCGAGATTTATTGTATTATATTGACTGAGAGGGATATCCCTAAATCATTGCTAAAGCCCAGGAGGACGAAATGTCGGTTTATGAAATAAGAGAATAAAGAAATGCTGTTTTGAGACCTATAGATCCTTTCTTTTGTCCTGAATTACTAGTTATTGTTAACACGTTAAGGACGGCATGGGGTCAATTGACCCCGTACGTAACTGTCTCCCAGGACGGGTCGGTTTTGAAGATAAATGTTCAAAAAATACTTTGACGGTTTTTGCTTTGTACTAGTAAATATAATTAAAAATAGTACGTTTATGCATTTCAAATCCAAAAAATACGTCGTATATCATTGAAAAATGCACGGGGCTTTATGACCCCGTGCCGGCCTGGAGAGTGGTATTTGGGCTCTAGTCCGGCACGGGCACATATAGCCCCGTGTTATTTCCTGTGCTTTTCCTCTGAACCGCTTGTTCTGTTATTTGCAAAGGCTTATGTAAATGACAGAACGCGTCCCTCCCATTTCAGTTTACTTTTTGCTGTCGTTTCGAAACATTAATCTGTATAATGAGCAAATCAAGTGGCCGACAATTAGTGGATTTAGCTTTATTAAAAAAGTGTTCCGGGTGTTTCGAAAAATTAAGAAAAACATTGTCCTCTAAAGAAGTAGACAAAAAAGTTAGAACGTATTGTGAAGAGTGCAACATGAAGTCACTTTGTCTACAATGCTTCAACAACTGCCATAAATCTATGCCCTTACCATTGTGATAATGAAGAATTGTTAATTACAAAATAATTATTTGTTTATTCATATTTTTTCTTTATTATGCTTATTTTCCAATTATTTGTTTAAGCTAAATTCCTAGTTCCTAGTTTGTTTTTCTCGTTTTGTAATTTTATCTTTATAAACTAATAAATTTTGATTGCAATGTGTCGTAATTTAAAGTTAATTCATATTCACCCATTTTAAAGTATAAAAAAAATTAAAATCCTTTGTTGATCACCAAAATTATCACACAAAGGAGAAAAAAAGTTCCTGACAAGGTGAAAAATGTAAGGTAAATATTCATTTCTAAGTCACGTAACAAAAAATTGATGAAAACACGGCCTGCGACTGCTATATATTTTTTGATGTCCAAAAAGTAAAAAAAATGTTTGAATATAGCAATTTAGTTAATTTTTCGAGTGGTAGTAGCGCATTAAAAGGGGACATAAGTACGGGGTCGATTGATCCCGTGCCGTACTTGTGGATAGTTGCACCACGGGGTCAATCGACCCCGTGCCGTACTTGTGGATAGACCACATTTTTGAAGTCCGTACTGAACGTGTTAATTATGAATATATCTACGCTCTAGCATTTTCTTTAAATTTACACTAATACATTAAAAAAAAAAGTAGGTTTAATTTTGAATCTCATTTGATATAAAAAATAAGTGAATTATATACTAGTCATGTACCACAAAGTAAATATTAATGGAGAATAAAGTCAATGGATAAAAAACAAGGTTTACTAACTTGCATTCTTAGTCCTGAGGAAGAACGACTATCAATCATCCAAGACCATAGGAGACTAAGCCCATGATAGTCCAAAAGAAGTCTTAAACATCTGATATCAGCAGTTTGAGCTATTTCCAAAAGTTGTTTCCGGGAAGATTCTTCTTCTGCACGGACCATTAAACGGCTGAGTGTAAGTGTATGTTTCTGGTTTTTGACTCCAGTGCTGGCTAACTTTTCTATCTCTTCATCTAACTAAATATTGAAAAACAGAAAGAAATGTAAAAAACACAAAACAATTATCTACCAGATTATAGATTAATATAAGGCATAACTCCATTGGAAAAGTATGGAAAACAGAATTATTATAAACTAAAAGTGGTAAAATCCTTTTATTATAAACTAAAAGTGGTAAAATCCTTTTATTATAAACTAAAAGTGGTAAAATCCTTGCATCACATTTCAAATTGAAAAATAACTTAGTAAAATATGTAAATATTTAATACTTTGAAGTAAAATATAAAAATTATCACATGTACATAACAGAAGTTGTTTATTTTGTTAATAAAATAACTTTTGTTATATAGACTTTTGTCGCATAGTGAAGCATTAACAAGATATACACTAAACACTATAGAGGAAGTCAATAATTTTATTGGGCTCATGAGATTGAACCGAATAAAACTTGGCATTTGAATTAGTATCAACTCCTCTTTGATTATAAGATAATTAAAATTTCTAGGGACAGGAGTGGGGGTTCTAAGGGAGACATGAAATGAAAAAAATTCGCATTATTTTGTTTCATATTGGGTTTTAAGCAAATCTGCACATAATAAAAGTTGTCTAGATTTAAACATAAAGCAGCATGTGTTATATACACTTTTTATGTATACAGAAGTATAAATGAAATATACAGTAAAAACTATAGCAGGATTCAACAATTGTATTAGGTACCAAAGACGGAGCTGATCTTAACAATATTCAGTATGCGAATTAGCATAGCATTAACTCCTCCATATTAAATGTATAAACATTTCAAGAGATGAACATGAGTGGGGGTTGTGAGGGAGGGCTAAAATAAAAAATCATGATATTTCGTTCAGCTTTAGTCTTTCTGCAAAAACACATCTAACAAAAATTGTTTATTTTCTTATTTAGAGTAACTTTTGTCATGTAAGTTTTTATCAAATAAAAATCCATAATCATGATATGCTCATTAAGCTTTATTTTATTCTGGCATATTATGATAAAAGGAGTAATGCTTTTAAACTTATATGACAATCTAAGTATGATTCGGGTTACTGTGGACATAATGAATCTCCCCCCCCCTTTAATTTCTTAATCTAAATGAAGTCATGGTTATGAGTTATATATAATCCACGAATAAGTGAATTATTACAACATTTTGATAGTTTAATTTTTCGAATAACTGAAGTTATAACACTTTAAAAAAAACAATGCTGAATTTTTACAACATCCTGGAGCGGAAATTGTGGAGACAGAATTACAGTCGGCTCTAACCACATTCTCTGACTTGAGTCGGCATTTGGAGGGAAACGGATAGATAATGCATAGTCATGGTGAATACTATCGATGATTTTTATTTACATTGAAGAAATTTTTCGAAAATTGCGTCATGAGTAAGACCTCCAATAGCTGATTTCTCTTAAGGGAAATCTGCTAACAGAAAATAAAACAATAGAAATAAAATATCTAAATAATATATGGCACTTATCGGTTATCGGGAGGCCATCCATTTAAAGAAAATTAATATATCATAATTAAAATAAAATCACTATTATTTAAAATAACACTTCTAGAATTTATAAATGACAAAATGGTTAATATGAGACCACTCATTATTTAGAGATAAAATATTTACTGGTTCAAAACCACTTATCGCTATTCGATCTTATTGCTTGCTATAGACCATAAGTGAGCAACAACCGACTTGCTGTAAGATTTGATCCGGCCTGTGAGACATTTTGAAAAACCCAATTAAACAAAAATATTACAACGGAAGGATCAAAAAGGTCAAACACCTCCACTCTTAATACTTCTTTATTACAGGCAAAGTACTTTCGGGGCGAACCGTCCCATCATCAGTGCTCTAGAGTTGGTCCCTATTGAGCCGACATCTCCGGCGAGACTCCAACTCTAGCCAACTCTCCAACGGAGTCTCGCAGGAGATGTCGGCTCAATAGGGACCAACTCTAGAGCACTGATGATGGGACGGTTCGCCCCGAAAGTACTTTGCCTGTAATAAAGAAGTATTAAGAGTGGAGGTGTTTGACCTTTTTGATCCTTCCGTTGATGATGGACCTCCACCAGCCAGCACAATTCCAGAAAAATATTACACTACTTACTCCAAATGAGGAAGATGAGAGATTTGTGCATTTGGCAGTAGTTATAAATGTGAAGTTATTTTGAATGATGAAAGTTAATAAATCAAAACATTGTACAAGGTTGACTGATGATAATTTGGAAAATTCTTTAGGTCTTTGTATCAGTGGAATTAATTCAAACATGGATGGATTAGTTTCCCAAATTCAAGCTCAAGTGTATCATTGATTTCGGTGTTGCTATTTAACTTTCGTTGTTTGTAATAATTCCAAATTTTTTAATTATAATGTTGTACCTACTTTATTCATTTCATTTTGTTATTTTAATGAATTGAATTATAATTACATTGTCATATAATTTCATGCCTGATATCTATCGTTAAAAATTATGAGTACTACTTTTAAAATCGGCCTCCAAACATATTTGTACACTAAAGTTTGGCCCACAACATGTCAAAGGTTGGCCATAGACTTTTCTGTTTCTTTTGTTAACAGAAAATGAGTGATTGTTTATAAAACACACTTGGTGATCGTTTATTATTACACCACTTGGATAGCTACCTTGCAAAGTTCATGTGGCAAACGACGACCACTTTATGCTGCTACTCCGTGACATCACCCAGTTTTGGGCTAACTCTAATTTATAATTACATTTTCTCATTCAAATAAATTCTGGAAGTGCTATTTTAAATAATAACGTGTTTCTTTTTTTAATATAATTTAATAATCGTCTTTAAATGGGTGGCCTCCTGATAATCAATAAGTACCTAATATATTCTACACCATTTTATTTCCCGTTTAAATAATTCATTACAAATAGGATGTTAATTATTGATTTAAATCAGCTGACATAACATGTCCAGACATGACCAGTGTGATCGGCTAATGGCAGGGATTTCTATACAATACTTTAAGAGTGATGAGCACTTCTTAAGTGGTAAGTACAAAAACACGTTTATTAGACTAATATTTCATATTCTGAAATGCAGTTAAGGACTTTTGGTAATTTCAGATTTTGGACATTCATGATAAATAAGATTATTAAAAAAATTAAATTTATATAATACATATTTATTGAAGATTGAGCTCCCTGAAGAGTTGGCAATTTAGTCACGAAATATATAGAGCACATCAAATAAAGAGATTAAAAGAATTTCATTTATTTACTGACTCTGCCAAAAAATTAAAATATATCAAATAGTTTGGTAAAAGTAGTTGGTACAATGAATATTTCAACATTTTCAACTTAGACAGACAAGCACATGAAAAAAATACTTCTTAAAAATTAAAAAAATTGAATAGTTCAATATTATACTTCATCGACGAATACATAAACATTTGGTTCAGAACAAGAAACATAAAAAGCTTAGTGAAAATAAAAATAGAATACAGAATTCATGTGACAATCATTGAAAATTTCTTGTTTATAAACAACTAGGAGAAACTAGAAAATTAAAATGATCAAGATTATATAAAATATAAAATCCAATAAAAAAAATATTTACTTCTCGGTCGCTCATGAAATCTCTTCTTTTTTCTTCCTTGCGTTTCTTCTCTTTTCTTTCCTTTCTGCTGCTACCAGAATCTTTCTTTTCTTTTTCCTTATCCGTTTCAGGGGTTTCTCCAATCCAGCCTCTACAATTAGATGACTCACAAAAGCATTTCTGGGCTTCTTTCCTGGTTTTAATAAAAACTATAACGTTACTCAAGTTTTAATACTGTCACGTTTAATGGCACAAGTATCGAATGTCAAACTCCGTGCCATAAATGACTATACATTTAAATTAAGAGATGTTTTCATAAAAGTGTTTCATAAGTTATACTAATTAGCAACAATATTTTTGATTATATGAAACTAACATCTCTATGGAACGTGTAGTATTACTCAGACTCATGATTTTTTATTTTTTTATTAATTAGGTTAATATAGACTGGAGAACCATTGCAATGGAAAGCTATCCAGTAAAAAAAAATTTTCTGCCTTCTTTTTAGCTATATATATAAAAAGCAACTCCTCAAAAAGTTTTGTTATACTTATGTCAATTTTGATAAATAACAAAAAACATAATATGCTTGTCTTATAAAGTAGGTTATAGGTTTATTAAAGTAACTCATAAGAAATATAAAAATAAACTTTTCTAATAACAATCCTAGTACAGTTCAGGTATAGATTTCAGTAGAATAAGTTACTTTTTTAAGGGAGAAGGGAAAAAACCATTTGGTCAAAGTATTAGGAATCTAAGGTGGACAATAGAAGTTTGGTCCTCACATAATCAATGAAATGAGATATTGTTTTTAAAGGTCTAAATAAAGATAACATTGTACTCTTTGGAGCATTCCCATGCAGGGATCACTAAGGGCTCAACATAATGAAATTATCAAAGAAATCAATTCAATAATAATAGAAATTCAAATATTACCCATATCTGTCAAGCTTATAATCAAATGTAATCTCTTCTCCAGCTGCAATGGGACGTTTACTGAAGAAGCCAATACGAAGTTCCCCATTGACAGTCCACTGAAACAAAACAGAAAAATAAAAAGGCAATGAATAAAGTTGTAGTATGTTTTTTAGTATGATTAAACTTCTTATACATAACAAAAATGGAACTATAAGAAATAAATTTTCTAATATCTAATTACAACATTACTAACATTTTGAAAGTAAATTTGCTCTATTTGCAAATAACATAAATTAATTTTAAAAGGACAAAAATCATTATCATCAACAGGAAAAGCATGTAATTTATACATTCATTAAATATAGTGTAAAACGTGATGCGAGACGTAAAGAAGTCAAGGTCAGATTAACTCAATCACATATATTAAAACAATAAAATAAAATATGAAAAAATTATTAAATCAAATTGAATGTCCAAGGCCGCACAACTTCAGACTCCGGTATTTCACAGGTTATAAAAATATGCACTAACCAAAACGTGGTTCACAATTCGAAAGCTGTAAGGAGACTGTTCTTAACCTCGCTAAGTTATAAGGACTTCTCTATACCAACAAGATACTCGCAAAGACATGAAAATTAAAAGACTAATTGTCAAGGTTACTTTATTCATGAGTACTTCACCGCTACAATAGTATCTGAATGTTTTCTAATGAGTGATCTTTCAAAGGAATATGGCAATAAAATCTGAAGAAAAATAACACCATCATTATATAATGGTAATCCAATCCTTCAAATAGTTAAAACTAAGCACTTTCAGCAACAAAAAGCCAAAGTGCACTATGCATTTACAATTTATAGGTAATATAATTAAAAAGGATTTGAAATAATAAATTTGAACTCTCACTGATCTGAACTAATTGAAGTCAAGAGGGTTCAAATTAGTAAAAATGTTGGATTACAAATTGAATTACCAAATGGAGAAATTGAGGTAACTTTTTTAATAACAACAGTTTATAAAAAATATTTCTAAAACATAAGGTAACCACAGCAAAGAAGTCACAATATTTTATATTCACTCCAGTTCAAAAAGTACCATTTAGCTTTGAAAAAAAAACAAACTAAAAAAGTAATTATTCCTGCAGCTAGTTTTCCAAAAACGCACTAATTAAGAATGCAGCACACAATAAAAGAAGTTATAAATGTATAGTATTTAGGTATAAATGATTCCCTCTTTCAAAATGAAACCATTTAAAATATTATGATTTTCCCATTAAGTGAACAATAAAAAAACATATTTAAAGTAGAATTTCCACTTAAAACTTTCTCTAATTGGATTTCTACCCTTTAGCATCCACAATTACTTTTCTTCTCATTACAAGTAAGACATGCCAAATGATTTAACTTTGAGGGCAAGCATTTTTTTTTTTTAACTTGCACATAAAACTCAGATTCAGGATCATCATTCTAAGCTACTTACATTATTATCCTGAATCCCTTAGCACTTTTAAAAATTCACTTGTTTAAGTGTGTATATTTAAAGATTTATATAATAAGTGAGTATGATAAACAAACAAAATAATTCTTTTAAGACTACTCAATCAATAGCATTCTTTTAAAGACTCATTCAATAGCAAACCCCTCCCCCCTACTTTTCCATTTAGAAAAAATATTTCAATATCTAGCTTAAAAATCAATACCCAATCATCCTTAATACGATAAATAGAAAATATGGATTGATATATAACAACTGAAATTAAAGTAAATACAATAATAAAATACCTTTTGAGTTTCAGAGTTGGGATCACAAGAGTGATTAATAAATCTAGAGATGTTCCCTCTCACAGTGGCATCGATAATAGTATGTCCTTTCAAATACATGAAGTAAAAATGAGCACTTTTCCCTTTTGCATACTCTTTAGCTCTCCGCCTAAATTCTTTCGAGTCCAAAACTTCACCCACATATTCCATTAAGAATGTACCTCTGAAATAATTAACAAAGAAGATATTGGTTTCAATGGGAAACAATATTATATTTCAAACAATATTTAATGTTGCAAAAATACAAAATATCAAGTAAAAACTATCATATAGTGGCAGCAAATTAAGATGGAGCTAAAAGAATAACAGGCACTATAAAAAAAAAAAAAAAAAGTTCTGAACTCAGTATGAAGGTATAATCGTGGAATTGGGGCTCAGGTGAGATATGAGAGTTAAAGTGTTGACCTTAATCTCACATGGTAAACTTAAGAGTGACGAGTTCGATTCTCACCTGGGCAAAGGAAATTGTTTAGTGACGAAATTCATTAAATAACATGCTAAGTCCTACCCTGGCCAGAAAAGGGTGGTAACCTGTAGATAACCTGTCCCAATTAGCCTTAGTTGCAAAAAGTGGATGTTGATAAATAATAATAATCATGGAATTTATGATTAAATTAAAGGTTCTATAAATGACCATCAGTACCATTGCATTAATTTATTAGAGAATTAACTTTAAACTTGTTTCCAACTCTTGAACCTATTCGACTTAAAATATCCTGTTTTATCATGATGAGATATTATGATTTCTAATACAAGTACTATCAACGGTTATTTACAAAGTTCTAAATAATGATGAGGAATTGAGTGGGAATTGGTACTCTGGCTAATTGGGAGGGGTTATCTACAGGTTGCCACTTTTTTCTAGCCAAGATTTAACTAAGGATTTTATTTAATGAGTTCATCACTAAATAAATTCCTATTGCCCAGATGGGAATTGAGCTCACCACTCTAGGTTTACCATGTGTAATTAAAGGCAACCCTTTAATTCACACGGCTAACCTAAGCTCCAATTAATGATTGGTTATTAAATAAATATGTGTTATTTATTGACGTCGACTTTGTGCCATTGATTTGAATCTAATTTTTTTGAAACATGGTAGGTGTATTACTACTAACCATCTAGACTTTTGGTTATAATAATATTCTCAGAGGCGAACAGGAGTGGGGGTTATAAGAGAGGTCAGGAATGAAAAACTGAGATATTTTGTTTCCTATGAGTTTTTCGACAACCATGTATATAAAAAGAGTTGTTTATTTTGTTATATACGCTTCGTTTGACAACTCTCACATTATATAAACAAATTTGAATCAAGTTAAAATTCAACTTTTACTTCAGACATTCCTACAGAGGAAGATATTAAGAAAATGAATGATGTTAATTCTACGTATTATAAAGCTATTCAGTAGCATCAAAACATTGATTTATCTAGCTCTCTTACAGGTAATGCTAAAACCATTATTTCTACCTTCACTATTTCTGAAGCTAATTATGATCAGGCTTGGGATGCATTATTCAAAAAATATGAAAACAAAAGACTTCTAGCTACTTCATATTATATATTGAAAAAATATTAGATGGCCATCCTCATCACAAAGGAGGTTCAAATCTTTTGTCCCTGCAGTCATATATTCAAGTGGAAATTGAAAATGTGGGTGCTCTTAACACTCTTGCAATTCCACAAGAAGCTGGTTACATATTACTAACCTTGCCTTGAGAAAACTAGACACTAAGACTAGACAACTATTCGAAACACAAGAAGCAAAGTCCTACATTTAAACAACTATTGGAATTTATTCGAACTAAATGCATGATTCTGTAGCTTTTACCTAGGACAAATATTACATACTGTAGCACATAAACGGAAAGCCTAGATTGCTCACTACTACTGATTCATATACCTATTCTAGCACTTCTAAGGGAGAGGTATCTGTTTGTTCTTGCCCCAGCAACATGTTCTAGACTCTGCCACATTAAAAATGGTATTTTCCTGACCTCTTCTAATTCCACTGTGAACTCCATTTTGAGGTGAATTGAGATTAGGTGGCGTAGAAATTTATCCAAGGGGTCTTTCCAATATGGCTAAATGACGAATGTATCATCAACACTTTTTAAGCCACATAAACTCATTTCAATCCAACATTAAGTTCACAATGGAATAAAAAAATGATAGAATTCTTAGACATTTTGGTGGAAAAAAGATTAAATGGACAGCTTGGTCCCACAGCTTATAGAAAACCAACTCACACCAATAGACATCGGTACGTTGTTTCTCATTACCATCCAGCACAGAAGAATGGGATAATTAGGGTACTTCTAACTAAAGCTCAATGAATATCACAGCCACCTGCCAGCTATTCAGAAAAAAGGATATGAGGGGGAAAGGCAATTCATAATAAAAAAAAAAACAAAAACCAACTCATTATTGGACCCATTGACTGGGAAAAATTTAAGAACGAAATGCATGACAAAACCATTATCCCAAATTCTTATCAAACCAATCACGACATAGATACAGCAACAGTGATTTTTTCAAACAATATTTACTCAGCCATTAAAAATTCAACCCTTAAGGCCGCTTCCTACAAATGCCAGGCGGCGCATACTACAAAAGACTTCTAGCTACTTCATATTATATATTGAAAAAAATATTAGATGGCCATCCTCATCACAAAGGAGGTTCAAATCTTTTGTCACTGCAGTCATATATTCAAGTAGAAATTGAAAATGTGGGTGCTCTTAACACTCTTGCAATTCCACAAGAAGCTGGTTACATATTACTAACCTTGCCTTGGGAAAACTATACACTAAGACTAGACAACTATTCGAAACACAAGAAGCAAAGTCCTACGCCCCCACACAGTCTGGAGCTTATTCATAAAAAGAATATTCTTCGCAAGCGGTGGCAACGAATAAGGGAACTAGAAATTAAACGTGTGGTCAATCGTTTATCTCGCTTAATTATGCTTGAACTAGACAATGATAGAATCAATAAATACAAAACATACTTGACTAACATGAATCCTGGTGACCCATTGCTGTGACGAGACTAAATGACTACTCAACCAAACTACTGAAATACCTTCACGGACTAATGGAGATAATATAACCTTAACTGACTCTGAAAAATCTAAATTACTAGCAGATACCTAGAAAATAATTTCCAAACACCAAACTATAGTGACCCAGAAACAGATGCAACTGTATCCTCCCTCATACTTCTCATACACACTGGAGTGATGAACCACAACACTGACTTTATATCCCCCAAAGAAATCTCCTGGCGAAGACCAAGTAACCAACGCAGTCTTGAAGAAGCTTTCCCGCAAGTGCAATGCTCTGCTAACGAGCATCTTTAACGTCTACCTCTGACGAGTGAACTTTCTGGGGAACTGGAAACACGCCCACGTCATATTTTTCTACAAATAGGCAAACCTCGAGGAAACCCTGAGAACTACCGTCCCATAAGCATTCTTAACACGGCGGGGAAGCTCCTAGAACGCTTGGTTAATGATAGACTTAGAAAGCATCTTATGGACTTCATCCCTCACCACTAATTTGCCTTTTAAGCCTCATCATTCGGCCTTCCAATAACTTCAAAGAGTATCAGAAGTAATTACACAAGGATTCGAACATAAGCAATATACAATGGGGCTCTTCCTAGATGTCTCAAATGCCTTTGACTCTGTGTGGCACGAAGGACTTGTGCATAAACTTAGAATTACAACTCTACAGCATTAGCATACCTCTACAGTGTTATTCTCCCTGATCTGAAAAAAGTCTGTCACGCAGGGGCTGCGTAAACTAAGCAGATTTCCCACATGAAGCTATACAATAGAGAAATCTCTATAAGAGAGCCGTCTCTCTATACGTTCGTTATTGGCCCACATTTAATAAAAATACAAATATCTCGGTTAATATTCAAGATAGAGAATAAATGTATAGTAAATATTTATAGTATTATATGTATAGACAATATTTATAGTAAATTTAATTTGCAATAAGATTGGTTCTATACAATTTTTTGATCCGACGTATGGTAACGGAGATATTTTGAATTTTCAAAAAACCTCCCCTCTAAACTCCCCCCTCCCCTTGGTCCGATTTCAGCCGTTAACGAACTTGATCTTTGTTTTTACATAAAACGACTAAATATCGAGTTTGGTAACGATTAAACAATAATTGCGACCACTAGAGCGGTAACAGACAAATATATATATATATAGATAGATATATATATAAACAGTTTTGAACGGACCTCATTTTCGTCATCTCCTGGGTAGGATCGATGGACATTTGAAGAAAAAATTCGAAAATCGCGTCATGAGTACAACCTCAATAGCTGATTTCCCTTAAGGGAAATCTGCTAAAATTGGCCATCACATAATTCCTTGGACTCCGAAGGACCAAAGCCTCCACTATCTCGGAGTACATTTTGACACACGACTTACATGGCACCATCATATCCACATTAAATTGTAACGAGAACACACACGACTTGCACAAATATACCCTTTAATAAACAAGAATACACCACTGAAACTGACTTGTGCAACAAAACACTCATACTCCCTATATTAATATACGTATGGCCATCAGCAATACACACAAAAAGAGACTCCCTTCCAGAGCAAAGTACTTCGAATAGCGGCAAATGCTCCCTGGGGTTTGTTAGGAACAGCCAAATCCACAGGGAATTGGAGGTTGCTCCTATTTCAGTTCACCTTCAACAACTTGTAAGGAAATATCATGCCTGTCATCTTATGTCAAGTGGAGCCACCCATTATAATTTAGGTACAACGACTGAAGGACGACTGCATCCAAGGTTGTACCAAAATATCTTAATTTTGTAACAAATAAACAATTTGTGTATAATACCGAAAGAGAAGAATAACTCAAGTGAAAAAGAGCACTGACAAACGGCAGTAATACCTTTTGTTAAAGGTACAAAGGAAAAAGAATTGCAAAAATACTTAAGCATGATACAGATACAGCATTTAACACAAATAAAAAAATGGCATATGACACAGAATATGATCAGTACCTTACCAAAGTGCAAGAAGTGTACAGTATACTTTCTTTCTGTGGGTTGAAATACATTGGTCAGACAGGCAGGCTAATCAGCACCAGTGTCAGAGAACATATCAAAAGTGTAGAAAAGTTTTGGACTGAAGACTCTGCAATAGCTGAACATTTTTGGCAAACTAACCATTACGTCAAATTTGATGAAGTCAAAGTGATGGCAAAAGCTGGGAATTGAGAAAGTTAAATGCCCGAACAACTTAAACAGAGAATATGGTTATAGATTAAGTAAACTTTTGAAGCGTATTATTCCACCTAGAAAGAATATACAAAAAAAGAAGGTATAAAATCACCAAGGAACTGGAAGATACCTTGAAGGGGGGGGCCCACCCATGACACCTGATGAGACAGTTAGTTCCATACACCTGAATAGAAACTCTTCAGAAAGAGCCATTCGGATGCTAGAAGTATATTTAGCGAAACGTCAGTCAGAAACATGAACAGATGGTGATTGTAATATTAATTACAGATGCCATGGCCTTCAGAAAAATAGATCAAAGAGGCTCTAGTGGATAGGAGCCGCTTTAATCAGATCCGATCAAGCGAAAGTTGGGCTTCCCTGGAAGCCCTTGCCTGTTCCAGCCCTTGGCATCTCAGCTACATCTTACCCAGTGCGGCGCGTGCATTATCTATTTTGATCTTTGTTCATCCTCTCCCACCCCAGAAAGGATAATTATTACTTATTTATCCATTACTTGAAATATGCAAATTAATTTTTACTTGGTATAGTTGTATACATGTTATTTACCATTATGTTCGGAAATTTGACATATTCAGAGCGGTAGAAAATTTAAATTGTAGCTAATTTTTTGTCTTACTACTTGTCAATGGTAAAACAACCCTAACTTGTTATTAATCGTATGTTATCTAGTTATTTTTTAGGAAAGCTTCTTATTATTTGTGATTAATTATTCCTCTCAGGAAGGATTTGGGTGTCTGTTGCCTAAGGCTGGGCAAGTGACCTCCACCAGACCCGGAACGGGAGGAAATCGGACCATTGGTAGGGGAGGTTTAGAGGGGGATATTTGAAAATTCAAAATATCTCTGTTACTATATGCCAATCGAAAACTTTCATAGAACCATTGCAAAATAAATGTACTATAAATATTGTTATATACATTTATTCTCTATCTTGAATATTAACCGAAATATTTGCATTTTTCATTTTCAGTAAACCCGACTTCTACTAATGTCACATAAACAATACTCTGTTATATAATAAACAATTTTGTTCAAATACCAAATATTGTTTTTAAGAGATCTTCGTTATAAGAGATACATGAAATTATGTTCTGTCGATCCCCCCCTCCCAATGTCTTATGTTTTTGGATTACTAAAAGTTGAGTGATTGAGATAAAAATTATTCTGATTCATTATGAATTACAGTACTAGATATGGTAAATAATTTTCAATAAAATTAATATGTTATATTTGGATAGATATATTTCAGTAGTTGATTTTCTTTCCAGTGAAGAATATTTCTATAAATCTGTTCAGCTCTGAGCAGGTGGTTGGTAGAACTGTTTGTTTACAATTCAGATGCTTACTGTTGAGTGGTTATTAAAATTGACTGAACGATTTCTCATAACCATTTGTATTTATTCACTTAATATTCACAGTGATGTTAAGTTAGATTAATCTATTGTAAATACTTCACTTGGAAAATCTGCTTAGTTTATGGAGTCCCGGCATGATGATTTTTTATTTGATGTTCATCACTAAATAAATTCCTTTTTGCACAGGAGTGAATTAAGCTCGCCACACTAGGATTGCCATTTGAGATTAAGGACAACGCTTTAACTCACAAGGGAAAACCACACTTCAACTAGAGTTAGGGAAAAAATGTATAGAACAATAGTTGTAGGAAATTAAAATTCCAATATTAGTTATATAAAATTTTCGGATTTAACTCAAACTGAGAAATTTTAAATATTTAATTATTTCCCCCTCCCCAAGCCCAGTTTCAGCCATTATCTAACATAATCTTTAGTTTTCCAAAAAATAGTTAAATATTGAGAGTGGTGTTGATCACATAAAAATAATGTAGTTTAGAATGTAAAATCTTAAATGATGATGTCACACCGAAAATATTTGCACAGAATACACACTTTAATTGAATAAAACACATCAGTGGGACGTGGCTTGCCTTTCAGGAATAATCTCTAAATGAATAATGCACAAGGCACCAAATCTCGAATGACTAGACATGTTTGTGGCATACAAAGGGTGAAGAAGACCGGTGGGGTGGTTTAAGTATTAAATTTGGTAATACTCAAATAAAAATTGATAGTGTGTTGACTTACTTAAATGAATATATAATTTTTGTAAGCTACCAGTTCTGATAGGATGATCAGTCTTTGAAACAATTTACCCTATTAGCTGATTCTGCTTAAAAAGGGAAAGCTACTAAAATGAAGTCTGCACTTTAAGAGAGCCTTTGATATTATTTACGGACTTTAAAGATTTATATTATCGTGTCCCAAAATAAATTACCCACCTCCTAACTATAGTTTTCTAAACTGATCATTACTGTCCTTAAATTCTGAATTTTCCTCTTTTCCCTAAATATAATCATGATCAAGTATTTTCATTATTCAACACTGATTAAGCTCTTCAAAGGGTTTTAAAAATCAGTTGTAAGTTTGAAAAGATCCATCATGCAAGTGCAGCATTAACAATAAACAAAGCAGATTTCGACTAACTAAGCAGATTATGTTGCCATGACTCGCTGATGATTTCATCTCACAACACCTTTCTATTTCTCCGACAATATCGCAGTAAAAGCATTTTACGAGATATTTAATGAAACAGTTGCTTTAAGTTAAAATCGGATGAATAGGAGTAGCGGTTAATGCAACAATAAAATAAAAAAAGTACATATAACTCTGTTAATATTCAAGATAAAAAAAAAGTGTAGAAAAAAAATTGTAGTGCACTAATTTGTAAATAATTTTGTTTATACAACATTTTTTGTTCACATAATAATAGAGATATTCATTATTTTAAATTTTACTCCTTCCCTAAACCCTTTCCTCCTGGTCTGATTTCGCTTATTAACAATATAACCTTTAACATAAACATGTTTTAGCTAAATATCAAGTACGGTATCGATTAAATAAAAAAGGCATAAAATGTTTAATGATGTTCCATTGAACATTATTTTATGCACCTCACTTAGTAAAAATTACAACAATACATCATATTTTAACTGGGAATATAACATTTTGTAATATATTAGTTAGTATGTGATGAGTAAGAGCGAGAGGTGGCGGGGGAGGTATTTGAGGCCAAAAACTAAAAAAAAATACAAATAACTCCATTGATTTTTGAGTTAGGGGAAAATGTATAGAAAAATCAGAGTAGAATATTAGATTCTCGACAATATTGATCGTATAACATTTTTCAATCAAACTCATAACAGAAATAATTTCAATTTTTTAGGCGTTATCAAAGCCCATTTTAGGGGTTAACAAACTTTATCTTTTGTTTAGCATGAAAAATCGAAGTTAGGTAACAATCAAGCAAAAATTGTGGCAATCAAGAACATTAACGAGCATGCACACATAGGTGCATTGAGGGGACATAGGGACCTGATAAGTGTAAATATTTTACAATAAACAAATTGCGACAATTCTTAAAACAGAAGCACTACAGCTGTCAATATAAAAAGGAGGAATCAGTAGAGATTAGAATTGGAGTCCCTGGATTCCACCATTACTAAAAGGAAGTCAAAGAAGAAAATATGCACCCCAAAGAAAGGTTGCGTGTCTAATGGAGGTTTAAATATTGTAATATTTGTTTAAGCAAATAATGGAACAGGTATCAGTAAAATTATGTTTGTCGGTAAAATATGATTTTTCATAATAGAATGGCTGAAACAATACTGCAGAAAATTCTCCTCAATAAAAATACTATTTAGATTAGAATTTCAAAGAGCTATCCCAAATAATTTATAAATGGAGTTGACTGAATACCGTTATGGTATTGTACTTCCAATAAATACCTCTGGAATAAATTGCAGTATTATTTCAACCCCCTTTTAGTAAAATTAGTAAAGAATTTTATTTACAATTACATTTTTACAAAGTGTGGCCACAATTAAATTTTTATATGTTGCAACTTGCTGCCAGTTAGCACTAAAGTTATCTAATGCCAAGCTCTGGCTTGAGAATGGTTTTATTATAGATTAATAATTTATACTGCTATTACATTATTCATTCATATTTTTTTAAAAACTGAGTTGGTTCTTAAATATATACAAAAATGAAGCAGTGGAAAAGAATAAGGCCTGGTTACATTTACCTTCTCCGAGAAAGCTTGGACATTATTATTATCTCTAATTTCTTTTTATATTTTCACAATATAAAAATAAGTCCACAAAATCTGGTCTCACGTCAATAAATTGTCTGATGCATTAATAGTAAACTGCAATTCAATCATGCGTAAAGTTTCCCGAACAATTCCAGAGAGTATTCAGATGAGTCTGCAATAAGTTCGAAAGGTCATTCCACAATCCTCGGTCCCTGCAGGAAGACAAACTCCTAAGGATCAATTAGTTCTTTACAGATCATTTATTTATAGCAGATTTATGTAGTATTAAGGCACCTAGATCATGAGAATTTATAGATACTAACTTGTTTCTTTCAAAATATCAACAAATGGTGGAAATCAACCAAAATACCCTAACAAACAACAAAAATGGAGGAATGAGGCGGTATTTAGAGAAGAATTTTCAGAAGGAGAAAAACGCAGGAAATGGAAAACCAAGTAAACACTTTCCACAATATTGGAATAGTAGTCAACTCGAGTACCAAGTTTTGGGGAATAGAACACCCGAAAACATTTTTTTCTGGTTTAACGCATCTTAATATAGTAATTATTTTTGCATTAACACGTACCTAAGGATTTTGGTGCATAACATTTTTCCATTAGTGCAACTTGTTTTAAAGGTATAATTAGAGTAAAACAGTCTTCTTTAAATAACTTTCGGGGTGAATTTTATCAAGAACCTAACAATTATTCTGTATTTCAGGATTTCTTATATTATTCAATTTAAAAAATCACATATTATTTACTGTTTAACAAACTGAAGAAATAATTAAAATGTGTTTAACGTTAACATAACGTGTTAAATTAACATTTTAAAGCATAAAACAATGAAGAGACTATGACAGCAGGAAACCAGCATTTTCAGTAAATTTTCTACTTTTTTACCACTTTTAGGACATTAATATTCAAAGAAACAATACAATGTTAACAATTAATTTAAATGAATGGAACTCTGTATTTGAACTCAAAGTTGTAAAATATATATAGACTGCTAATCATATAGAGATTAGTTTCAAAAGGTAAATAGAGAAAACAAAATCCCATTCATGCATTGAGTAAAAAAGTATTAAGGAAAGGATGTAATTTGTAGCTCCTTTTGTGATAATAAATGAGGGTCAATGTGCAGCTGGAAGAAACATTTAGCAAAATTCAGCTACTAATTAATGATAATAGAAGAGACATGGGTCTTATAACAGTTATAAAACCACAATGTAAGCAAACCCTTCACCATCATAAAAAAGACACAGTGTGTTTCTCTAAACGAATAAAATGTATTCTATTCAACTAAATGTCCACAGGAAAATATAAATATAAAGATCTCAATCTAATTTATTATGATGAAATCAAAATGAAACCAAAGAGGAAATTGCCTTTCAACTTAAGGACAATCACTTCAGTTAAACAAGCATGAGATTAATAAACACATGAAAAATAAACATTCAATATGAAAAAATATGCCTACAGTCCAGAAACATATAATATAATGTAATATTACACTATATAGTAATATAGTCAGATTTAACAGTGTCAGCCTGGACCTTTTACCTTCTGGGAGTAAGACTCCTATGATAATTTTGAGATAGCCATAAATAAAAAAAACCAAAAAACTAACATTTTTGTAAGAGTTAAACTGCAAAGGTAGAATGTGTTGAGAAATTCATTTGATACCGCTTTTTTGTATTTATTTACAAGAATTTAATTATTCTATAGTAAATAAAATTCACAATAAAAAATGACCGTATTATACTGTGAATCAGGATAAAAGAATGTAGATGTTAGTTGGTAAGTATTTATAATTCAAAGCAATAGGAAAAAAATTGTGTCCAAGCTTCCTCTGACAGGAAAATGTGCTATAAGGATAATTCTTCTACTGTCAGTTTTCAAAGAATTAGAAAAAGAGAGATATTTACAGAAGTATACACTTTGAATAGGGGGAGGGGGAGTGTGGGTCCCTCACTAGGTCTTCTACCATCCATCTGAAACTTTGGATACGGCACTGGTAGGTTCAAAAAGATGTTTTATTTTTCTTTATGCTACTTTTAATAACAATAATATCTGTTATAGCAATTTTTATGCTTCTGTTTGTTTTAGTGCAGTCTAAAAAAGTGTAGAGGGCTAAGTATTAGGAAGTAGCTGGTGCCATATAAATATAAATTCATGAAATATGGGAGTTTCAATGAAATTGATATGTGACCAATAATCTAATTTCAATTTAAATACTTGACTCATCAATAATGCCAATGATATAAATGATACCTATCTTTGAAGTTTCAAATGTGTAGAGGGGGGATTTTCTCCTTATACAAACAAAATATTAGTATTTTATTTGTGAAAACTCAAAATTAAACAGACATTAAAAAAAGGTCTGCGCACAGAGAAATTCAAAACTAAACTCACTCTAGAAGACAAAGGTAATGGAATGTGGCAAAGTCAGGAATGAATTCTTCTGTAAACTGGGAGGCCTCTGTTAACTCTCATCAAAGACTCCTGGTACCTAGACTTTATTATTTCTAAAGTCTCCTGCAAATTGTTAGTTGACAATAGGCTCACAAGTATGAATATGTTCTGTTAGAATACACTCCTAAGAACCAGAATCTTGGAATTGTGCAGACAGAAAAATGGCATGTCGAGCCCGAGCTAGTACACTGGTATTGGTCACCCAGGGAAACAGGATACTGGTACAATGCAGTTGAAAGGTTAATTAGTGGGTACCAGGAATATATTAGTTTAAATAAACTGTAAAAATATAACAATTTCGAATCAATTATATTAATCTCCTCTCTATTTTACCCCCTCACCACTCTCTTTCTGCATAACATGCACACACATGTCTCTTATAAATAACAAATTATTTAAGCATTAATGTTTTAATCCAAGAAATAGAAATGTACTTCATCAGTAAAGTCAGAATAGTATAGTCCCATAAGAAGGGTTATTTATAGGGGACCAAAACACAAAGTTCAACAAATTTAAAATAAAGTGTGTCTTACATGGAAAAAATATAGAACGTTACTAACAATACAATCATTTTTATTATAAGCAAGTTTTCAAAATTGATAATGAGATGTCTACATAATGGAGTTCTGTGAGCATTATAGTTTAATATTACCAAATTTACCCTACAAATTACACTATTGAGATAGTTTACGATTATTCTTCACAAATCATAGTAAAAAAGTGCCAACAACAAATTCTACTTTGGCATTCAAAGAAAAAAGTGCATGTTGGCATAAAATTAAGTATAATAAATGGTTCATACATGTATAAACATTTTATTAAATAATTATTAATGTTGCAATACACTAATTTGACTGATGCAATTATATTAAAAAGCTCTACATGTTTCACACACCTACAAGAACCACTAATGGAGCTTATAACTAAACTAGCTCAGATACCCGGCTTCGCTCGGGAATTCATTTGAGGCTGAATGGTGATGGTATATTTTTGGCAAGGCTTTACTTTGCACAATATTTTGACATTTACCCGTTCAAGTGTTTAGGGTTAATACCCGTTGATGGCATTTGTTAATAATAAAATTATTTTTTTATGTAAGACTTCACTGTCCTGCATATTGTCATATTTCCCGTCTCCTGTGCATTATGCATAGATTTGAATTATTAAGGAGAAAATATTGACATACATTTGAATTAATTTTTTCAGGTGAGGTACATATTGAAAAGAAGTGTTGAGCAAATTTCTCTATATAACAAAATAAACAACTTTTGATATGTGCATATTTGCCGAAACCCCAATAGGAAATCATTATTATTAATTTCAGGCCTCCCTTATGACCCCCACTCCTGCCCGTCCCTAGAAATGTTAGTATGGCTTATTATAAGGAAGGCGTTAGTGCTAATACACATACTGAGTGTTTTATTTAGTTTGGTTGAGTCTTTTGTGCCAAATAAAATTGTTGTCTCCCGCTATAGTTCTTAGCGTATTACTCATTTATACTTCCGTATACGGCAAAAGTGCATATAACAAAAGTTACTCTAAATAACAAAATAAACAACTTTTGTTATGTGCATATTTGCTGAAAAAGCAATAGGAAACAAAATATCGCTATTTTTAATTTCAGACCTCCCTTATAACCCCCACTCCTGTTCGTCTTAGAGAATATTAATATAGCCTAAAGTCTAAGTTGGGCTAGTAGTAATATACATACCAAGTTTCATAAAATTCGGTTCAGCCGTTTATGCGTGAAAAGGTAACAAACAAACAAACAGACACAAAAGAAACAAAATGTAGTTATGGTGTCTATGACATGTGAAACGAAAAGTTATCGTGAAATTTCGCGAAAAAAATCAATGTAAAGACAAAGGTTACAATTATATATATATATATATATATATATATATATATATATATATATATATATAGATACAGATACAATTTTATATTTATATAGATTGTTACTATTTACATCTCAATGACTACACTTCATTGCTAATGCAAACTAAGATGGTGGCATCTGTGTTTAATCAGTGGATCTTTGTTACTTACTTAAAATTGTTTTCTGGATAAAGGAAGTTCATTATTTAGAACAGAGATCATCCTCCACCTTCTCTCATGACCCATATGCTCATTTATTATCTCATTTTCTTTTTATTTACTACTTCTTTTTTATATTTTTAATGACATGGATAATTACATTTTCAAAGTTAAATTTGTATCGCTGTATAAAAGAGAGGTCAGTGAAAAAGGATTTATTTTCTCCATTTTCAACATTATGAGTGCTGTCTTATACTCTTTTTGAGTTATTTCTTCTATTCTCCTGTATGACACTCGCACAACCCTTATAATTAATTTTATAGATATTGTATTTGTATATATTGCATTTATTTTGCCTTTAATACTGCTATAACTATTTTTTTATTTTTAAGACTTAGGTCCTGCATGAGCAAAAGGAATTCATTTAGTGACAAACTCACAAAATAAAATCCTTCACTCTGGATAGAAAAGGGTGGGTGACCTGTAGATAACCCATCCTGATCGCTATAGTCTAAAATTGTTCTCTATCTCTTTATGGGTTCTTTGGAAAAATTTGCCAGAAAACCGGACCTTACACTGATTCATTCTTGTTTCTTTTTTTAAAACCTTCCTGTGAAATAAATTTGTTTTCTGCTTCTTTAACCCCCCCCCCATTTGTTTATTCTATTACATTTTTAAAAAAGCAGTTAGCCCGGAAAATTGTTTTTTTATTTCTACAAACTACTTTAGTCTGTTCTTAGTAATGTTATCAGACCTCTATTGAAAATTAAATTATGTTTAAATTCTATAGGGTGGGAAGAGAGAAAATTAATCACCCTCTAATCAAATAATCTGTCAACATGTTTCTATTTATGCTAATTAGAGACAGACAATAATAAGCTTCATAAAGCAATTGAGAGCCACTATTGCAGGGTCCAAAATGTTTCAAGAATTTATTTGAGTTCAGATTTGAACATCTCAAATTTCTGGAAAATATTTTCTGCCTCTCATATAGAACTCTAAAGTTATGCATTCTTTTTTCAATCAATTTTTCGTAGGAAATTTAGCATTGGGTTTGGGACCCCATGTTCATAAAATGAATGCAAAAGCTTTCTATTCAAAATTGGAAGAAAAAAAAGATGATTTGTTAACAGTCTCGTTTGGTTGTTAGAAGAACCAGGTTCTTCGTAAGTTGACTGATCAGGCTGCTTACTACCTTCGGAAACTGTATATTTATAACCTTAGGATAGTTGTTGGAGATTCAAAGGCCTTTCAGAACCATGAAAATGTATTTTTGTACCACTGGAACGAGACAGAACACAAAAAAGGTAGCAACGAGATTGCGCCGACAATTTTTGACTTCATCAATTTTTTGAAGATTGATGCAGCTATAGCTAATCTTCAAATTTGCTGTGATGGGTGTTTTGGACAAAATAAAAACAAACACTGTAATCATGTCGATGACCTCTATTTGACTCCTGAAATATGCCCCCCCCCCCTCACCTACACTAAGTCGAGGTTGTTTTCCCTATGGTGGGTCACCCTCTTTTACCATCAGATAGGATGATTGGGAGGATAGAAAGAAGGATCGAGAAAAAGAACAAGATCATTACTCCCGAGGAGTACATCAATATTTTTCAGGTGTTTGGAACAACCACGACACTTGCTCCAAAATTCTTCGACTGGAAGGAAGTCATTCAACCTATAGTAAAACCACCTCAGCAATGGCACTTCAAATTTCCGGTGACAAAACGATTTATAATAAAAAGAACTGACACCAACGGAATACTGACAAGAGGTGAAGCTAACTACTGTTTTGATGTCAGAGAGGAAAACCCTATTGTAAAAAAAGGAAAACATTTAGATGTTAACTTCAGTGAGAAATCAATTCCTGTGATTCATAACATAAACTCACTAAAGCTCAGTGAACTTCAAATCCTGGATTATAATATTATACAGCATCCTTACATTGAAGATTCAAATGAAAATGCTTTTGTTTGTTTTTCATCAATAGTAAATATGTTAATTGTGTATGGAAAAGTGAGAATACAATTTTTTTTATGTTTATGAGTATTATTTTGTCATCATTCAAAATGTTATTGTGGTGCACCTGACCATTTCCAATTTTTTTTAAAAATGTCAAAAGTAAGGCTCAAATAACTACATTTAATCATGCCAAAATGGTTGGGGAAATATTGAACTCATTTTCCTAAAATTTAAGTTTTCATGTTTTGTTGGTCTCCTGGAAAAAAAAAAAAAATGAAAAATGGACTTAGCAGGTTTTGTTTCTAAACACATTAAGTAGACCACATTGACTGTTTCTTTAAGAAGTTTCTAACCAAATAACAAACATTTGTAAAGGAACTCAGTTCTAACATCATTATTAAGAACTAGCCTAAAGTATGTTGTGGAATTACAAAACCAATCAATAGGAATTATTCATGCAAACAGCTTAGAGAATCAGGTCTGGTTTGATGTAACTTTATTTCATTTTTCTGACAAATTTTTCCAAGAAACCCACAATTCCGAAACTGAGAAAGCATTTGGATCATATATTATTCAATTTTCATTGGCAAAGGATGATGCCTGTTTTAAATAAACAATTTTAAATTTTCGAAATGACAAATAGTGTCAGTTGTATATTTAGTAATAAGCTCCTGAAGAGTAAAATCTCATTTATTGTAGTTTTAGCTAACTGTATGAACAAAGATATTAGTAAATGGATTATTAAGGTAAGATTTTGGAACACAATTACCAGTCAAAGGACTACTCACTTGTAAATGTAACCCCGAATAATTAGACACCTAAGGGAAAATTCACCAGCTTCAATAATAGATTTTTTCAGTTGTTAGATCTATGTAACTACTTCTTATAACCTGAAGATGGGGAATAAATCTACAGCTACTCTACAATGCACTATAATAATAATGTTAAACAGCTTAAATTTGTACTGTCTAACATTTAAACACTGGTTTCAGTTACATATTTCTAGATAATTCAATTTATTACTACTGTATTCCCTCCTTGTCTGAATTCTTTCATGATGTTTTTATCTCCTATCTACTAATAATCATGACTCAGGACCTCAAAATCACTATCAATGTTGTGACTACTATTTAAACTGACAGGTGGAGACCCATGATCAATAGTAGGATTTCAAAAGTTCAAGAACTCCTACACTCTCGTAATAAGAGGAGAGGTGTTTTACTTTTGTAATTCTATTGTTATTTATCTAAGTCACGATTGCTTTAATTTAAGAATTGAACAGACCTCTTGGCATAATCCAAAAAAAATCAAAATTAATTTTAACTAGCAACTAATCACCCTGTAAGTTACAAGTAGATCAGAAGGATCCACTTTCAGGGTCATTCCTACGAAACATTTCCTTCGATATAACACACAGATAATAAGAATGTCATAGGCTTGCCCACTGCTGATGTATCTGTTTTTTATTTAAAATTTTAGTCATAACCTGTGTGTTTATTATGGTTTCCAGATGGAGGAAATACTTATTTCCTATTGACTGCCCTTTAATTATTAAAGAAGATGATTTCTGATAAAAATGGTAGTATATTATTAAAAAAGATAGCACTCAGGATTGTTATAGACATGCAAGGTGTTCTAGAGTGTAAAGAAATGCAACACTTCCTTTAAAAAATAAATAATAAATATGAATTAACCTACCATTTTTTTTGTTTTTTAAAAATAATGGTGTAATGCACTTAGTTGGAAGTAGTTAGCTTCCCCTAACTAGATAATAAACAATAATTTTCAGTTTAATAATAAGAAAACAAATTACATAAAATTAACATATACAGATTTGTCACTGAATGTGCTGAACACTTCATTATGTCTAGAAAATTTTGAAATAGTAAAGGAAGTACAATCATTAAGATTGCCAATTCAAGTAATCAAAATTTCTTTCATGGATAATAACATAATGTAAAGGAAGAACAATAATGTGTATGTGGGTGTGTGTGTGTGTGTGTGCGTGCACATATGTGTATAATCCTAAGAGAATTTTTTTATATGACAATAACTGAATATAACAAAAATAAACAAATGTAGAAAAAGAAGAGGGTCTTTCTTTGAACGTGGAAATGTATTTGTAATATGTTATTCATAAATGCTAGATTCTTCTGATAGCTGATCATGAACTATGACACAGGAAAGGAAAAATGTAGGAAAGTGCAATACTTGTATCTTGATAAATCAGTATACTATTCAACAATAAACTTAACACTAACTGCTTTCAGTTCTTCATTTGTCTCATATTTTAGAAGTGTGCTGTTTGCTATTACATACTTCAAAATTATTTTTTGACATAGGCATTTCATAAAAATAAATAATTATTAAGAATCAATTTATCATTTTTGTTCTTATTTGTTTAATGAAAAACTCATTTTAGATCAATTATTTGCTACTAACATTGATTTATTAAAAATAGTATGGTTAGAAATTGCTTACACATTAAATACATACTACTTTATACTAACAACATTAAAATTTTTAAGTAATACTACCAATAATAGTCAACAACTTGTACAAATCCTGCAATTCTTCTAAAAAGTTAAAAAAATAAAACTCAAGTAATCAAGCTTATCTAGAAAATAATGGATCATAGAGATGATCATATAAATGACACAAGCAGCAGTGGGATGTGGATGGCAAAATCCAGTTTGTTCATTCATCTTTCATGAGTTGCTCTTCACCAGTTAGAGAACAGCTCATTACTATACAAGCAGTTTCAAAATTTAATTGTACAAACCGAAGAGATTATCTGTGAATAACTACTTGGACCTGCCCTATGCCATGTGAAAGTGTAAGACATTTGGGATTTCTGTGCCTCATAGGTCATGGATTCGTACATATGTATGGGCTTAGTAATGCTCCATAAGCCCATAGATGTAAACACACATTCTCTTTCTTTGACATTTTATCAGTTGGTTTAACTATAAGTTCCTGGAATTACCAGATTTCTTCTCTTAAGGGAAATCAGCTGTTGAGGTTGTTCTCGTTACACAATTTTAGAAAAATGTCCATCAATCAATCCTAACCTAGATGACAAAAATGAGATCTGCTCAAAAACACACACGTGTCTCTTATTGCTCTGGCAGTCTCAATTTTTTATTGTTACCAATCTCGATGTTTAAGAATTTAATGTAAAACTAAGGATCAAATTTGTTAATGGTTGAAATCAAACCAGGAGGGGGAGGCTTTGAGGGAGGGAAGATTAAACATTCTAAATATCATTGTTATTATGAGCTGGATCAAAAAATGTTATAGAACCCATCTTGTTAAACTTGTTTTTTTTTTCAACTTCTAGCCTTAAGTGTTTGTTGTGTCTGGAGTTTTATTTACATCTAGTAATTCCCACAAGTGGAATTAAGACAATAAATTTTATTCTTAGTTTGATTTATTGATTTCTAAACTGCCGAAGTTGTAAGAAGTTTACTGCGTAGGTAATTTTCGTTTTTTTTTTTGTTTTTTTTAAAGTATGGTTAAAAAGAAGGAATTTTCCATTGAATTGCGCAGTGTGATCTACACACTACACAAAAAGAAAAAATCTAAGCGCCAAATTGCCGCACAACTAAAAGTTTCAAAAACGATCGCTCGCTATGAAGAGACACACTCTCATGACGACAAACTACATTCTGGAAGGCCAAGAATAAAGTCTGCTCAAGAAGGTCAATTTATTATTTTGAAAATCAAAAGGAATAGGTGACTCACTGGTCCCGAGATTCGAGCTGAGACCAACAGCGTCTTGAAAAAGTCCGTGTCTCTTTCTACCGTGAAAAGAAGACTTAGGGAAGCCAATTTATTAGGTCGTTTCGGTACGCTAAAACAACTTCTAAGATCAGCCAATAAAAAGAAAAGGTATCTTTGGGCACTTGCTTACAAGGATTTTACTGTGGAGGATTGGAGAAAGATACTCTGGACCATTACCTCCCACTGCTTCAATATATTATTTTCCTTAAAGGTTCATTATTAGTTTGACCATCTTTGAACTAGTGCTCAGTTAAACAGTAATTTTAATTACAAGTCCTTCAAATAAAATATATAGCACTAAACTGTTTTATAAAACAACTTGTTACAAATAAAGAGTAATAAAAAACGTGTAGGTAAAGGAAGGACAGAGGGCACAATGGAGAGATAGGGAGGCCCGAGGGGCAACTGGCCTTAAGCAAGTAGATGATACTAGGGCCAGTCTCTAGCCCAACTGTTGGGCCCCTAAAGTAAATAAAAGTAAGACCTTTTGGCATTGAACTATGTTCTATTTAATTTAAAGTTGTGGATTTGATTCCCAAGAGGGCAATAGGAATTTATTTAGGAGTGAACCCTTAAGTAAAATTGACTTAGAAAAGGGTGGTAACCTGTAGATCGTCTGTCTCAGTTAACCATGGCAACACAAAGTGGACATTAATACAATTTTGATTGACAATAATTTAGCTCCTATATGAGTTAAAATACATTGGCATGACAATTTAAGTTACATTTTTGAATATTTTACTTTAATTTGGATCAACTCTAACCTGTAATAATTTTTTTTAACAAATTATTTTTATTTTATGTCCCAACTGATATTCATAATAGCTTTAAAAAAACACCCAAAAAACCTGTTAATATTGCTGTCACTGTTTAACTGCTTATATAGAGCGTATTACAGTTAGAACCAAATTCTGGATGTATATAGTGCCCAGGGGGCCCTAAGTTACCATTTATAAAATAAACATCATACATTTTTTATTCACTGGATGTTATGGGGTGAGCTTCCAGGGCAGCCCTTGCCCGTTCATGCTCTAGTGGAGGTCACTCACCTGCCTTAGGCGACTATCACCCAAGCACTTGTAATCCTTCCTGATAGGAATAATAGCTGATTCCTCCTAAGAGAAATCTGCTAAAAAAGGAGGAAAATGGTTTGGGGGCTGTTTACCAAAAGCTCTCTGCCCACTTGTGTGTACATATTTAGAAAACAATGTATTTTGATAATATATTACGTGTTTCAATAAATAAAAAATGCATTCATATTTACTCAATTTACCGAGCATATTTAGTAAAATTAATCGCAAATAATAAGAAACTTTGATGAAAAATAACTAGGTAATCAAACAACTAATAACAAGTTGGGGGTGTTTTACAACTAAGAAGTTGTATGAAGAAAAATAATAAGAGTTACATTTTAAATTTTCATCCGCTCTGATACATCAAATTTTCAAACATAATGGCAAATAGCATGTATACGACAATACCAAATTAATCAAAATTAATTTGAATATTTCAAGTAATGCATAAATAAATAATTATTAGCTTTTCTGAGGTGGGAGAGGATGAATGAAGAAAGTCAAAATAGATAATGCACGGGCACCAGGTAAGACATAGCTGAGAGGTCGAGGGCTGAAACGGGCAAAAGCTTCCAGGGAAGCACAAATTTCACTCTGATCGGATTTATGCGGCTCTTCCTAAACAGAGCCTCTTGTATCTATTTTTCTGAAGGCAACGGCATTTCATGAGACACATAGAAACAACTCCCGACTTCTTCCCAACAAGTCTAAATTTTTCTTTCCCTGGGCTTCTAGAGCAGCCCTTGTCCTATAAAGGATTAAATAAATCCAGGCAATGTTGAGCATCTCTTTAACCCATTTCTAAAATAAAAGATAATTAGATCATCTTAAAGAAAGACAGTACATTATTTTCTTATCATAGAACAAATCCTGTTATCATCATCATAATTTAAATATGTGTATTAAATAATATGTAGGCTTTTATGTGAAATATTGGATAATATATAATTGAGCATCTTCAGCATATTTAAAAATATTTTTCAATTTTTTCCCTTTTTATTCTCCCAGCTAATTGATCAAATAATGATATGAATTTAAAAAAAAAAATGTTTTCTAATATTTCCAGCAAATCATTGCATTCCTTAATTATCAAATAGAGAGAGAAATAATAAAATGAAGCATTGAAAAGACCAATCATGATGTATATTATTATTACAAAAGTAAGAATAATAGTATATAAACACTATTAATTTACATTGTTCTTATAATTTCATCATGAACTTAAATAAACAATAAAAGATTGTCAAAAAAATGAATAATTTTAAATTAAAAAACATTAAATAAAAATGTGTTCAGACTCTACACTACAACCTAAGCTTCAAAAGGTTATAGTACCTGTTACTGAATATTACTATAGGCACAATCAATACCACAGAAGGCAATGGACACCTTATGTGCATAAAAATATAGAAGAAAAAAAAAAGAGAATTAAATATAGAGATATTTATTTTATTTAATTCACATTTTTTTTTTTAATATATACGAAAGATTTTGAAATGTGCCACACATTATGAATAGGAATAAATAAGTGTTTTATGGCTCAAAGATATTCCCAAAATTAAAAAAAAAAATATTTCTAAAAACATACAAATACAGTATGCAATATTACAGCAGCGACGTTTTTGCCAAAGTTCTAACCTAAATAAAAAATAAAAATAAGTATGACAACAGTATCCTGTGTAACCCTCTTGGAACCGCCTGTTGCCAGGAACTTCCACTAAATGCTCTATTACAACCCAAACATACTGCCCCGCTCCCTTATAATAGAGTGACCCGCTCGGGAAAAAGGAAACTGTTATCACCTCCCTAGGCTTGATAGACCTATCCCCACCGACCAAGGCACTGGCACACAAGGCCTCAGATAAAATAAAAATAATCTGTAAAAATAAAATAAAAAAGTATCCTGTGTATTGGCAAATCTAATCCTTTAATTGATATTTATAATTTATTGCTACAATATAAGTAACTGTACTGTAGCTGTCTGACAGCTGTAAATTCGGAAGATATGCTAAATTTTAACATACACCCACGAACATTGTATATATTGTTGTCTCCAAAATTACTCAAGTTTTGATAAAAAGTATGTACTGAAATAGTATTATTCCAAGCAAATCAATACATCCAATTCGTGTAAATCCAAGCAATGCAATACATAATACCTTATAAAAAGTACAAGAACAAAAACTGAACAGATTTTGGGGATCCATAGATGATGTATGGTCCAGTTAATTCTGATATTGCATTGTTTTTATGAAGAAAGGTTTCAAATAATTTTAATTTCTTATGTAAGCTTGAGTAGATCTATATATTTTATAGCATACTGACTAAGGTGAGGGATACTTAGTGTGGGAGATTTTTTAAAACTGAATAATGAATGTCCTTTTTACTTATTGCAAGGCTCCTTTACACACAGTGTAAAATGTACTTTTCATCTCACTTAGTCATGTGTATTAAACATGTTTTGGTGAAGTTAACAGATATAATTAAAAGTTCTCTGGAATATGCATAATATTGCTAATAGCATAGTATAGTTGCACTAACAGACTTACTTCTTTGAAGCAAAGTTATGTAAGGCAAATAATTTACACATCCACCAACCTGATTCAAACTTTAGTTAAAAGTAGTTATGAAAAGTAAATGTTTGACCTTATTACAAATGTGCCTATATATTACCTAATGATTATTAAGTAAAGTCAACAAGTATGAGTTTTACTTATAATACCGGGTGGGGCAAAAGGTATGAATCGGTTTTAAAGGGATGTAAAACAAGAACAACTCAACTTACCAAAATTATCTTTGTAATTAATAAATCAGTACATAAACTAGTTTTTTACACTAAGTTTTAAATATGGTATCTGAAAGATGATGGCCTTTAACAGCGATACACTCTTGAAGGCGATTTCTGAAGTTTTCGTCAGCTCTTCTGCACATTTCGATGGGTATTGCCGTAACTTCCTCCCTGATTCTGTCCTTAAGTTCTTCCAGGGTATGTGGACGATGTTTAAAAACCTTTTCCTTTAGGTATCCCCAAAGGAAAAAGTCACAAATGCTCTGGTGAGCGCGCAGGCCACTCCACGTCACCCCTCGCGGAGACGAGGCGCAGGGGGAACATTTGCCTCAATTTCTCCATTGAAATCCTTGCAGTGTGGGATGAGGCCCCGTCCTGTTGGAACCAAATGTCCCCCAGATTAGTCGCTTCACTTAATTCTTCCAGCTGAGGTTCAAAAAACTCTTCTAATATTGTCACATAACGCTCAGCAGTGACAGTGATGGTTCGCCCATTTTCCTCAAAAAAGTAAGGACCAATAATCCCGAACTGGGATTCTGCACACCATACAGTCACTTTAGGGGAGTGAAGTGGCCTCTGGTGAATTTCCCTTGGGTTTTCATTAGCCCAATATCGAAAATTCTGCTTATTAACAGGTGGAAATGGGCCTCGTCACTGCTGAAAAATGTCTTCACAGCGAATCCACGATGCTCTCCCGTCCAAGGCATGGTTGCTACTGAAAACTAGACCCACCCACGCCTTTAACGAGGCCCAGCCCACCTTCCCCCCACCACCACAAGCTGAGCGCCAGCCAGACAAAACCGGTTCATACCTTTTGCCCCACCCTGTAAAAGAGCATACCAATGTGTTGACTCAAGCTATAGTTTTATTCGCTTATCTTCGTTATACTTTGTTATATACAAAGATATGAAATAAAATAATTTTACAATTTACGTCTTAAAAAAATTAAACATTTAAAATAATTAATATTATAATATCTGTATAGCTGATGCTTTGTCTTTAAATTGTATACCAAGTAACATGAAGCTGTACAATAAAACAAAACAAGAGTCATTTAAAACCATGAAATAATAGTTTAAATACATGATAGAGGGAGAGCCCGTGTTAAGACACGAAATTATGCTGGCACAGGGGTCCACCTGATAGCTCAAGGTTGAAGGCTGTAAAGCTTTAATAACCTCCACCACCTACACCATTAGTACTGTAAACGATATTAAAACAAATATCCAGAAGTAAGGTCATTTAAATTGTAACACAAAATTATTAGCTTACAATTAGCTAGTTATGTACAATGAATAGAATATGTTGAGAGGCTATAAATGCCAGTATCTCTAAGCTTCTTTGGCTCAATTATTCAGGAAAGATCAGGGCCTGCCACTCACACACACAGATATATAATATATATATATATAACATATTCCTTAGGCCTATTCTACTGGGTTTGCAGCTTTCTAGACCAAAATGTGCTACTTCTTTATTTAATCACATCCACAATTTCCTCATGACGCTGAGTGAGCAGATAGTGAATGAATGGATATAAGTTTGACAACAAAGCCCAGTAAGTATGCAGCTAATAACAATCCTAATTGTTTACTTTTACTCTAACGGTGTTCGAAAGTGAAGAACCTTGTACTATCTCTCTTTTCTTTTTTATACAAAATAATGTCAGAGTAAGACTTTATTATAAGACTAAAATATAAATGCATGCTTTTGATAACGCCGCCTCAGTCTAATAACTGATTATAGCAAGTGATTTCTTTTCAGCCCCCAGGGTTTTTCTACTAAAATGAATATAACCTTATCCAAGTTGGGTGATCCTAATAATGAGAGGTCTCGCCTGCCAGCCTGATGCATTTACCTCTTAGTGGTGGCACAACATTGTGTCGGCTTTGGATACTGGTTTGTAGGAATGATACAGGCACTCTTGGGGATAGTGGACACAAATTTGTTAACACTGACTAGGACAGAAGGAAATGGGAAACTACTATCCAACAAACATTTTTCTCCCAAGCATCATGGAAGTTCCATATAATAAAAATAAACTTATTGACCATTTAATTCAGATACCAAGGCCCAGCAAGGGGAGTGATAAAGTCGTCATCATAGGAAAACCTTGTAACAAGATCAAAATTGAACCAGGAACTTGAGGACACTGTTGTAAGTGGGTAAGTTAGAAGAGGTAAAAGAGCAGATAGACATTTTAGGCTTATGCGAGATGACTTCAATGGGATCTACAGCAGAAGTTATTTAAATATGAATGGCATTGCTTTAATTTTAAATAATAAAATTTCAGGCAAACTCTTTAATATCTATCAGCTAAACTGTCGGCTGCTGATATGTTGTAATTACGATGGATGTTATTTTTTTTGTAATTATTTAATTATGTTCTAATTAAAGATATCACAATCAAGTGAAATCAAGCAATAGTTATCCAGAAGCAGAAGTAGATAGTAACCATTTAGTTATGGCTAAATGTGGAATCTGATTGTAAATAATATAATGAAGTTAATTCTAAAAAATGGAACATAGAAGCATTAAAATATGAAAATATTCAAATTAAAGGTGCATCTAAATGAGAAGTAGACAAAATTTTGGTTGAAAGAAAAAGAGATTCCAAACAGATGGGAGAAAATTGATGAACGCTTGCTGCAGACAAGATTTTAGGTAGAAAGAAACTAATTCCCAGAAAACCTTGGATGAGGGCTGATATTCTACAACTGATAATTCAATAGAATAAATATAAAAATAAATAAAATAAAATAAATACAAAAAATTACAAAAGCCTTAAGAACCACACTATAGACAAAAGCAGAGAAAAAGAAGAGAAATGGGCTAAAGAAATTGTACAAGTTGATAAAGAAACCAAATTGGGAAGACCTCAAACATTTTAAGGATTTCAGTAATATGAAAAAAGTAACTTCCGAAAGAACACAATGGTTGCATCTACAAGGCATATTCTGATGATGATCCAAAAAATTGTCCATAGCCACAACAAACTTTAATTAAGATTAAGATAGACCCATCGAATACAGGAATGCTAGTGAACTAAACAAAATATCTTAAATGAAACTAGTAAAACATAAAAAAAATTACTTACGTTCCCACACTCACAGTAGTTATAAGGCCTAATCCTTTCTTCTTGGTTTTTATTACTTGGCAAGGAGTATACTGGCAATTTTGAAACCTTTTGTTGGAACATAAGTTTGCCAGAGTACATCTGACACCACTGAAAATACAAACTTAGTTTTAAAAAATGGATATAACTTAAGGATAGATTGAGAGCTTGATAGGGGAACTGCCAATCCCACTGTCTTACAACAAATCTTACAATCTTAGAAGAAAAAAAAGAAAAAAAAGGGAGGGGGGGAGCAAGAGAGAGGATTGTTGGACTAGGGGTAACATACAGCAACAGTGGTTCAATTTTTGACTTGGGGAGTCAGAATGATTGTAATTTCTTTTGGCTTTAGAATGCACAATACCTTTACATTTCCCGTCACAACTCTTTACGTTACTATTTATCCTAGTAACTATAGCAACTTATATAATTTTTTAATCTCAAAGATTAAAAAATAAAAAAAAAATAAGTTCCTGATCAATCTCCCTCTCCATTGTTCAAAATACTGTATAATATAAATAATAATTATGGAAATCATTTTTATTATAAACTATACAAGAATACAAATTTATTTTCCCAAAAGTGTCCCCAAGCACAACGATTGCATCTATTTTATGTATTTAATTACCATTATTAAAAATACTGTAATGTACATCTGAAAAACAAACTTTGTATTGTGAGTAGTTCTTAGATTTTTTTTTTTATTAGTAACTATAATTTGATACAAATTTAGGATGGGTTACAAAACATTGGAAAAATATTTTTAAAAATATTCTGCTTGCAGTTTTTAAGAAAATTTACTTTTTTGGGTCATTGCACATATGCAAAGTCGCACATATATAGTCGAATTAACTGATAAATTTTATTTTTTCACACTTTGCACATATGCAAAGCAGCTCATTGATAATCAAACTAAGTGATAAAGTAAACTCAACAACAAAAAGCTGAAATATTTCAAAAATATAGAATTACAGAACCGAAATCAAAAAAGATAAAAATAGAACAAAAAGTCCGTCACGCAGGGGCTGCGTAAACTAAGCAGATTTCTCACGTGAAGTTTTACAATAGAGAAATTTCAAAATAGAGAGTCAAACAGTTATGGGAACGGCCCGAACTAGCTCTTGACAGAAACTCACAACTAGACCCGAAGTTAGCCCTCATCTCAGAAGCTGAAAACAGAAAAATGCAAATATCTCGGTTAATAATATAATATTCAAGATACAGAATAAGTGTATATAACATTATTTATAGTAAATTTAATTTGCAATAAGATTGAGTCTATATAATTTTTCGATCCGACGTATAGTAACGGAGATATTTCGAATTTTCGAAAATCCTCCCCTCTAAACCCCCCCCTTCCCACTTGTCCGATTTCAGCCATTAACGAACTTGATCTTTATTTTTGCATAAAATGTTTAAATATCGAGTTTGGTAACGATCAAACAAAAATTACAACCGCTAGAGCGTTAACAGACAAATATATATATCTATATCTATATCTATATATAATTTTGAACGGACCTCATTTTCGTCATCTCCTGGGTAGGATCGATGGACATTTGAAGAAATTTTTCGAAACTCGCATCATGTGTATGACCTCAATAGCTGATTTCCCTTAAGGGAAATCTGCTAAAACAGTGAAAAAAACTGAAATTTTATCTTCAGTTAAGAGTATATTTGCATGCAACAAAGTGACTTTAGATACATGAAATGAGGTGAAACAGTTATTTTCCTCATTCAAACAAATATTTATTCTACATTTTTCTTATAAAACTAAATGTTGAAACAAAACTATCAAAATTACAACATTAGAGAAAAAACCGCTAAAATGCGTTATAATCAAAATATGTATAAGCTATATCATTTTTTGCGAAATCAGGTGAAACAGTAGTTTGTCTTATTCAAGCACAAATTTACTTAAATGTTGTTCTTTTTTCAATCCAAATCGGCCAGAGGTTTACTACATCCAATCATACATCTTTTGGTGGTGGCAAAGATCTCTTATTCTTTATTGGGTCCAAGCTGCTTGGTATTCCAAGCTTTCTTGGCATCTTGGTTCATGGGCGTGTCTGTTGACCCTTTTTCAAAAAGCATTCTTCGGTAAAGTATCTATGAATTTATCACTATTGTATCAAGCAGGGGGAAAAAGACAAAGATGGCATCTCTTTGATCTTATTTTGACGAGGTGTCTTCCTACCTTGCTGTCAAGCAAATTTACATTTGCCATGTGAGAATTGTATACGGAGACACCTGCTGGACAAGCCAACCATTACATGCTCTTTTTCAATTTATCAAATCTTTCCACTTCTAATTTCGGAAGTCCTCCAACAAAATTGGAGTGGAAACTGACATTGCTGTTGGCAGTAGAAATGTCAACTGACTCAAAAATTGTTGTGAATTTCTCTGGACGTGTGATTTCTTTTTGACTTCGTTTTTGTCCCAGAACTTTCAGTTAGGAATTCTATTGCGTTCAATTGTGCCAAAGCACTGAATTCCTTTATTGAACAATTACATCGCTAAACCCACAGAAGTATATCTGTTAAAGATCCTGTTGTCTTAGCACTTCTCTTGATAGCCGAATAACAACATTTCTACTAGCTTCGACATTGGCCTTATTTTGTATAGATTTTCACCTTCGGACCTGGACGGTCAGGTCATTTAAGGTTTTCTTTGAATTTTAGTTCGAATTTCTGAAAGATGGAGAATTTCCTTGAACATTTCCCTTATCTGTATTAGATATATTTGAAATTGGTTCTGTTTGGATATCAGTTCCAGGATCACTATTGCTATCTGGAGATTCAAGGTCTTGGATATTTATTGTTGGGTCTTCCTCAGAATCATCGAATTCCAACCAATCTTCACTCTCTGAAGGGCAAACCATTGCCATCAATTTATCTGATGTCAAAACCTTACCTTCTTCCATTATCTCAACACACAAAGAAATCCATCACACTAATGTTTCTTCAACAAGTATACAAGAAACTGAAATAAAAACATGTAGTTCGAATTTCTATAATGTATGAGTTCAATACAATCATATCACGCACTTTTGCTTATGTGCAAACCGAATAAAATTACTCATTACTCACTTCTGAATTGACAGAAACATGCATAACCACTAAAAGACATTCACCACTGTTATTGAATCATGAATATATTTATTATTTACTTTTTTTTTTGTTTTTACGACGTATACTGCCTCTTACAAGATGGTGCTTCATGCCAATTTGAAGTTTTCAAGAAAGTGACGGATGTATGTTGCATAAGTCTGCAGTGAAAAGGACTAGTGGAAAATTCTTGCACACAGTTTTAGATACATAGGATTGCAGTTGTGTAAAGGGGGATTCAACATTAAACTAGCAAAGACACATGAGAAAATTTCATTTGATTTTGCTTTGCAGATATGCAAAGCTATGTAGTGAAGGGTAAATAATTAGAAGACATAAATGAGTGCATCTATCCCTCACTGAAGATTGAATCCCAGTACTTTCAATCTCCTTTAGCATTGATTTGTTTGAATAAACATGCTATTTAATGTTTACCTCTAGTTTAAAGCAAACATCTTCATTATTTTCAATTATTAAGGATCAACTACCTCTTCCCGCCGAAGCCAACCCAAGTTGGCTGGCTCAAAAGCCGGTCTGCCAGGTACTGCCTGTGTTATCTCCTCACAACTTCCGCCCCGCATCTTGTCCAAATTCAACATTATTTTGTTTAAACTATTGTAATATCAGTTATTCTAAATATTAAACCATGGGAATGTTTCAATAATTCACTTTTCTGGAGAAAACAAACAACTCTGACAAATGTTACATAACTACAACTTAATTTAGATTAAGTTGAGAGGAGCGGGCCAGAGATTTATAATACTTAGAATGATCGCATACTTCTAACAAAATGTAGCATCATTTGACAGAATACGCCATTATGAAATAAACTTTAATGAGCACTATCAATCGGTTTATGCATAGGTCACACCATATAACAACCCAGCCTAAAGTAATATTTTGCAGGAAAAGTATCAGGAAGCGAATCTTTTGTAATGTTTACTCTTAATCACCCTTATAATCGACTTAGAGTGAAAAAAATATTTATGCAGTCTAAAGACCAATCCAGTCTGTTTTCCTAAAATACAAATATTCTGGCAATTCAAATTTATTAAATTTTAAATACAACGTTTAATTGTAGACTTGCCATAAAATTGGTGACACCTGCTATAGTTTTTGGTTTATATCTTCTTTATACCTTGTTGTACGACAAAAGTGTATATAACAAAAGTTACTCTAAAAAATAAAATAAACAACTTTTGTTATGTGCATCTTTGCCGAAAACCAAATTAGGAGCAAAATATCGTGATTTCTCATTTCTGCTTTATAATATAACAGTGTATTGTTGATATGACATGAGTAAGAGTGGGAGTTACTGAAGGCCGAAACCTAAAAATGCAATCTCTCTTCTGAGCTGGTATTTTGGCAGGTGGAAATGATTTCTAATGTAGGTAAAGAAAAGAAATGGCTACACTACACTTCCAAAAATTTATTAAAATGACAAGAGCTCTTTCGATGCAGTGCATCATCATCAGTGCCCTGTTGACACATAAAAAAACAATAATTACCTATCTCTATTAAAATATTTTAGAAAGAGTCGAATAGATAATAGAATAGAATAAATTATGACGGGCATTGAATTTACTGATATTGATAGCCCAAAAATCAGAAAGATAGGATTAGAAATTGAAAATTATCTTCATAAAAAAGATTTTAAAAAAATTAACAACTTGTTGCAATTGGCCTGATATTAAAAAGTTAATAAATAAAATAATCTTCACTTTTACCAGAGCTGATAAAGGAGCCTCCTGCGTGATGATGAATAGGAAAACATGATGATAAGGTTTTAGACGTTTTCAGGGATTTAAGGTGTGTTAAATTAGAATTGAACCCTACTAGAAAATATAATGAAGCAACTAGGAATGCTATGAAAAATGGCACCTAATCTCTTTAGTGAAGCAGAAAGAAGATATGTGATGCAGATGAATCCATTACCTCCACTCCTTTATTGCCTCCCAAAGACATACAAACAGGATAATCCTATGCTACCCATAGTTTCGTTCAATTCCGCACCCACCGAAAAATTAGCTGAAAAACTTATCTCTAAATTTATTAGCATTGTAGAGTTTAATCCTACTTACTCAATCAAAAACAGAGCTGAATTTGTCAACAGGATTACACAATCTGGGCAAAATTTTGAGGAAGAGAGGGTTAGAGCATCCCTTTACGCACAGAATATATTTTCCTCTAAAGATGTACTAAATGTATTTGATTCATTTTTCAAATTGAAAAAAGTAAATCTCATATCTTAGAAATTTGTAGATCTTTTATTTCTTTGATTAAACCAAAAAAAAACTTCTATACATTATCCACGAGCTTGATCATGAGCTCTCCGATATCTCCTCTTGCAGCAAACATTTTCATGGAATACTTTAGAGACGAGATATATCATGTCATCAAGAAACCCATCTTAAAATAAAATTAATTTTTACCCCCACTATTTAGATGAATATTCATAAGTTTCAAAGGTAGGGTAAATGAAGACAATGACCTTTTATTAGCAGATTTCCCTTAGGGGAAATCAGCTATTGAGGTCGTACTCATGACACGAGTTTTGAAAAATTTCCTCAAATATCCATCGATCCTACCCAGGAGATGATGAAAATGAGGTCCGTTCAAAATTATATATATATCTATATATATATAAAATTGTAACCTCTGTCTGTACATTGAATTTTTTCGTGAAATTTCACGATAACTTTTCGTTTCACATGTCATAGACACCTTTACTGCATTTTGTTTCTTTGGTGTCTGTTTGTTTGTTTGTTACCTTTTCACGCATAAACGGCTGAACCGAATTTTATGAAACTTGGTATGTATATTACTACTAACCCAACTTAGACTTTAGGCTATATTAATATTCTCTGAGACGAACAGGAGTGGGGGTTATAAGGGAGGCCTGAAATTAAAAATAGCGATATTTCGTTTCCTATTGGTTTTTTGGCAAATATGCATATAACAAAAGTTGTTTATTTTGTTATGTAGAGTAACTTATGTTATATACACTTTTATCGTATATTGAACTATAAAGGTGTTATACGCTAAAAATTATAGCGGGAGTCAACAATTTTATTTGGCACAAAGACTCAACCGAACTAAATAAAACTCGGTATGTGTATTAGCACTAACGCCTTCCTTATAATAAGCCATACAAACATTTCTAGGGACGGGCAGGAGTGGGGGTTATAAGGGACGCCTGAAATTAAAAATAGTGATATTCCGTTTCCTATTGGTGTTTCGGCAAATATGCACATAACAAAAGTTGTTTATTTTGTTATTTAGAGTAACTTTTGTTATATACACTTTTTTCGTATACCTAAGTATAAATGAGTTATACGTTAAAAACTACTGCGGAAGTCAACAATTTTATTTGGCACAAAAACTCAACCGAACTAAACCATACTCGGTATGTGAGTTAGCACTAACGCCTTCCTTATAATAAGCCATACTAACATTTCTAGGGACGGGCAGGAGTGGGGGTTATAAGGGAGGCCTGAAATTAAAAATAGTGATATTTCGTTTCCTATTGGTTTTTCGGCAAATATGCACATAACAAAAGTTGTTTATTTTGTTATTTAGAGTAACTTTTAATATATACACTTTTGTCGTATACCGAAGCATAAAGGCGTTATACGCTAAAAATTAAAGCGGGAGTCAACAATTTTATTTGGCACATAAGACTCAACCGAACTAAATAGAACACTCGGTATGTGTATTAGCACTAAAGCCTTCCTTATAATAAGCCATACCAACATTTCTAGAGACGGGCAGAAGCGGGGGTTATAAGGGAAGCCTGAAATTAAAAATAGTGATATTTCGTTTCCTATTGGGGTTTCGGCAAATATGCACATAACAAAAGTTGTTTATTTTTTTATTTAGAGTTAACTTTTGTAATATTCATTTTTGTCTTTTAACAATGTTTAAAGGAGGTATACACTATAAACTAAACGGGAGTCAACTATTTTATTGGGCGCTAACGATTGAACCGAACTTAACAAAACTCGGTATGTCAATTAGCATTAATTCTTCCATGATTATAAGCTATAATAAAATTTTTTGGTTAGAACGGGAGTGGGGGTTATAAGGGAGGCCTGAAATAAAAATTCGCGATATTTCATTGTCTATTTGTTTTTCGACAAACATGCACATAACAAAAGTTGTTTACTTTGATTTTTAGATTAACTTTTGTTATATTCACTTTTGTCCTGTAACAAAGTATAAACAAGATGTACATTATAAACTAAAGCGGAAGCCAACAATTTTGTTGGGAACTAACGATTGAACAGAACTTAACAAAGCTCGGTATGTGAATCACCATTAATTCTCCCATGATTATAAGCTATATTAAAATTTTTAGGTTCGAACGGGAGTGGGAGTTATAAGGGAGGGCTGAAGTAAAAATTCGCGATATTTTATTTTCTATTTGTTTTTCGGCAAACGTGCACATAACAAAAGTTGTTTACTTTGTTATTTAGATCAACTTTTGTTTCATTCACTTATGTCATAAAATGAAGTAAATACGGGATATAAGCTATACCGGGTGTTGACGATTTTATTAGTACTTATTTAAGTGTTTTTAATATAGGCATATTATGACAAATGATGTTATGTTTTAGCTATTACGATTATTACGAGTTTTTATATACTTAATTTAAAAATTTGCCTGTTGATATGTGAAAGGTTTTATGTTATTTAGTTTTAAGAAAGGTAGTTTTTATTGTTTTATGACGATGTTATCTATTAGACTCTTTTTCTATAATATATTAATAGAGATAGGTAATTATTTGTGTCAACAGGGAACTGATGATGCACTACATCGAAAACGCTTTGTCATTATAAATTGTTACAGTAGAAGTGTAGCAAATATCTCCATTAAAAATCAAGATAGTGAAAAAATGTACTTAACAACATTATTACATTTCCAATAAAATTGGTCCTATACAATTTTTCGATCCAATGCAAAATAACGGAGATATTTTGAATATTTGAAATTCCTCCCTCTAAACCCTCCCCTCCCTCCCACTGATCAGATTTCAGCCAATAACGAACTTGATCTTTCATTTTACATGAAACGACTAAATATCGAGCTTGGTAACGATTAAACTGTTACCGCTCTAGCGGTCACAATTTTTGTTTAATCCTTATCAAACTTGATATTTAGTTGTTTTATGTAAAAAGAAAGATCAAGTTCGTTAACGGCTGAAATGGGACCAGAGAGAAAGGGGGGGGGGTTTAGAGGGAAGGAATTTAGAAATATCTTTATTACTATACGTCGGATAGGAACATTGTATAAAAACAATCTTATTGCAAATTAAATTTATTATAAATATTGTTCTATACATATTTTCCATGCAATGAGTATTAACTGAGATGTTTGGATTTTATAGATTTACGCTTTTAGTAAACCCCCACTCCTACTAGCTAGTTCATATTAATAATAAGCTGTAATATCATGAACCACTTCATTACAAGGTTAAATACCAAATATTGTTTTCAACAAAGCTTTATTATACAACATACAAACAAACGCTCTGTTGACCCCCCCCCCCTCTCTTCTTTTATTCTTGGATTACTAAAATCTGAGTGATTGGGATAGAAATTAGTCTGATCCATTTCAAATTACTCCACTAGCTATAGTAAATAGTTTTCAATAAAAATAATGTTATTTTCAGATATATTTCTTTAATTGTTCATCTTTTCGGTCTAGAATAATCCTATCTATTAGCACTGCGAAGTTGGATGCCCTGATTGCTTACAATTCAGATGCTTTCCGTTGTAGATATTATTAACTTGTAAATTGACTGAATGATTTCTTATAGCCGTTTGTATTTATTCTCTTAACATTCACAGTGGTGTTACCAGTATGCAAATTTAATTGTAAACCTTCCCGTGGGAAATCTGCTTAGTTTTCGCACCCCCTGTGTGACGGACTTTTTGAATTCTGGGTGCCATATAGACAATTCCTGTCCCATGAACAAACACCTGAATAGAACCGAAAAATTTTTTATAGATGCATTAAGGGAATGAATTGTTAATATGTGCTATTTGAGTCTTTACTACCATTCTCAAGAATGGACATGGGGGTTTTCTTCGACATCAAAACACATATGTGTCAATATCTTCATTAATATTGGCTTTTAATGAAAAAAAAAATGTAAAGAAGACATTGAGTTTAGAATAGTATACAGTCTATAAAAGTTATTTAAATATATTAATTTCCAATTTTTACTTTTAAGATCTGGTCAAAAACAATTTTTTTTACAAGAGTGCCTCGATAGAATTGTAATTTTTTTTGTATACAGATCAAGGCATCAATAGTGCCAATGAGGTCTATTTTTTAGAGCCACAAACAAGAATAGTGATATACTTGGAAGTTGAGCCTTCTTTTTGTCAATATCATCATTAGTATTGATATTAGAAAAAAAAATGTAAAGAACCAATTGTGTTTCGATTGTATATTCCAATCATAAAACATTTATGATTTTAAAATTTCTGACTGTCTCGCTAAATACTTTTGTTGAACTACTTTTGTTCAATGAGAATGCTTCAACATAAATGAAAATCTTTTGTATATGATCTAATGGAATGAATGTGTTAAATTTTATTCTTTACTTCTATAGACAGAAAGGGGGGGGGGGGAGTTACTTGGAAGTTAATACTTATGTTTGTTCATATCATCACTAATGTAAATATAAATTTACTGTTCATCTATTCACTATTTGTTAGACATTATGTGCATAAAAAAAGAATCTGTACAGATAGGGCAATATCATTATGTGATGGAAATGAAGGGAGGTCGTACTCATGACGCGAGTTTGAAAAATTTCTTCAAATGTCCATCGATCCTACCCAGGAGATGACGAAAATGAGGTCCGTTTAAAATTATATATATATATATATATATATATATATATATATATATATATATATATATATATATTTGTCTGTTAACACTCTAGCGGTCGCAATTTTTGTTTGATCGTTACCAAACTCGGAATTTAATCGTTTTATGTAAAAAGGAAGATCAAGTTCGTTAATGGCTGAAATCGGACCAGTGGGAGGGGGGGGGTTTAGAGGGGGATTTTTGAAAATTCATATTATCTCCGTTATTATGCTTCGAATCGGAAAATTGTATAGAATCAATCTTATTGCAAATTAAATTTACTATAAATATTGTTCTATACATTTATTCTATATCTTGAATATTAACCGATGTATTTGCATTTGTATTCTGTGCATGGTCGGCAGGAGTCGGCTATGCATCCGCCGAGAGCTCTGGCAGCCGTTTCCGTAAACTGTTCGTCCCTCGTGAATAGGTTATAGATCCCTTACTACTACAGATGTTATTGGGCAGATTTCTCTATTGTAAAACTTCACGTCGGAAATCTGCTTAGTTTACGCAGCCCCTGCTGAGGGACTTTTTTATTTCATTGAAGGTTAACAGAAATTCTTAACATATATCAATCATCATTTTTTCCTTCACGAGTATAAGAAGCCTATAATACCTATGTGTTATGCGATGAAAATGACTAATTATATAGTGCATAAATTAATCCAATCTATATGTTATCACCTTTACACATTTAACTCATTAGTAACAGGTAAAATAGTCGTTAATATAATATTAATAAATATAAAACTTTTAAAAAAAGAATTAATTTCTATAAAGTATTATTTGACATTTTTTTCTCCAGATTTTCAGTAAAATAAGTGAAATCATAAGTCCGAGGTTTACCTTCTATGCTGACAATATAATATCTTGAGGAATTAATATTTGGCACTAGTTTGTTATTAAAGAACCTTTTCTTATTCATTCTTTTTTTTAAAAAATTTTTTTGTCTAGATTAAAAATAAAATACTAAAAAGTAATTTTAACATTCTAATGAAGTAAAAAGTAGCTTTTACACACAATAAGCCTCATCAGACACCCATCTCTTTGGCATATTTTTTATCGTTGGGTTACAATGAAAACCTC